>CM031628.1:43178026-43191255 GCA_018398815.1 Conus ventricosus
CGTTTTTCTGTTAGTGCTCTCGCATGCAGATGCGCACCATCTGAGAGAGAGAGAGAGAAAAGAGAGAGAGAGAGAGAGAGAGAGAGAGTAGAGAGAGAGAGAGTGAGAGAGAGTCTTTGCAACAGGCACCACTCAGGGTCATGGACATAATGTCTTCCATCCTCCGCTCTGCCCTTGGCAACATCTCATGCTTGTCAATTTCATGCCTGTCTCTTTGTTTTAGCTCCTGCTCAATTATAAGTGTCCCACTGTAATTGTGTTTGATTAGTTAGAAAATGCGTACATGGCTTTGACATGCGTCTGTGTAGTTTGTGGACAGATGGTACAAGTCGAAGGACAGAAAATGTGTTCATGGCTTTGACATGTGTCTGTGTAGTTTTGGATAGATGGTACAAGTCGAAGGACAGAAAATGTGTACATGCTTTGATATGTGTCTGTGTAGTACGTGGACAGATGGTACAAGTCGAAGGACAGAAAATGTGTACATGGCTTTGATATGTTGTCTGTGTAGTACGTGGACAGATGGTACAAGTCAAAGGACAAGGAATCATTCCGCATGTCCCGACGATTGATCAAGAAGAAGGACTTCTGTGTGGTAAGCTCTGTTGCATTCATTGCATGCACTGTTTCATGTGGCTACCCTGGCCGTCTGTCTTTTACAAAAGATGCATATTTCAGACCACTGTTGATTTTTCTGATTTTTGTTCTCTTCAAATATCTCCACAAATTCCTTGTTTTCATTGACTGTTTAAGGGGGAAAAGAAGGGGACGCAGGGGCAGAATGACAGGAAGAAGGGAATGGAAAAAATAGCCGTGGTTCGTTTAAAATCAAATGATTCTTACCCAATTCTACCCGGATTCTGTTTGCTTGTGCATTAGGCAGGGTCTGTATAGGTCATGGAATCATGGGAAGTACTGACATTTGAAAAAAAGTAATTTTCCAGGTCTGAAAGTTAATGAAGTAATGGTGTTGTGGTTATGGAATTAGAAATAAGGCTTCAGGGAAACCTGAGTGTTTAGTGTGGGCCTTTGTATGTCAGTGTGCAGACTTTTCTTTTATCTATGACCGTACATATTATGGCAGCCTGCATGATATTACACAAAAAAATGTTGACACTAAATGTTGCTGATCACAATGTACAGAAAGCTTTTTGTGAAATTTTAAAACATTGATGATAGTATAATCAGAGACAATTAGGGGATTAAAGTACATATGCTCTTTTTGCTTTTTTTTCCTTTTACAGTTTGGTTGTTTTTGGATGTTGCGTTTCACAGAATCCGTTCTGTTACGTTCACTCTGTCCCCGTCAGGAGAGTTTGTAGTACAGTTATCTCCCTGTATGTGTCTGTGTCCTCCAGGGGGCAGCTGATGGTTCGGCAATGTACTGTGCCATTCAAGCTATCAGAGACTTTGGCTGAAGGCGGGACAGCGCTGCGTCGTCATTTTGCCAGACTCCGTCAGGAACATAATGTAGGTGGCTGTTGTTCACTGATGTGTAGTTTGCTTTCCATGGTGTGACTGATGTGTAGTTTGCTTTCCATGGTGTGACTGATGTGTAGTTTGCTTTCCATGGTGTTACTGATGTGTAGTTTGCTTTCCATGGTGTGACTGATGTGTAGTTTGCCTTCCAGGGTGTGTCTCATGTGTAGTTTGCTTTCCATGGTGTGACTGATGTGTAGTTTGCCTTCCAGGGTGTGTCTCATGTGTAGTTTGCTTTCCATGGTGTGACTGATGTGTACTGTGTAGTTTGTCTTCCATGGTGTTACTGATGTGTAGTTTGCTTTCCATGGTGTGACTGATGTGTACTGTGTAGTTTGTCTTCCAGGGTGTGACTGATGTGTAGTTTGTCTTCCATGGTGTTACTGATGTGTAGTTTGCTTTCCATGGTGTGACTGATGTGTACTGTGTAGTTTGTCTTCCTGGTGTTACTGATGTGTAGTTTGCTTTCCATGGTGTGACTGATGTGTAGTTTGCTTTCCATGGGTGTGACTGATGTGTAGTTTGCTTTCCATGGTGTGACTGATGTGTAGTTTGCTTTCCATGGTGTGTCTCATGTGTAGTTTGCTTTCCATGGTGTGACTGATGTGTAGTTTGCTTTCCATGGTGTTAGTCTGTTACTGATGTGTAGTTTGCCTTCCAGGGTGTGTCTCATGTGTAGTTTGCTTTCCATGGTTGTGACTGATGTGTAGTTTGCCTTCCATGGTGTGATTGATGTGTACTGTGTAGTTTGTCTTCCATGGTGTGACTGATGTGTAGTTTGCTTTCCATGGTGTGACTGTGGTACTGTGTAGTTTGTCTTCCATGGTGTGACTGTGTGTAGTTTGCCTTCCATGGTGTGATGATCCTTGTTTTTCCGCTCGACCTGCCTTATCTCAGTGTTCGTTGCTCTCATGTAACAGAGAGTGTGTGCTTAACTTGACATCCATAGCTTCTGACATATAAGGTGAAAAGAACCAGCACTTGTGCTTCACCGTATTGTTTTGTGTGTACTTTTTTTTCGTGTCTAGTTCTATTTTGTGTGTTTGTTTTTCAGTGATGATAACACAGATGTTTCAGTAGTTTCATTCATGCGACACATACATAGACACGTGTGTGTCTGTGTGGTGTGTCTGTGTGTGTGTGTTTGTATAAAAAGTCCGTCTTAAAAACCACAGCCAATTAGAAAAAAGTTTTCCACGATTTGACATTTTAATGTCTTTGTCAGAGGAATATAACCTGACAGGAGCAGAGTCACATATCAATCATGAATGAAATATGAATGTAACTTGCCGTTTTAAACAACTAGAGCTTAAAGTAAAGTTCCTGTGCTGGACCTGTCAGACAAGAGGGTTTAACAGAGGATATGGACGTGGTGTTGAGCCAGTTTACAGGTAGAAGTAGGAGGGCAATAAGGAAGGCGTGTGAAGGGCGTGGTGTTGAGCCAGTTTACAGGTAGAAGTAGGAGGGCAATAAGGAAGGCGTTTGTGAAGGAAGATTCATGAGTGGGAATGGGAAGCAGAGGGAGGGGACAGAGGTGGGGGGGTGGGGGGGTAACAGCAAAGGAAGCAGGGTTGACAGGGATAGGTAGACAGATAGATCATTATTGATTGAGCAAGAGATTTTTCTCTCCTCTCCCTCCCCAGAGTACCCCCCCCCCCCCCCCCCTCCTCATAGACCATTTCACCTACCCCAGCCCTGTTCCCCCTCCCCAACACACACAATCACACACACACACACACACACACACACACACACACAAGAGAAAAGCATGCATGTTCGCGCATGTGCACCCCCTCCCCTCCCACACTCACTACTCTCTCTCTCTCTCTCTCATCACTCACACACCTTTCACATAAACACACACATCCACAACATCCCGAGTGACAAGAAAGCAGAGAGAGTACACAGCAACCAGCAGTAAAAAGCACCCTACCTATTGTCAGATCATGACCAGGTTGCGCTGTGCTTATTGTCAGATCATGACCAGGTTGTACTCTACCTATTGTCAGATCATTTCTAGGTTGTACTCTACCTATTGTCAGATCATTTCTAGGTTGTACTCTAGCTATTGTCAGATCATTTCTAGGTTGTACTCTGCCTATTGTCAGATCATTTCTAGGTTGTACTCTACCTTTGTCAGATCATGACCAGGTTGTACTCTTACCTTTTGTCAGATCATGACCTGGTTGTACTGTACCTATTGTCAGATCATGACCAGGTTGTACTCTATCTATTGTCAGATCATGACCAGGTTGTACTGTACCTATTGTCAGATCATGACCTGGTTGTACTGTACACTATTGTCAGATCATGACCTGGTTGTACTCTGTCTATTGGTAGATCATTTCTAGGTTGTACTCTATCTATTGTCAGATCATGACCAGGTTGTACTGTACCTATTGTCAGATCATGACCTGGTTGTACTGTACCTATTGTCAGATCATGACTAGGTTGTACTCTGTCTATTGTCAGACCATTACCAGGTCTCATTTTTCTCTTTTGTATTGTTTATGAGTGTATAGAGACGGTGACACGTCATTTCACCGCCATCATTTCAGTGCCACCAATTTAGCGCCACTATTTCAGCGCGGCGTCTTATCAGCGTCGTACATTTCAGCGCTGAACACTTCAGCGCGGAACACTTCAGCGCGTAACATTTCAAATATACGGCGCTTAAATGTCTGGCGCTGAAAACAGGAAATCGTTCTCTCATGGACACGATGGAGGGACTTGCATTTGCGTCATGTTTTAGGCCAACTAGGCAATGTTTTACAATGGAGAGACACCAGACGACGCATAATGATTTTAGTGATTTCAATGGATACCATGGGTTTTAGATGATTTATCATTAAATTTCAAGTTCAAATGTGATCAGCTAGTTTGTGTTTAGCTAGTTCTCTCTCTATCAACTGGTGAGTTGATTTTAACGTGGTGACAGCCCTGATGTGGCCCTCTGCGGTCGGCTGGGCTATAAGCAACATTATCTTATCTTATCTCTCTCTATCTCTCTATCTTATTTGGCGCTGAAATGTCATGGAACCTATAGAGACACCAGGGAAGTATAGAGTGTACAGACTACACACATACATCATAGTACACACATGCACGCACGCACACACAGTTTCCACAACAATGATGAAGAAAATTCTAAATTTGAAGGAATTTGCAAAGGAAAAATCAAACTGTCAAAAATTCAAACTTTCAAAACCGTTCTTCGTCTTAACAGTTTTTGCATGCTCGCCGTGGGTGGCATGCGCTATTGCACAGGAATCCGTTCTTTAGACAGGAACACCTTTTTGTGAGGCAACTTGAAGTGCAGTTGCATCGCCTGTACCCCTGTCCATGACCAACTGACAGGGCCCTCACAGCCGATCTGAACTGACAGGGCCCTCACAGCCGATCTGACTGTGATGTCGTTGTCGGGGATCATTTCGGATGAAATTCCTTTGAACTTGGTCAGTTCATTTGATTCCTTGAAAACTGCGGCTAGAATACCCGCCTTTGTACCCACCCGAAAGCCAGAGTCCCCCTTTTCAAGTACAAGACCAATCAAGTTAGCAGGATCTCCCCTCCCACGGTCGAACTCAGAGACAGGTATAAGTACGTTGTCTCCAACTTCTATTGTCTTCAGTTTTGCCACTGATCTACTAACCATGCGCTTGGCTTGTTTTCTTAGGTTTTTAGCTGCTTCAGCTCGTAAACAGCTAGCCATGTCACTGGCGTCTGAGACTGCACCCTGGCTCTCTTCGTCGACACTCTGCCCCTCCTCGACACTGTCATATTGACTCACCTCACTCTGACCTTCTCCGAACTCACTCTGACTCAGCTCAATCACAAACTCATCATCTTCGACACTGTCACACTGAATCACCTCACTCACACACTGACTCATCTCGCTCACACACTGATTTACCTCACTAACACTCTGGCACATCTTCAGTAGCACTCTGGCTCACCTCACTCAAACTCATGCTTATGATGCTCTCCTCACCCTGACCCTCTTCACCAGTGCCCCCCTGACTCTCCTCACCAGTGCCCCCTGACCCTCTTCACCCTGACCAACTATTTCTAAGAACTCTTCTTCGAGAATTCCGTTGCCAATTTTCTCCAGGAACTCCACGGGGATTTCTGTTGAGTGCCCCAAGGAGGGTTTTTTGCCAAACATGAGTGTGTACGGCTCCTTCTTCGTTGCTTCACTCACACAGACATTCATTTGCCATTGCACGAACCTGATTCCCAATGTCCAGTTTAGGCAACTGTTATCTCTCATCCACGCAGTGAGTTTGTCTTTCATCACCCCATTTGCCCGTCCACAGATCCCTGTGACTGAGGGTGACGTGGTCTTCCGTTCACGAGGACAAGCTCGGGAACATAGAAGCCAGTTCTGTGATGATTTTCGCCATAAATTATCTGCCATTGTCCGATTGCAGAATCTTTGGTGCCCCGAAATCAAGGAAAATCATTACAGTTCTCTAGCAACTTCCACAGCGCATTTCGACGTCAGAGGACGGAGAATGTGAAATTTGGATAGGTGTTCCTGGTAATGAAGGATCCATTTAAAACGCACCGTCCTTCATGCTCTGCATGTCAACGAGGTCTATCTGACCTCGCTGATTCAAATTCGACACAAGCACAGGACAAACCACAGTTCCCTTAGCAGTCTCTTTTCTTTTCCTTTTTTCCAGGCATCTCTCGCATTTCTCGATGTGCTTTTTTGCAGCCGCCATGGGAATGTTATAAGTGTCCTTGATTCGTTGGAGAGTTTTCTTCTCACCGGCGTGCCCTGAAAAAGAAGATAACTCCGTGTGAATAAAACACATAGGACATAGTAATGAAATAGAGAGAGAGAGAGAGAGAGAGAGAGAGAGAGAGAGAGAGAGAGAGGGGGTAGAGTAGGGGGTGGAAGGGGGGGTGTCTGACATAGTGGCAATGAAAGATTGTACTTACCCAACGACAGGTGGACAGCGCCGATGATTTCTTTTGCTTTCTGCTCTGTCACCATGTACTTTCGTTTTTTCTTCTGGTAACTTTCTCGACCTCCGCCAGAGTGGCTATTTCAAACGTGGAGAGAACATGGTATTCCTCTCTTGTCTTTGGTGTTTTAGCCCTCCGGGGGTTGCGACCTTGCCGTGGTCGGAGGGCTTGCGCGGTCCAGTGATCCTTAGGCTTTGCTGACGGGGGCATCAATACTTGGGAGATAGGCTGGTTTTTTCACACTGCCTTGTAGGCCTGAGAGGTGAAGATGCTGTATGGCCTAAGCGTAACGTGGTAAGGAGTTGATGCCCCTGTAGGGCTTCCCATGTCGGATAGGCTAAGGGTGAGGATCCTGACTAAGAGTAACCCGCTTTCTCCTTTTCTTGTTTTCTGCCTTTCTTTGGCCCTTTTCTATCTTCGTCTCCTCTTCAAGTCTTCTTTTCCACACTCCTTTTCTCTCTGTGGTCTCCTTAAGATCCGCCGCGTTTGCCGTGCGGTGCGACCTGTGTCGGAGGGGAATGAGATCCTGGTGGTTGAGAGAGCCAGCGCTCTCAACACATCACTTTGGCTCGGACCTCTCCTAGACAGGGAGTACACTTTGGCCGGGTGTACTAATCGGCTCCCCTTCTTGGGGCTGGGTCAAGACAGGCAGTTCCCCTGCTGGCCAAGTGAACCCCTGCAGTGCTCAGCTCTCTGTCCGGGAGTTGAGCATGATCAGGGGGGATGGGGGTTAGTAGTGTTCTGTTTGTCGTATATCTCTCCCAAAGCCTGGAAGGGGTCAAGACATTGGTTTCTTGGCCCTGGCCCCTTAGTTGGACTCCAGGTGGGTGGGTAAGGGAGGGATGAATTACAATAAATTAAATATGACTTCTTTAAAAAATATCCCCCCCAAAAGGAAGAGGAAGGCAGTCTCCCCTGTTTCAGGGGATTTCGAAGATGACAGCGATTCAGATACTGAGGTACGACAGAGGACAGGTTTCTGGGCTTCCTGGCTCGTGGTGGAAGGGACGGAGCAGGAAAGACCCCTTTCAGCTCTGAGCCCTTTTGCTGTCCAAAAGGGCTTTCAAGGCTTAGCAGGTGACCCTCAGTCCGTCAAAAGGTTGCGAAATGGTTCCTTCCTCATTCAATGTAGATCAAAAAAACAGTCTGAACAGCTGCTGAAGGCAACAAAATTTGTGGATAGGGAGATCAGGGTGACTCCCCATAAACAGTTTAAATTTCTCCAAAGGTGTGATTCGCTGCAGAGATCTAATGGGTGTCTCAGAGGCAGAAATAAAAACGGAACTGGCGTCCCAGGGTGTGACGGAGGTGCACAGGGTGACAGTCAAGAAAGGTGCAGAGAGAGTGGCCACCAACACCCTCTTTCTGACCTTCCTGCAACCCTGTGTTGCCTCCGGTCATCAAGGTTGGCTACCTGAACGTCCGCGTTCAGCTGTATGTCCGTCCCATTGAGATGCTTCCGGTGTCAGAGGTTTGGACATGTCAGAGACCGCTGTTCTGGGCAGGAGGTGTGCGGTGTGTGCTGCAAGGCAACCCATGATGGGCCGTGCAAGATCCGGCACATTGTGCTAACTGCGGTGGCGACCATCCCTCCTCTTCACGAAACTGCCCTCTTTGGATACAGGAATCCACTATCCAACGAATTAAAACTGAAAAGAAAATCTCCTTTTTTGAGGCCCGAAAACAGGTAGTAGGCAGTCAGACGCCCACAGCATCTTCATATGCTTCGGCCGTAAAGAATGTATCCACTCGGTCAGTCTGCTGCAGACTGATGAATTTATCTTTTCCAAGACACTGCAAGGAACAACTGTCAGCTCTGGTGGAAGCAGGTCCACACCTCCCAAACCAAAGTGACTGCCCCTGGTGGAGGCAAAAAATCCGCCACCCCTCAGACTGCCCAGCAGTCTACAACATCTGCTGCTGGGCAGATTAAAAAACCCACCCCTATCTCGAACTCCTCTGTCCAGTGCCCGTGCGGGCAAGGGAGTTCAACTAGTGTGGAGATGGTGGTTGAGGAAGAAAACCTCCACCGTCTCCCAAACCCAGACCTACTTCCACCTGTTGGCAAGTCTGCCAGCAGGTTGCAGATAGTCCAGTGAAAATTAAGCAACAAATTTACAGCTTTAGCAGCAGATGTTGAGGAGGAGATGACCTGATCTCTCTCCTTTCGCCCTCTGCACCATGGATAATACAATATTCCATTGGAATATCCGTGGTCTAAATTCCAACTTCGAGGAGCTGCAGCTTCTGTGTCAATCTATAAAACTGTCGTGGCTCTTCAAGAAACCCAAATTCAAAGCCAGAAGACTTTACTCTTTCTGGCTTTAATATTCTTTCAAAACCTGCACAACCATCCACGTTGGGACTGTCGGGCGGTGTTGCCCTTCTCCTTCACAAAACTTTGTTGTATAGTCCTGTCGCTCTGTCTACCTCCCTTCAGGCCGTAGCTGTGAGAGTCACTCTCCACAAGACTGTAACAATCTGTTCTCTTTATCTACCTCCATCTGTCCCGGTTTGTCGTCAGGACCTTGTCAGTCTGTTAGGGGAACTTCCTCGACCTTTTTTTGCTGTTGGGTGACTTTAAATGGTCACAATCCTCTTTGGGGTAGTGTCAGTTCGTCATCCAGAGGTCTGCTAATGAGGATGTCCTTTCGGATTTAGATTTGTGTTGTCTGAACGACGGATCTGCAACTTACCTCCACTCTTCCACAGGTTCACTTTCGTGTTTAGATTTGTCGGTTTGTGACCCCTCGCTGGTCCTGGACTATGAGTGGTCTGTCCACGACGATCTGCACGGAAGTGACCATTTCCCTGTCCTTCTACAACCTGTAATAACTGAACACGTCTCTGTCTCTCAACATCTAAATTATAAAAAAGCAAACTGGGATCTATTTGCAGCCACTATTTCAAAAGAATTCCAGGACACTGATTTTCTTCAGAGTCCAGACCCAGCAGAATCACTGACTAACACTGTGATCAAGTGTGCTAAAACTTGTATTCCAGTGTCTTCCGATAAACTTCAAATGCCAAAAACACCCTGGTTCGATTCGGACTGCCAACAAATTTCCAAAGTTAGAAAACGGGCTCAGCGTCAGGTGTACCAACGACCTTCGGGTCCCAACGCTCGAGCCCATCAGAACTCCGTGCCAAATCGAGACACACTTTTAAAATCAGTAAACGTCGGTCCTGGAGAGCTTCTGCTCCAGGCTGACATCGAAAACTTCTAAGAAAAAGTGTGGACATCATTAAAAAAAATCAAAGGGAAGAACACCTGTCCCACTGTGAACCATCTCAAGTTTGCTGACTCTTTAATAACAGAGAAAAAAGCAGTTGCTAATTGCTGGCTTCAACCATTGAAAAGAATTCCTCCTCTTCTAACAATCAGCCACTTTGTCAAAAATAAAACCCTTAAAGAAAAATCACCCTGCAATTTTTCGTCAGACAACATGGAAGACTACAATCTTCCTTTCACGTTAAACGAGCTGAAATCTGCCTTACTTTCTTGCAGCGATTCTCTCCAGGTATAGATGAAATCCATTATCAACTGATGAAACATCTTCCGCATGAAGGTCTGATCATCCTGCTACAGGTATACAACCATGTGTGGACTACAGGTTTTTTTCCACCCTCTTAGCGAAAAGCCCTCATTGTTCCCATCCCCAAACCTGGTAAAGATCTTTCTAATCCATCAAACTACCGTCCCATAGCTTTGACCAGCTGTGTCTGTAAATTGATGGAGAAAAATGGTCAACGCTGAGGCTCATGTGGAAACTTGAAACCGATGGCCTTTTGGCGAAAGAACAGTGTGGTTTCTGCAAACATAGGACTACGGTTGACCATTTGATTCGTCTGGAATCTACACTTCGGAACGCCTTTCTGAACAAACAGCATGCAGTGGCAATTTTCTTCGACTTGGAGAAGGCCTACGATACCACCTGGAAGTCGGGGATACTTCATGATCTCACGATCTGGGTTTTCGAGGTCATCTTCCGCTTTTCATACAAAATTTTTTGGCAGAAACGACAGTTTTCAGGTCAGGGTTGGCACCACTCTCTCTGATTTCCACGAGCAGGAGTTGGGTGTTCCACAGGGGAGCATACTGTCTCCTGCTCTCTTTAGTATTAAGATTAACAACATTGTTCAATCAGTCCAGCAGGGTTCAGATGCTCATTGTTTGTGGATGATTTCGTTGTCTATGCGACTGGAAGCCTGTATCCGAGTGTCCAGCGCAGGCTCCAGCTTTGTGTGGATAAAATCCATCGATGGGCGGATGGAAACGGTTTCACCTTTTCTCCACAAGACGCAGTGTATTCACTTCCATAATTTCCGTCAGTTTTTCCCAGATCCTGAACTTCAAGTAGGGAAATCTTCCATTCCAGCTGTTTAAAGAGGCCAAATTTTTGGGGTCATTTTTGACCAGAAACTGAACTTTCTCAGCCACATCAAAAACCTCAAAACTTCTTGCCAGAAAGCTCTGAATATTCTGCGGTCGTATGCGCACACTGACTGGGGCGCTGATAAGAAAACTTTGCTGCACCTCTACAGAGCCTTGGTCCGTTCCAAACTGGACTACGGTTGTGCTGTCTACGGCTCCGCAAGACCCTCTTACCTCAAAACTCTTGGACCCATATCCACCATCAAGGGCTTCGTCTCTGTTCTTGGAGCGTTCCGCACCACCCTGTGTACAGCCTGTACGCAGAGGCGGGCGAACCTTCATTGTCCAACCGCAGGCTGAAACTGTCCTTAAATTATTATATCCGACTGTTCTCAGAACCGCAGAATCTGCCTATGACTGTGTCTTTGACCCTCCATTCCAAAGTAAGTTTGAAAACAACCCTAAATGTATTCCGCCGTTTGGTCTTCGTATGCAGCCTCACGTGCGGAATGCAGGTCTAAACCTGGGAGTAGTTTCCGATTTTTCCAAGTTTCCGGATCAACCTCCGTGGACCTTTTTCACACCAGAGATTCGTTTCAATCTTGCAGCTTTTCGCAAAGAGTCTACCAGCTCTCTGGCGTACAAGGCATTGTATGCTGACCTCTGTTCCAAATTCCCATCCTATCAAAAAGTTTTCACTGACGGTTCCAAGTCTGAGGATGGAGTGGCCTGTGCAGCCTACTGCCTGGGGCTCCTTCTCAGATACTGTTGGAAACATATCCATTCCGATGCTTCTGTCATTCTGCTGAACTTACTGCTCTGGTACTGGCTTTGAAGATAATCTCACATTCTTCAAAGAGGGACTTTCTGGTTCTGTCGGATTCGCTGTCAGCTTTGGAAGCCATAGCTGGCCGCAACCTTCAGCATCCAGAACTTTTGCATTTCTTTGAACTTTTTAGCAAGTTGAAAGCGACGGGTACAACATTACTCTGCTTGGGTTCTGGTCATGTTGGCATCGGCGGAACGAAATGGTTGATCGTTTAGCAAGAACGCCACAAGAGAGAAACTGTCCAACATTTATATCCCTGTTCAGATGTGAAACCCAAAGTTAACGATTATGTGAGAGACCTCTGGCAGGAGGATTGGAACACACAGACGAGTAATCAAACTCTTTCAGATCCGTCCAAACCTTAAGGACTTCCCCATCCACGTCGGGAGGTCGTAAAGAGGAAAGGTTCTGTGCCGGCTGCACACCGGCCATTCGTATTTTACCCATGCCTACCTTTTAAAGAGTGAAGAAGCTCCGTGGTGCATTCCATGTCATGCGCCACTCACAATGAAACATGTTCTTTTAGAGTGTTGGGACTTGCACGATGTGAGACACAAACATTTTACAGCGGAGTCCATGAAGATCTGTTCAGGGATGTCCCGCCTGATGTGATCCTTGAGTTTTTGAGAGAGATTAATATTTTTCATCTGATTTAAGATTTTACGGAAGAAAGATTTTTAACAAAGTTTCTGGTGCGTTTGTAGACGATGTCATTTAATGAGATGTATGAAAGTGGTTTTTTTTTTTTTTTTTTTTTTTTTTATGACTGGTGAGTTGATTTTAAACGTGTTGACAGCCCTGATATGGCCCTTTGCGGTCGGCTGGGCTATAAGCAACATTATCTCACTTGGTGTTTTAGAGTGGTCACTTTTCAAAATGTCTATCACTTTCTGTTCATATTGTTCCGTCCACAACGTAGACGCAGCCATTTCTGTCTTTGCAACAGCAAATCCAAATGACAGGGAAGTGTCACAACTGAGCTAGCAGGTCTACGGCTACCTGAAGCAAACTCAGAGCGAAAAAAACAAACACATTTACTTGTGAGCAGTAAAATGAAGCAAACTCAGCAAAGGCTGTTCTCTCTATACCAGTAACGCAATAAACGGATCACACAGCCACAGTGACACAGTGAAGAAAATTCACCCCTTACAGTACAGGAAACACTTTGACGCGTAGTTCAGGCAGTCACTGCCGCGCGCGCGCGCGCGCGGCGTGTGTGTGTGTGTGTGTGTGTGTGTGTGTGTGTGTGTGTGTGTGTGTGTGTGCGCGTGTGCTGCGTCACCACGGCGGACAACCACTAGTCTGTACACTCTATATTTCCTTGGTGTCTTCCTTGCTATTTCATGAAATCGGCAAAATGCATCATGAGAGTTTAACTGAGAATTTGCATTTTGCCGAGTTCATGTAATCGGCAGTTACGTTTTGCCTAGTTCATGAAATAGGGGTGTTTTGCCGATTTTGAATAGCATTCGCTTCCGAGTTCATGAAATCGGCAAAACTTTGCCTATTACATGAAATGGCAATTCACGTTTAGCGAATTTATTTCATTGTATTTTGTCTTTTTGGTTTTGT
>CM031628.1:43207158-43242158 GCA_018398815.1 Conus ventricosus
GCAGAAATCTTCATAGGAGGTAATCTGTGTTAGAGGTCGCGTTCAGAGAGAGAGAGTGCCCCAGCCGTTTTCTTGGACAGACATCGCTGATAGGCAATGTTGCCCCACCAGGCAGAAGAACAGTTCAGTTATGTCAGGCAGACACTGACTGATAGGCAATGTTGCCCCACCAGGCAGAAGAACAGTTCAGTTATGTCATGCAGACACTGATAGGCAATGTTGCCCCACCAGGCAGAAGAACAGTTCAGTTATGTCATGCAGACACTGATAGGCAATGTTGCCCCACCAGGCAGATGAACAGTTCAGTTATGTCATGCAGACACTGATAGGCAATGAAGCCCCACCAGGCAGAAGAACAGTTCAGTTATGTCATGCAGACACTGATAGGCAATGTTGCCCCACCAGGCAGAAGAACAGTTCAGTTATGTCACGCAGACACTGATAGGCAATGTTGCCCCGCCATGCAGAAGAACAGTTCAGTTATGTTAGGCAGACACTCACTGATAGGCAATGTTGCCCCACCAGGCAGAAGAACAGTTCAGTTACGTCACGCAGACACTCACTGATATGCAATGTGTCAGGCAGATGAACAGTTCACTTACGTCACGCAGACACTCATTGGTAGGCAATGTTGCCCCACCAGGCAGAAGAACAGTTCACTTACGTCACGCAGACACTCACTGATAGGCAATGTTGCCCCACCAGGCAGATAAACAGTTCAGTTATGTCATGCAGACACTCACTGATAGGCAATGTTGCCCCACCATGCAGAAGAACAGTTCAGTTATGTCACGCAGACACTGACTGATAGGCAATGTTGCCCCACCAGGCAGACGAACAGTTCAGTTATGTCACGCAGACACTGACTGATAGGCAATGTTGCCCCACCAGGCAGATGAACAGTTCAGTTATGTCACGCAGACACTCACTGATAGGCAATGTTGCCCCACCAGGCAGATGAACAGTTCAGTTATGTCACGCAGACACCACTGATAGCAATGTTGCCCCCAGGCAGATGAACAGTCAGTTATGTCACGCAGTAGGCAATGTTGCCCCACCATGCGGCTAGCGTAAGATAGTGTGACGGATGAGTTATACAACCTCTATGCTGACATCAGGAGGGTGTGTGTGGGTCATGTGATTATAGAGGTGCGGTTATGTGTAATTGCGGTGTGAGACCTTGTGAAAAGTGTAAGCACATTTTCCTAATTATGGTGTGAGACCTTGTAAAAACGTGTAAGCGCATTTTTCCAAATGGTGGCGTGAGACTTTGTAAAAACGTGTAAGCTCATTTTCCTAATTGTGGTGTGAGACCTTGTGAAAAGTGCAAGCGCATTTTCCTAATTGCGGTGTGAGACCTTGTGAAAAAGTGTAAGCACATTTTCCTAATTATGGTGTGAGACCTTGTAAAAACGTGTAAGCGCATTTTTTCCAAATGGTGGTGTGAGACTTTGTAAAAACGTGTAAGCGCATTTTCCTAATTGTGGTGTGAGACCTTGTGAAAAGTGCAAGCGCATTTTCCTAACTGCGGTGTGAGACCTTGTGAAAACACAAGACTGATCTTCCTCTTCATCCGTAAAGAGCCCCATAGGATATCCAGGTCACCTCACCGATCAGTCGACAGCGAAGCCCTATACACCAGTTAAGCGCGGTGTTCATTCAAGAACAAGACCCGGTGCGCTAAACTCGTGCAAAGCAGACTGTGAAGCAATTAGGGTGTCATCGTTCACGCGTGGTTGCCATGGTGAAGGACGCGCACACACAGCGGTGCGAGTGTTGGAAGCCAATGTGAGGTTGGGATAATGTGACAAAACAGGTGACACAGCAATTGTGTGTGTGTGTGTGTGTGTGTGTGTGTGTGTGTGTGTGTGTGTGTGTGTGTGTGTGAAGGAGAGAGAGAGAGAGAGAGAGAGAGAGAGAGAGAGAGAGAGAGAGAGAGAGAGTGTGTGTGTGTATGCGCGCGCGCGCGCGTGTGTGTATGTGTGTGTGTGTGTTGTGTGTGTGTGTGTGTGAGAGAGAGAGAGAGAGAGAGAGAGAGAGAGAGAGAGAGAGAGAGAGAGTGTGTGTGTGTTGTGTGTGTGTGCGTGTGCGTGCGTGCGTGCGTGTGCGTGCGTGTGTGTGTGTGTGTGTGTGCTCTCTCTCTCTCTCTCTCTCTCTCTCTCTCTCTCTCTCTCTCTCTCTCTCTCTGTATATGTGTGTGTGTGCGCGCTCGCGCGTGCGCGCCCACGTGTGTGTGGTTGTGTGCGTGTGCGTGCGTGTGTGTGTGTGTGTGTGTGTGTGTGTGTGTGTGTGTGTGTGTGTGTGTGTGTGTGTGTGTCTGTCTGTCTGTGTGTGTGTGCGCTAAGCAGCACTTTTGCCGATGCAACTTCAACCGGCGGGTCGTCTGGAGCCAAATTTTGCCAGGTGTCTGAGTGACGTCAGGTGTCTGTGTGACGTCAGGTGTCTGAGTGACGTCAGGTGTCTGATTGACGTCAGGTATCTGAGTGACAGTCAAAGCTGTGCAGTGAGGCCTGCGTGTCTTTGAAGTTTGTTTGTAGGCTTGCCTTTTGCCCCCTTTGCCATTGAAGAACCTGTCAGGAAAACGCATTTCGAGCAACGGCAGGAAGAGACGTGTTGTTGTCAGTAGGGTGTGCTGGTCTGGCCAGTGAACTAGGAACAGGAGCGCTGTGCCGGAAACTATGCCTGGTCACGTGATCTTCAGCACCTTTCTCAGGCAGGTCCTGTGGAGTAATCAACGTTTTGGCATGGCGCCGGTCACGTGATCTTTAGCACCTTTCTCGGGCAGTTCCTGTGGAGTAATCAACGTTTTGGCATGGCGCCGGTCACGTGATCTTCAGCAGCTTGCTCGGGCAGTTCCTGTGGAAAAATCAACGTTTTGGCACGGGATTCACTGACCGCCTGTATCTCACAGCACACAGTAGTGTCAGCTGTATTCTAGACTGGCTGGTGTGACAATATGTTAGCATGATGTATTGCAGACTGGCTGGAGTGACAGTATGTCAGCATGCTGTATTCTAGACTGGCTGGAGTGACAGTATGTCAGCATGCTGTATTCTAGACTGGCTGGAGTGACAGTATGTCAGCATGATGTATTCTAGACTGGCTGGAGTGACAGTATGTTAGCATGATGTATTCTAGACTGGCTGGGGTGACAGTACGTTAGCTTAGCATGCTATATTCCAGACTATCTGGGTGACAGTATGTTAGCATGCTGTATTCCAGACTATCTGGGTGACAGTACGTTAGCATGCTATATTCCAGACTGGCTGGAGTGACAGTACATTAGCATGCCATATTCCAGACTGGCTGGAGTGACAGCATGTTAGCATGCTATATTCCAGACTGGCTGGAGTGACAGTATGTTAGCATGCAATATTCCAGACTGGCTGGAGTGACAGTATGTTAGCATGATGTATTCGGGACTAGCTGGGGTGACAGTATGTTAGCATGCTATATTCCAGACTAGCTGGGGCGACAGTACGTTAGCATGCTATATTCCAGACTGGCTGGAGTGACAGTATGTTAGCATGCTATATTCCAGACTGGCTGGAGTGACAGTATGTTAGCATGCAATATTCCAGACTGGCTGGAGTGACAGTATGTTAGCATGATGTATTCCAGACTAGCTGGGGTGACAGTATGTTAGCATGCTATATTCCAGACTAGCTGGGGCGACAGTACGTTAGCATGCTATATTCCAGACTGGTTGGGGTGACAGTATGTTAGCATGCTATATTCCAGACTGGCTGGGGCGACAGTATGTTAGCATGCTATATTCCAGACTGGCTGGGGTGACAGTATGTTAGCATGATGCTTTTTAATACATTAGAAGATGGGATGAAGTCCGAGTATAATTATTAAGTGGACGATATCTTTCGAAAGTGACGTCAGCAGGTTATCAACATTCAGTTCTATATCATGAATAAACGCAGTCACAGTCTGAATTGTCCATCTGTTCCCTGCCAGGTAGGTATGCATGTGGCTTTGATGGTGTGAAGATAGGAAAAGGAACCCTGTACAGTATACACAATGCTTTGATGGTGTGAAGGTAGGAACCCTGTACAGTATACATAATGCTTGATGGTGTGAAGGTAGGAGCCCTGTACAGTATACATAATGCTTTGATGGTGTGAAGGTAAGAACCCTGTACAGTATACACAATGCTTGTTGTTGATGTTGAGTGTAAGGTAGGAACCCTGTACAGTATACACAATGCTTTGATGGTGTGAAGGTAAGAACCCTGTACAGTATACACAATGCTTTGATGGTGTGAAGGTAGGAACCTGTACAGTATACACAATGCTTTGATGGTGTGAAGGTAGGAACCCTGTACAGTATACACAATGCTTTGATGGTGTGAAGGTAGAACCTGTACAGTATACACAATGCTTTGATGGTGTGAAGGTAGGAACCCTTGTACAGTATACACAATGCTTTGATGGTGTGAAGGTAGGAACCCTGTACAGTATACACAATGCTTTGATGGTGTGAAGGTAGGAAAAGGAATGTTGACTACCACTCACAGGTGACTGCAGTGGAGGGGGGGTTTGACAGTTACTAAATAGAAATGAAATCTGTACATTGTCAGGCAAAAGGATAAAAATCAAAGCCCAGAGGACTGATTTGTTCCCCATTGACTAATAAAGGTCGATTTATCACTGCTTTTGTTTTGTTCATATTTGTATCTTCTTCAAACACACTGTAGAAAACCCACACTGCGTCAACTGCACGCATGATTCCAGAAAAGTGATTCTAAAACGTTATGTACAATATAATTCAGATCATAATGATAAAAAATACTTGTATAATGAGGCATATAAGGAAATAAAGATCCACAAATAAAACAACTGGAAACAAACAACGACGTCATCATCGGACGTTGTTGGAGAAGATGGAAAAAAGAAGGTTGAGGAGGGGAGAAGGGAAGGGGGGGGGAAAAAAACGAGGAGGAGAGGATGAACGGGAAAGGGTGAAGGAGACAAAGAAGACGGACACAGACAACACATAGTAGGCAGTGATAAAGGAGAGAGAGAGAGGAGAGAGAGAGAAGAGGAGAGAGAGAGGGGAGAGAGAGAGAGAGAGGAGAGAGAGAGAGAGAAGAAAGAGGAGAGAGAGAGAGAAGAGAAGACAGAGAGAAGAGAGAGAGAGAGAGAGAAGAGAGAGAGGAGAGAGAGAGAGAGAGAGAGAGGAGAGGGGGACTCAGAAAGAGAGAAGAGAGAGAGAGAGAGAGAGAGAGAGAGAGAGAGAGAGAGAGGGAGAGGGGACTCAGAAAGAGAGAGAGAGAGAGAGAGAGAGAGAGAGAGAGAGAGAGAGAGAGAGAGAGGAGAGGGGACTCAGAAAGAGAGAGAGAGAGAGAGAGAGAGAGAGAGAGGAGAAGAGAGAGAGAGAGAGAGAGAGAGAGAGAGAGAGAGAGGAGAGGGGACGCAGAGAGAGTTTTGGGCGGAGTGGAAGTGGGGAATGATTGGGGAGTGTTAAGGATGGTGAATGATACAGAGCAACAGACAAACCGACAGACAGACAGACAAACAGACAGACAGAGAGTCCAAAAATGCAAGGAGTGTTGTCCAACAAACTCCTTTTGTCAGTGATTCAGAGCGATGTTTTTGATTCTTCGCTTATCGATCTACACAGCGTGAGTAAAGGGAGGGAATCCAGTGACCAATAAAGACAAGTACAGTCTGGGATGCCAAAGAGGCCGACTGCTCGATACCAGAGCCCACCCCGGTCACCCAGCAGGAGCCTGACCACCCCGGCACCGGCCGCAACGTCTGGCATTGTGGCTCCTTCAGTGGAGCACCACAGACACTCCTTTAACAGTCAACCCACAGTGAACACAATGACGACAATCATAACACAGTGGAGCACCACAGACACTCCTTTAACAGTCAACCCACAGGGAACACAATGACGACAATCATGACACAGTGAAGCATCACAGACATTCTTTAACAGTCAACCCACAGTGAACACAATGACGACAATCATAACACAGTGAAGCACCACAGACACTCCTTTAACAGTCAACCCACAGTGAACACAATAACGACAATCATGACACAGTGAAGCATCACAGACATTCTTTAACAGTCAACCCACAGTGAACACAATGACGACAATCATAACACAGTGAAGCACCACAGACACTCATTTAACAGTCAACCCACAGTGAACACAATAACGACAATCATGACACAGTGAAGCATCACAGACATTCTTTAACAGTCAACCCACAGTGAACACAATAACGACAATCATAACACATTGGAGCACCACAGACACTCCTTTAACAATCAACCCACAGTGAACACAAACAAATAAACTGTGTGTAAGTGACCAAGGAAAAATAGCAAATGTCCAGCAAAATCTGCCTATGACCTCAGCTGTGAACAACTGTTTTTGACAGAGAGAGAGAGAGAGAGAGAGAGAGAGAGAGAGAGAGAGAGAGAGAGAGAGAGCGCTCAAACTCAAGCTCAAATGCTTTAATTGCAAAGGCCACCGACCTATCTGCAATGGTTTCAAGAACAAAAGTAGAACACACACGCGTCCTGCGCATATACGGAAAATTATGAAAGAAAATATTTGCATAACAAAATGTTCTTCCTGAAATTACTCTGGCATGTGTGTGTGTGTGTGTGTGTGTGTGTGTGTGTGTGTGTGTGTGTGTGTGTGTGTGTGTGTGTGGTGAGAGAGAGAGAGAGAGAGAGAGAGAGAGAGAGAGAGAGAGAGAGAGAGAGAGAGAGAGAGAGAGAGAGAGAGAGAGAGAGACAGACAGACAGACAGACAGACAGACAGACAGAGAACGGATATTGGTATCCCCTCAGGTTCATCAAACAAAGGCTTCTGATGGAACTCACTGTGCCATATGAAAGCAGAAAGCTCACCTTCACAAGAGGTTGTTTGTTCTCCAAGGACCTTCTGCTGTCAAGGCGTCCCTGGAGTTTCTTCGTACTAATGTGACATTTGCCATGGCGTTGGCATGAGTTGCCTTAGTCGTATAATAATATTGCATGTAGCTTGACTTTCATCAGTTTTGGAAATTACAATGTGGGTGGATATGTGGTGAATGAATACACATACACTGATCAGAAAAAAGAACACAAATGATTGGGAACTTCCAGACTTTACAGTCGGGTGGCGGTTAGACAGAGGTGATACAATGATTGGGAACTTCCAGACTTTACAGTCGGGTGGCGGTTAGACAGAGGTGATACAATGATTGGGAACTTCCAGACTTTACAGTCGGGTGGCGGTTAGACAGAGGTGATACAATGATTGGGAACTTCCAGACTTTACAGTCGGGTGGCGGTTAGACAGAGGTGATACAATGATTGGGAACTTCCAGACTTTACAGTCGGGTGGCGGTTAGACAGAGGTGATAGAATCCTGAGTGAATAACGTCATCTTTTAACACGACAATTTTGATTTTCTGAATCGGTTCCACAGAAAAAGCAAACACATAAAGTTAAGAACAAAAGAAGCGTTACTGATTTACATAAAAGACAGTACTCTAGTAGACTCCGTCTAAAACAACATTTGTTTCCCAGAAACATGTAATTATTTTTCTTATTGCCAAACAGAAAAGAAAACAATAAATGTACAACTATAACAATAACGATTTATGACAAGTAGAAATATATAGACCTGATCGTTCCGTAAGACGTTTGATCACTCTTTATCGAAGATGGGAGCAATGTATTTGTATTATTGAAGATGGAAGCAATATGTTTGCATTATTGAAGATATGAGCAATATGTTTGTATTTGATAAATGCTTAAAAGTAACAAACACTTCCAGAGCATGACAAGGTATGCACCTCAACGACATGCCTAGTTCTTTTTGTTCTCATCTTAATTGGTGATGAACAGAGACAATGTATTTACCTCCACTTCGTTCCAACCCTGACGAGAAACGAAAAAAGACACTCACAGAAAACGTATGTGCATGTTTGAATATGAATCAGGCATACACACAGTTTGATAAGAAATAATTAATTTCCTAAAGATACAACAAAAACTAAACTTCGTTGACATTATACAGACAAATTCAACTTAAAAAAAAAAGAACATACAGAGAGAGAGAGAGAGAGAGAGAGAGAGAGAGAGAGAGAGAGAGAGAGAGAGAGAGAGAGAGAGAGAGTTCAGACAAAAATGCTACATCTGTATTACACATTTCAGGAAAAAATAAGACATCAGTCTGCCAGTGAGGAAAAGAGATGTAACCATTCGTATAACAGGTGTAAAAAAAATGCAACATGATGTTTAACATACCAAAACTACATCATTCACATCCAGTATACTAACTGCAATGAAACCGTTAAACAGCATCCCATCCATCTCTCACCCCATCCATCTCTCACCCCATCCATCTCTCACCCCGTCCATCTCTCACCCCATCCATCTCTCACCCCATCAATCTCTCACCCCATCCATCTCTCACCCCATCCATCTCTCACCCCGTCCATCTCTCACCCCATCCATCTCTCACCCCATCCATCTATCACCCTGTCCATCTCTCACCCCATCCATCTCTCACCCCGTCCATCTCTCACCCCGTCCATCTCTCACCCCATCCATCTATCACCCCATCCATCTATCACCCTGTCCTGTATCCCATTGTCTGGGCCCCACACAACAACACATCTCCAAGGTAACCAAAGCATTCACTTTCACATCTCCAGGGTAACCAAGACATTCACTGTCACATCTCCAAGGTAACCAAGACATGCACTGTCACATCTCCAAGGTAACCAAGACATTCACTGTCACATCTCCAAGGTAACCAAGACATTCACTGTCACATCTCCAAGGTAACCAAGACATTTACTGTCAACTCCAATGCGGATGGCCTGCGATCAACCAAGTGACCAAGTCAGACATGTGGTCAACCGAGTGACCAAGTCAGACATGTGGTCAACCGAGTGACCAAGCCACACATGTGGTCAACAGAGAGACCTAGCTAGACATGTGGTCAACCGAGTGACCAAGCCACACATGTGGTCAACCGAGTGACCAAGTCAGACATGTGGTCAACCGAGTGACCAAGCCACACATGTGGTCAACCGAGTGACCAAGTCAGACGTGCGGTCAACCGAGTGACCAAGTCAGACATGTGGTCAACCGAGTGACCAAGTCAGACATGTGGTCAGCCAAGTGGCCAAGTCAGACATGCGGTCAACCGAGTGACCATGCTAGACATGTGGTCAACCGAGTGGCCAAGTCAGACATGTGGTCAACCGAGTGACCAAGTCAGACATGTGGTCAACCGAGTGACCAAGTCAGACATGTGGTCAGCCAAGTGACCAAGTCAGACATGTTCAAAGCTAGGTCCCCTGCTGAGATTTCCACTCCTAGTACCTTTGTCACTATGCTGTTGTATTCAAGTACCTATGTCCAAACATTGGCGTGCAAGCACCTATGTCCAAACATTGGTGTACAATCACCTATGTCCATACATTGGTGTACAAGCACCTATGTCCATATTATGGTGTGCAAGCACCTATGTCCATATATTGGTGTTCAAGCACCTATGTCCATATATTGGTGTTCAAGCACCTATGTCCATATATTGGTGTTCAAGCACCTATGTCCATATATTGGTGTGCAAGCACCTATGTCCATATATTGGTGTTCAAGCACCTATGTCCATATATTGGTGTGCAAGCACCTATGTCCATATATTGGTGTTCAAGCACCTATGTCCATATATTGGTGTTCAAGCACCTATGTCCATATCACTAGTCCCCACACTTTTGTGTTCCAATATCACTAGTCCCCACACTTTTGTGTTCCAGTATCACTAGTACCCATACTTCTGTGCTCCAGTATCACTAGTACCCATACTTCTGTGTTCCAATATCACTAGTCCCCACACTTTGTGTTCCAGTATCACTAGTACCCATACTTCTGTGTTCCAGTATCACTAGTACCCATACTTCTGTGTTCCAGTATCACTAGTACCCATACTTCTGTGTTCCAGTATCACTAGTATCCATACTTCTGTGTTCCAGTATCACTAGTACCCATGCTTCTGTGTTCCAGTATCACTAGTACCCATACTTCTGTGTTCCAGTATCACTAGTACCCATACTTCTGTGTTCCAGTATCACTAGTACCCATACTTTTGTGTTCCAGTATCACTAGTACCCATACGTCTGTGTTCCAGTATCACTAGTACCCATACTTTTGTGTTCCAGTACCCACGTGACCCCATTTTTCGTGTTTCCATTTACCCATGTGTCCCATTCTGTTGTGTTCCAGAAATTATGTTCCTAAATGTTTGTGTTCCAAAGTCAATGTTCCCATTTTTTTAGTTCCAATACCTATGTCTCTATTCTTCTGTGTTCCAGTACCTATGTCCCTGTTCTTCTGTGTTCCAGTACCTATGTCCCCATTCTTTTGTGTTCCAGCATCTATATCCTCATTCTTCTATGTTCCAGTACCTATATCCTCATTCTTCTGTGTTCCAGTACCTATGTCCCCATTCTTCTGTGTTCCAGTACCTATGTCCCCATTCTTCTGTGTTCCAGCATCTATATCCTCATTCTTCTATGTTCCAGTACCTATATCCTCATTCTTCTGTGTTCCAGTACCTATGTCCCCATTCTTCTGTGTTCCAGCATCTATATCCTCATTCTTCTATGTTCCAGTACCTATGTCTCTATTCTTCTATGTTCCAGTACCTATATCCTCATTCTTCTGTGTTCCAGTACCTATGTCCCCATTCTTCTGTGTTCCAGCATCTATATCCTCATTCTTCTATGTTCCAGTACCTATGTCTCTATTCGTCTATGTTCCAGTACCTATATCCTCATTCTTCTGTGTTCCAGTACCTATGTCCCCATTCTTCTGTGTTCCAGCATCTATATCCTCATTCTTCTATGTTCCAGTACCTATATCCTCATACTTCTGTGTTCCAGTACCTATGTCCCCATTCTTCTGTGTTCCAGCATCTATATTCTCATTCTTCTATGTTCCAGTACCTATATCCTCATTCTTCTATGTTCCAGTACCTATGTCCCTGTTCTTCTATGTTCCAGTACCTATATCCTCATTCTTCTATGTTCCAGTACCTATGTCCTCATTCTTCTGTGTTCCAGCATCTATATCCTCATTCTTCTATGTTCCAGTACCTATGTCCCTGTTCTTCTATGTTCCAGTACCTATATCCTCATTCTTCTATGTTCCATGTACCTATGTCCTCATTCTTCTATGTTCCAGTACCTATGTCCCTGTTCTTCTATGTTCCAGTACCTATATCCTCATTCTTCTATGTTCCAGTACCTATATCCTCATTCTTCTGTGTTCCAGTACCTATGTCCCCATTCTTCTGTGTTCCAATACCTATGTCTCTATTCTTCTATGTTCCAGTACCTATGTCCTCATTCTTCTGTGTTTCAGTATACATGTCCCCATTCTTCTGTGTTCCAGTACTTATGTCCTCATTCTTCTGTGTTCCAGTACCTATGTCCCCATTCTTCTATGTTCCAGTACCTATGTCCTCATTCTTCTGTGTTTCAGTATACCCGTCCCCATTCTTCTGTGTTCCAGTACCTATGTCCCCATTCTTCTATGTTCCAGTACCTGTGTCCCCTTTGTTCTGTATTCCAGTATCTATGTCCCCGTTCTTCTATATTATAGCACCTATGTCCCCATCCTTTCGTGTTTCAGCACTTACGTCTATTCTTCCATGTTTTAGTGACTATATCTCTATTCTTCTGTGTTTTAGTAACTATATCTCTATTCTTCTGTGTTTTAGTGACTATATCTCTATTCTTCTGTGTTTTAGTAACTATATCTCTGTTCTTCTGTGTTCAAGTACCTGTGTCCAAACTCTCCTGTGATCCAGTATCTATGTCCCCATTCTTATGTGGTCCAATATCGATGTCCCCATACATCTGTGGTCCAGTATCTATGTACTGCAATGTCTATGTCCCCATACAGCTGTCAACCAATATCTATGTCCTCATAGATCTGTGGTCCAATATCTATGTCCCACATACATTTGTGGTCCAGTGTCTATGTCCCCATACATCTTTGGTCCAGTATCTATGTCCCCATATATATGTGGTCCAATATCTACGTCCCCATACATCTGTGGTTCAACATCTATGTCCCCATACATCTGTGGTCCAATATCTATGTCCCCATACATCTGTGGTTCAGTATCTATGTCCCCATACATCTGTGGTCCAATATCTACGTCCCCATACATCTGTGGTTTAGTATCTATGTCCCCATACATCTGTGGTCCAGTATCTATGTTCTTATACATCTGTGGTCCAATATCCATGTATCCATAACCTGCGTTACAGTATCTATCTCCTCATTCTTCTGTGGTCCAGTATCTATGTCCCCATACATCTTTGGTCCAGTATCTATGTCCCCATATATCTGTGGTCCAATATCTACGTCCCCATACATCTGTGGTTCAACATCTATGTCCCCATACATCTGTGGTCCAGTATCTCTGTTCCTATACATCTGTGGTCCAGTATCTATGTCCCCATACATCTGTGGTTCAACATCTATGTCCCCATACATCTGTGGTCCAGTATCTCTGTTCCTATACATCTGTGGTCCAATATCTCTGTTCCTATACATCTGTGGTCCAGTATCTCTGTTCCTATACATTTGTGGTCCAGTATCTCAGTTCCTATACATCTGTGGTCCAATATCCATGCATGTTAATCTGCGTTCCAGTATCTATCTCCTCATTCTTCTGTGGTCTAGTATCCATGTCCTATTTCTTCTGTGGTCCAGTATCTATGTCCCCATACTTCTGTGTTCCAGTACCTATGTCCCCATACTTCTGTGTTCCAGTACCTATGTCCCCATACTTCTGTGTTCCAGTACCTATGTCTCCATACTTCTGTGTTCCAGTACCTATGTCTCCATACTTCTGTGTTCCAGTACCTATGTCCCCATACTTCTGTGGTCCAGTATCTATGTCCCCATACTTCTGTGGTCCAGTATATATGTCCCCATACTTCTGTGTTCCAGTACCTATGTCCCCATACTTCTGTGGTCCAGTACCTATGTCCCCATACTTCTGTGTTCCAGAGCCTTTCCCCATCATGTCCACACCTATGTCTCCTTAATGTTGTTTTCCAGTACCTATGTTCCCACTCCTTTGCCTTCCAGTGTCTTTGGCCCTGGTGTTCTGTGTTCCCAGAACTTACGTCCCAACATTTCTTGTTTTGTCCCTATTCTAATGTTTCCCAGTGCCCTCCCCCCCCCCTTTCTTTTTGTTTGTTCCAGAGCCTATATCTTACATTCTTTTGTGTCCTCATTCTTTTGTGTTGCAGGACCTATCTCCCTATTATTTTGTTTTCCGGTACTTTTGTCTCCATATTTTGTGTTCCAGAGCCTATGTCCCCATCATGTTGTGTGTCAACACCAATGTCCCCTTAATTTTGTTTTCAAGTACCTAAGTCACTGTACTTCCGTGTCCCCGTGCTTTTGCTTCCAGTCCCGATGTCTCATTATATTGTGTTCCAGTACATATGTCCCCATACTTTTGTTTCAGTGCCTATGTGACCATTCTCTCATGTTCTAGAACCTATGTCCCGTACTTTTGTATTTTAGTGCCTATGCTCCCATAATTTTGTGTTCCAGTACCCATGTGGCCAAACATTTGTGTCTCAGTATATCGTTATACTTTTGTGTTTTCGTAGCTATGTCCCTTTTCCTTTGTGTTATCTGATGACTAACCAGGCTACTGATCCGCTGTGTGGGGTATGTCACATACATGCAGGATTGGACAAACGTTTAGCCTACCGAGGTCAGTATACATAAGTAGATAACGAAATAACAAAAGGCAAAGTATAGATAACGAAATAATAAAAGGCAAAGTAGTCAAATAGTTTCCACTTTCATAAGATTACTCTTTGTAAACATATAAATATACACAGACAAAAAAGGTAATCACATGATCTAAAGCACCGTCCACGTGACCTGAGAATTCCCTCAAACACGAAACGAAGCCCTTGAGTAAAATAGAGCAAAACGAACAAAGAGAAATGAGGGATTCAATAGAGATATACAGACAACACACCAGTCAATAAAATAGAGCAAAACGAACAAAGAGAAATGGGGGATTCAATAGAGATATACAGACAACACACCAGGCAATAAAATAGAGCAAAACGAACAAAGAGAAATGAGGGATTCAATAGAGATATACAGACAACACACCAGGCAATAAAATAGAGAAAAACGAACAAAGAGAAATGGGGGATTCAATAGATATATACAGACAACACACCAGGCAATAAAATAGAGCAAAACGAACAAAGAGAAATGAGGGATTCAATAGAGATATACAGACAACACACCAGTCGATAACAAAACCGGGAATGGAACACATTGTACACGCAGAACAACGAGAAAGGGGGGATTGAATAAAGATATACAGACATCACACAAGTCAACAACAAACCCGCGAATGGAAAACATTGTACACGCAGAACAAAGAGAAAAGGAGGACTGAATAAAGATATACAGACATCACACTAGTCAATAACAAAGCCGGGAATGGAAAAAATTGCACACGGATAACATGAAAAGAAAACGTCAAGAACAAGCAAGCAAGCAAACAAACAAAACTTATAGAATAGAACACACACACACACACACACACACACACACACACACACACACACCACACACACACACACACACACACACAAAACGCATAACCAAAGCCGTGGAGAAGGGCATTCTTTTCACAAATTAAAAAAAGCAAACAATAAAGTCCCGGAGAAGAACTACACACATCAACAAGGAAGACAAATCAACTTGCCCATAACAAAGTTTTGGGCACACCACCCACCCACCCACCCACCCACCCCACACACACACACACGCGCGCGCGCGCGCGCGCGCGCACACACACACACACCACACACACACACACACACCAACACACACACACACACACACACACACACACACAACGCGCACACACACACACACACACACCACACACACACACACACAACACAACACACACCAACAAACACACACACACACATACACACACACACACACACACACACACACAACAACACACACACACATACCAAAAGCTGGACTGAACACACCGCAAACGAAAGAAAAAAATGATAACCATGCTGGAGTAGATCATACAAACACATACCCAAAAATAAACATTACATTCACACTTAACTGTAGAGCAGAGCACATGAAACACAAATAGCAAGAAACACATACCGAACTGAGATGAAAACAATTTTGGTAGCTCGAAAAAAAAAAAAACCACAAAAAACGCATGAACATTCAATCGAAGAATCAACACATAATTTTTTACCGCTGTTGTTTTCGGCACACTGAAGATCAGACTATGAATGATAGCACACACCCACTGTCACCACAAACAAAAACAAACGAATGTTTGGGAGGAGGTATACAGTATACTATCCTCACCCACGTTCCCCACCAGCAACTCTCTCTCTCGTCCCGTCACCTACCCAGCCTCTTCTTCAGCACAGCCTCCTTAACGATTCATATACAACTACAAAAAAACTCAAGCGAAAACCTCGACTATATAGACAGTGACAGGCTGCTCGTCTTTGCTACACCGTAAGACAGAACAACTCAAAATGTTGGAGTCGGAGTCCATTTTGGCAACAACAAAAATAAATTAGAATAAAATAGAGTAAAATGAAGTAAATGACAGTGGTTGACAACTGCACGTGTTTGTACATTATTCTCTGTTTTACTGTATGCCGGTACACTTCTGTTGCAGCCCTGTTGTATGGTTTTTGATTAAAGTAGCATCTTTGGTACCCTGGAAAGGCTTTCGGTGAAGACCCATCATAAAAAAAAGCAACTTTCTATGACAAAACATTCACTTCATGTTTTGCCTCTGAGGAAGCAACGTGAATATAATCTGTGTCTGAATGTGAGTATGACAAGGAAACGGTTTTTTTTTAACCAACTTAAAAACAACAGAAAAAGAGTGGGCGAGGTTACAACATCACAGGCTGGAGCATACACACAGCGCAGTCTCTGTCGGACTTGACCAGAGAGTAAGATGTACACGGCAAGTTAACAAGCAACGAACTTAGTAGAGTGGAAGGTGAATTTTGATTGGTTACCAACAAGGTCTCTTTGATTATCACGATAAACGATTGGCCACTTCCTGCAGCGCCCTCAACCTGAAATGCATTCAAGAGCAGCATAAAATCTGGACACACCGCTTTGGTATCTCAAAACACATACTGGGGAGATGATGATGATGATGATGATGAGGATGATGAGGGGGGAAGTCAAATGTTTATGAAGTGCAACCTGTACGATGGGCTCTGACGTCACAATCACAAACAAGCTTAAATCTGACATCAGAGTCACATACAAGCATAAATATGACGTAACAGTCACAAACGAGTATATACCTGACGTCACAGTCACAAACAAGCGTAACTATGACGTTACAGTCACAAAGAAGCATAATCTGACGTCACAGTCACAAACAAGCGTAACTATGACGTTACAGTCACAAATAAGCATAAGTCTGACGACGTCTGGTAACGATGGTTTTGTGCACCAATGTTGCATACAGACCAAAGGCAAAGCCCACACTTCTGCCCCCCCCCCCCCCCCCCCCCCCCCCCCCAAATCCCCAAATGCCTTGTTCTCTGGTAGCAGCATCGCCACCAACAGAAAAAACACGCCCCACCCCACCCCACCCCTCGTCTCCTCCTTACATTGAAGAGCTATTATCAGTGTTTTGTCTAGGGGGCTTCAGGATTGGTTTTAACTTCCGTGGGGGAAAAGGGTACCCCAACCCCGGGTCACGCGCCCCGGATATGTTCGGCGCGTGACCGGCAGTACCGGACACGTGATGGCCTACAGGAAGTCTGGACACTCTCCCTTTCGGGCTGACGTCCTCCGACACTTCTCTCAGCCCCATGTCGGAGTAGCGCGACAGCACGCGCTCCATCGTGTCCGTGTACAGACGCTCTCGGCCACGGGGGACCACCAGTTTGGGAGGGAACGTGACGTTGTTGGGGTCTGGGCGCGAGTCGTCGGAGCCACGCCCCTCCGGGCTCTGCCGTTGGGTCTGGAGCCACCGACCACACGCTCCTCCACGCCCACGATCTCCGGTTCGCTCAAAAAGCGGCGACGTTGGTTGGACGGAGGGGCTTTTAGCACCTGGTCGGAAAAGACGGAGAAATCCGACTCCCCGCTTCCGTGTCTTTGTCGGGACGGCCTCTGGGGCTTCTGCTGCTGGAGGGGCGAGTGACTGGAGTGGGGATGGGGGATGGGGAGGTTTTTGTGCTGAGGCTGATGATGATGGGGGGCTCCCGCCGCCACGCTGGGCTTGGCACCATTTCTGCCGCTGCTGCTGGTCCGGGGGAGAGAATCCGTGGAGTGGTTGGTCTGGATGAAGACTTCCGGCACCTGGAGTGGCTGGCCTTGACTCCAGTAGGGGGAGGGTTCTGGGTCGTTCTCCAGCTCCTTGTCAATGTCTGCCAACATAAAACACCAAGACAGCAGGAAATCAAACGCCGACGAATGCGAATATAAAGTCCTTAGATCGCATGACTTCAGTTCCCGCTGACTATAAAGTGATTAGATCATATGGCTTCAGTTCCCACTGACTATAAAGTCCTTAGGTAGCATGGCTTCAGTTCCCACTGACTATAAAGTGCTTAGATCGCATGGCTTCAGTTCCCACTGACTATAAAGTCCTTAGATCGCATGGATTCAGTTCCCACTGACTGTAATGTCCTTAGATCATATGGCTTCAGTTCCACTGACTATAAAGTCCTTAGATCATATGACTTCAGTTCCCACTGACTATAAAGTCCTTAGATCCCACTGACTATAAAGTCTTTAGATCGTATGGCTTCAGTTCCCACTGACTATAAAGTCCTTAGTTCATATGGCTTCAGTTCCCACTGACTATAAAGTCTTTAGATCGTATGGCTTCAGTTCCCACTGACTATAAAGTGCTTAGATCGCATGGCTTCAGTTCCCACTGACTAAAAAGTGCTCAGATCGCATGGCTTCAGTTCCCACTGACTATAAAGTCCGTAGATCCCACTGACTATAAAGTCTTTAGATCGTATGGCTTCAGTTCCCACTGACTATAAAGTCCTTAGTTCATATGGCTTCAGTTCGAACTGACTATAAAGTCTTTAGATCGTATGGCTTCAGTTCCCACTGACTATAAAGTGCTCAGATCGCATGGCTTCAGTTCCCACTGACTATAAAGTCCTTAGATCGCATGGCTTCAGTTCCCACTGACTATAAAGTCCGTAGATCGCATGGCTTCAGTTCCCACTGACTATAAAGTGCTCAGATCGCATGGCTTCAGTTCCCACTGACTATAAAGTCCTTAGATCGCATGGCTTCAGTTCCCACTGACTATAAAGTCCGTAGATCGCATGGCTTCAGTTCCCACCGACTATAAAGTGCTCAGATCGCATGGCTTCAGTTCCCACTGACTATAAAGTCCTTAGATCGCATGGCTTCAGTTCCCACTGACTATAAAGTCCTTAGATCGCATGGCTTCAGTTCCCACTGACTATAAAGTCCTTAGATCGCATGGCTTCAGTTCCCACTGACTATAAAGTCCTTAGATCATATGACTTCAGTTCCCCGACTATAAAGTCCTTAGATCGCATGGCTTCAGTTCCCACTGACTATAAAGTGCTCAGATCGCATGGCTTCAGTTCCCACTGACTATAAAGTGCTCAGATCGCATGGCTTCAGTTCCCACTGACTATAAAGTGCTCAGATCGCATGGCTTCAGTACCCACTGACTATAAAGTGCTCAGATCGCATGGCTTCAGTTCCCACCGACTATAAAGTGCTTAGATCGCATGGCTTCACTTCCCGCTGACTATGAAGTCCTTAGATCACATGGCTTCAGTTCCCGCTGACTATAAAGTCCTTAGATCACAAGGCTTCAGTTCCTACTGATTCCAACCCGGTCTATTGCACAGGGCAATGGTTACCACAGAAAAAAAAACGAGCCATCATGAACTAATCAGTATCCGTTTATGAAACAAACATGCTTGCTCACATCGCTTTAACACTACTTTCCTCACGGCAGATCATTATCCACTGTAGCCGAGGCGTCAGTCTGTCACACCCAGACAAAAGAGCAGTCAGAGCTTTCAGTTTCAGTTTCATCAAGGAGGCGTCACTGCGTGCGGACTAGTCCATATACGCTGCTCCACATCCGCTAAGTTTTGAGATCCCGCTAACGCATGATTTGAAGCTGATGGATAAATGAATTAACAACAAAGATGAGACAATTGAAGAAGAGGAACTCATGGCTACGACTCAGCGGATGTCTGACCTACGCATTAGTTCAACGCGCTGGTCAGACCTTGAATACCTACCTACCATTTGTGTTTGTTTTGTTTGTTTTTGTGTAGTGGATGTAGACGTGTGTGTATGATGTGCGGGCATGGGCCCATGCGTGTGCGTTGGGACCTGTGGTTGACCCTGCAGTCAGAGGAAAATGCCTAAAGCCGCTTTGGCCAACTACTACCTAGCAGACCAGAACACCATTGTTCATTCTAGGCAGTTGTATGCAGCGCAGTCCTGTTGTCTACAGCCGCCCAGCCGACCGCAGAGGTTCCTTTCGGGCTGCGTTTGCAGTCCACCGCCATCAGAGTACAGCAGAATGAACGGTGAACTATAAATATTCCTGACAAAAAATCACGTCAAAGTGAAAGAATGAAGACAGGTGAATGGCCCAGGTGGACTGCCGATGCTGAGGCTGCCACGATGGGAAATGACAATGAAAAGTAAATGGGTCACACAGGCTGCCATGGTGGGAAATGACAATGAAAAGTAAATGGGTCACACAGGTTGTCATAATGGGAAATGACAATGAAAAGTGTATGGGTCACACAGGTTGCCATGATGGGAAATGTCAATGAAATGTGAATGGGTCACACAGGCTGCCATGATGGGAAATGACAATGAAAAGTGAATGGGTCACACAGGTTGCCATGATGGGAAATGACAATGAAAAGTGAATGGGTCACACAGGCTGCCATGATGGGAAATGACAATGAAAAGTGAATGGGTCACACAGGCCATGATGGCAAATGACAATGAAGAGTGAATGGGTCACACAGGTCATGATGGGAAATGTCAATGAAGAGTGAATGGGTCACACAGGTCATGATGGGAAATGACAATGAAAAGTAAATGGGTCACACAGGCTGCCATGATGGGAAATGTCAATGAAAAGTAAATGGGTCACACAGGCTGCCATGATGGGAAATGTCAATGAAAAGTGAATGGGTCACACAGGCTGCCATGATGGGAAATGTCAATGAAATGTGAATGGCTCACACAGGCTGCCATGATGGAAAATGTCAATGAAGAGTGAATGGGTCACACAGGTTGCCATGATGGGAAATGACAATGAAATGTGAATGGGTCACACAGGCTGCCATGATGGGAAATGTCAATGAAGAGTGAATGGGTCACACAGGTTGCCATGATGGGAAATGACAATGAAAAGTGAAAGGGTCACACAGGCTGCCATGATGGGAAATGACAATGAAAAGTGAAAGGGTCACACAGGTTGCCATGATGGGAAATGTCAATGAAAAGTAAATGGGTCACACAGGCTGCCATGATGGGAAATGACAATGAAAAGTGAATGGGTCACACAGGTCATGATGGGAAATGTCAATGAAAAGTGAATGGGTCACACAGGCTGCCATGATGGGAAATGTCAATGAAAAGTGAATGGGTCACACAGGTCATGATGGGAAATGTCAATGAAAAGTGAATGGGTCACACAGGCTGCCATGATGGAAAATGTCAATGAAGAGTGAATGGGTCACACAGGTTGCCATGATGGGAAATGACAATGAAATGTGAATGGGTCACACAGGCTGCCATGATGGGAAATGTCAATGAAGAGTGAATGGGTCACACAGGTTGCCATGATGGGAAATGACAATGAAAAGTGAAAGGGTCACACAGGCTGCCATGATGGGAAATGTCAATGAAAAGTGAATGGGTCACACAGGCCATGATGGCAAATGACAATGAAGATTGAATGGGTAACACAGGCCATGATGGAAATGACAATGAAATGTGAATGGGTCACACAGGCTGCCATGATGGGAAATGTCAATGAAAGTGAATGGGTCACACAGGCTGCCATGATGGGAAATGTCAATGAAAAGTGAATGGTCACACAGGCCATGATGGCAAATGACATGAAGAGTGAATGGGTCACACAGGTCATGATGGGAAATGTCAATGAAAAGTGAATGTGTCACACAGGCTGCCATGATGGGAAATGACAATGAAATGTGAATGGGTCACACAGGCTGCCATGATGGAAAATGTCAATGAAAAGTAAATGGTCACACAGGCTGCCATGATGGGAAATGACAATGAAATGTGAATGGGTCCACACAGGCTGCATGATGGCAGGCAAATGTCAATGAAAGTGAATGGGTCACACAGGTCATGATGGGAAATGCATAATGGAAAGAGATGGAAATGTAAGGTCACACAGGCTGCCATGATGGAAATGACATGAAGTGAATGGGTCACACAGGCATGATGGCAAATGTCAATGAAGAGTGAATGGGTCACACAGGCTGCCATGATGGGAAATGGCAATGAAAGTGAATGGGTCACACAGGTCATGATGGGAAATGTCAATGAAGAGTGAATGGGTCACACTGGCTGCCATGATGGGAAATGGAATGAAAAGTGAATGGGTCACAAGGTGTTCTGACAAATCGTCAGGAAAGAATGAAGAAGTGAATGGCAGTGACTGCGACTGAGGCTGCCAGATGGGAAATGAATGAAAAGTAAATGGTCACACAGGCTGAGTGAAATGACAATGAAAAGTAATGGTCACACAGGTTGCATGATGGGAAATGACAATGAAATGTGAATGGGGCACACAGGCTGCATGATGGGAAATGTCATGAAGAGTGTGTCCACAGGTGCCATGATGGGAAATGACAATGAAAAGTGAAAGGGTCACACAGGCTGCCATGAGTGAAATGACAATGAAAAGTGAAAGGGTCACACAGGTTGTCATGATGGGAAATGCAATGAAAGTAAATGGTCACACAGGCTGCCATGATGGAAATGACAATGAAAGTGAATGGGGCACACAGTGCATGATGGGAAATGTCAATGAAAAGTGGAAAGGGTCACACAGGCTGCCATGATGGGAAATGTCAATGAAAGTGAAAGGGTCACACAGTTTGTCAAAGATGGGAAATGTCAATGAAAAGTGAATGGGTCACACAGGCATTGATGAATGGTGAAATGGTAACAATGAAAAGTGAATGGGTCACACAGGCCCTGATGGGAAATGTCAATGAAAAGTGAATGGGTCACACAGGCTGCCATGATGGGAAATGTCAATGAAAAGTGAATGGGTCACACAGGCCCTGATGGGAAATGTCAATGAAAGTGAATGGGTCACACAGGTGCCATGATGGGAAATGTCAATGAAAAGTGAATGGGTCACACAGGCATGATGGGAAATGACAATGAAATGAAAGGGTCACACAGGCGCAGATGGGAAATGACAATGAAAAGTGAAAGGTCACACGAATGTCATGAGAGGAAATGCGAATGAAGAAGTAAATGGCACACAGTCTGCCAATGGTGAATGACAATGAAAAGTGAATGGTCACACAGGTCATGATGGGAAATGTCAATGAAAAGTGAATGCAAGCACAGGCTGCCATGATGGGAAATGTCAATGAAAAGTGAATGGGTCACACAGGTCATGAGGAAACAATGAAAAGTGAATGGGTCACACTGGCTGCCATGATGGGAAATCAAGAAAGTGAATGGTCCACAGCAAGAGGCCATGATGCAAACATGCAGATGGAAATGGTCACACAGGCCTGGGCAGGGAAATGGAAATAAATGAAAAGTGAATGGTCCACAGGCTGCCATGATGGGAAATGAATGAAAAGTGAATGGGTACACGGCTGCCATGATGGGAAATGTCAATGAAAAGTGAATGGGTCACACAGGCCATGAGGCAAATGGACAATGAAGAGTGAATGGGTCCACAAGTGCATGATGGGAAATGTCAATGTAAATGAATGTGTCACACAGGCTGCCATGATGGAAATGACAATGAAAGATGGGTCACACAGCTGCAAATGGAAAATGACAATGAAAAGTAAATGGGTCACACTGGCTGCCATGATGGAAATGACAATGAAATGTGAATGGGTCACACAGGGCAATGAGGCAAATGACAATGAAGAGTGAATGGGTCACACAGGTCATGGGAAATGTTGTCAAAGATGGAAATGGTCACACAGCTGCAATGAGGGAAAGTGAAGCAATGAAAGTGAATGGGTCACACAGTTGCCATGATGGGAAAATGTCAATGAAAAGTAATGGGTCACAAGGCTGCCATGATGGGCAAATGTCAATGAAAGAGAATGGGTCACACAGGCCATGATGGGAAATGGCAATGAAAAGTGAATGGTGGTCCAGAGGTGAATGAAGGAAATGTAATGGTAAGAGTGAATGGGCAACTGGCTGCCATTGGAAATGGTAAGAAAAGATGAATGGTAAAAAGTTGTTCCTGACAAAAAATCACGTCAAAGTGAAAAATGAGACAGGTGAATGGCCCAGATGGACTGCCGATGCTGAGGCTGCCACGACGAATGACGATGGGAAAGTAAATGGGTACGACAGGTCCGCCATGGTGGGAAATGACAATGAAAAGTAAATGGGTCACACGTTGTCATGATGGGAAATGACAATGAAAAGGAATGGGTCACACAGTCCATGATGGGAAATGTCAATGAAATGTGAATGTCACACTAGGCGCCATGAGGGGAAAGGAAAGAGGAAGAAGTGAATGGGTCACACAGGTTGCCAAAATGGGAAATGTCAATGCAAAGTAAGGGACAACAGGTTGCCATGATGGGAAAAGACAAGAAAAGGAATGGGTCCAACAGGTTAGCCAAAGGAAAGACAATGAAAAGTGAATGGTTTACACAGACCGTACATAGATTGGAAATGACAATGATATGTAATATTCACACAACCGTCATGATGGGAAAATGACAATGAAAAGTGAATGGTCACACGACCGTCATGATGGGAAATGACAATGAAAAGTGAATGGGCAACAAGGACAGATGGAAATGCATGAAAGTGAATGGTCACACAGACCGTCATATATGGAAATGGCAATGAAAGGTAATGGTCACACAGACGTCATGATGATGGGAAATGACAATGAAAAGTGAATGGGCAACAAAGGACATGATGGGAAATGGCAATGAAAGGTGAATGAATCATCCAGACCGTCATGATGATGGAAATGACAATGGAAAGTGAATGCTTGCGCACGCACACACATACCAGACAGGCAACAGAGAAGAGAGAGAGAGAGAGAGAGAGAGAGAGAGAGAGAGAGAGAGAGAGAGAGAGAGAAGAGAACAGACAGACAGACAGACAGACAGACAGACAGACAGACATAGTGACCGAGAGACAAAGAGAGACAGACAGACAGACAGACAGACAGACACACACACACACACACACACACACACACCACACACACACACACACATATATATATATATATATATATATATATATATATATATATATATATATATATATATATATATATATATATATTTGTTAAAAAGTAAGGTTTAAAACTATCTACAGCGCTGTTTCATGCAATGCAATCATCAGGATGATCCTGATGATTGCATTGCATGAAACAGCGCTGTAGATAGTTTTAAACCTTACTTTTTAACAAATGTTGCTCCCAGTTCGGTTGAGCATTTTTTTAAAATCTCTGCTGGTATTCACTACCATTGTCTATATATATATATATATATATATATATATATATATATATATATATATATATATATATATATATATATATATATATATTGCCAAGTCATTACTATAACGACTGAAGAATTGTTAACCTGCACTTGTTGTAGAGAGAGAGAGAGAGAGAGAGAGAGAGAGATCCTTGTTCTCTCATCTAATATTTATCTCAGTGAGCACACATGAAATAGCAGAAACAAGGCTGTATTGTATTAGTTCATGGAGAGCTATTGACTGGTAACTCCTTACAGTTAGGTGCATGCCAAACCATGTGACACTTGTTAAGAATAATCCTTTATTTTATTATGCGTAAGATTTTGTGGCACTGGTTCAATGTCTTTTGTAGTAGTTCTGTACACGTTGTAATTTTTACTGCTTTATTTTGAAAAGAAGAGAAAAATGGGTAGACTGACTTACTGTATGCCTTTAAGCTGTGCATAAGTGAAGACATGTTATAGTGGATCTTCTTTGTGATCGGAACAAACGAAAACTGTTGCAATAACACATTGTATTCCATTAAGTGTGAACTGAGAACGAACTGTAAGATTTATTGTGTTCTTTTAAGTTGGGCACGGGCCAGAGCCAGTTGAAGTGATTCGTTGCATCACTTACCCACAATTTCAATCTCCCATCCAGGGAGCTCTCATCGCTGTCTTCGGTCTCACAGTATCGTAACTGTCCGGCTGACTTGGGTCTGGCGGGTACACTGCCCTCTGACACCGGGTTCCTTGCCCCATCCCGGGTGCTCATCTTCTTCGTCTGGCACTGGTGGAATCCTCTTCCGGCAGGCTCTCTCACCTCCTCTGACTGGCTCTCCACACTGGACGTCACGTCTTTGGAGGTGGATGTACGTGTGGGAAGAGCTTCGTCAGGTGAGTGTGTGTCTGCGGAGTCGGAGAGATGGTCGGGCTTTTCCAACGTGGTCGTGTTGCGTCTGGCCTGGTGCCGGGACTTGATTTTCCGGTGCAAGGTCTCCAGACTGCTGCTATCCAGGAAGACGTTGTCGGAGTCTACGATGAACGTTGTGGACCTCCTGCCCAGGACGGGTTTGTCTTCATCGCCTTCTGAGAGGCGAAGGTCTATCGGTTTCTCGCTGTCTTCCTTGCGGGACAGTGTGGGCCGTTTGGACAGTTTACTGTAGGGAGTCACCGCTAGATACTGCGAACCTTTAATCATGTCTGACGCCTTCCCGGATTTAGGCTGGCTCAGTCTGGTCCTGGAAGGCCGGCTGAGGGCCTCCGTTCTGCTTTCCTTGAAAGCGTCGTACTGAATGAATCGTCTGTAGGGCACGTAGGCCTCACTTTTAGGCGTGCTGGACACTCGCCTGTGCTTGGTGATGGCCTGGGCGGACAGGGCGGAGATGTCCACCTGGGCACCCGGGGTAGTACGGTCCTGGTACTTCACGGAGCCCACAGGGCGAGGCTTGGGGTGGGGTGGGTGTGGTGAAGGTTTCACAGGGCCGGTGTAGGGCCGGGCAGCGGTCAGACTGTCACTGCCGCGCATCTTGGTGGACAGACGAGGACTGAAGGAGCTGGCTTCAACACGTGCAGCTTGTCAACCAGTCAACAGCCGGCCAGTACATGTCCCGACAGACTGCACACCTGGTCATGTCTGCACACCAATCACTGCGGTCATACTTTTATTTCAATAGCATCCTAAAGCTAAACTTCATATCGATGTTAATTTGTTAACTGGCAGTAATAAATGAAATGCCAACATGTGGACTAGCAATGTCAGGTGTCAAGCCAGCATAGACCTTGAGCAGGTGTGAAGTGCAGAGAAAGGTGTTATCCACGCGTGGATTGTCCCGTAAGTTACAATGGTCAACAGATGTCAGCATACACCTTGAGCAGCTGTGAAGTGTAGAGAAAGGTGTTATCCCACGGGTGGATTGTCCGGAAAGTGACAATGGTCAACATGGATTCAGCTAAGTCCTTTGAAAGTTAAACAGTCGACGTGGATGTCAGCATTGAAATAATACCAAAACCTCACCGAACTGCTTCCTATCTTCTTCATCAGTTCACCAAACATGAAGAGTCTGTGTGAGCGCCATGGGTATCCCTTTGCCAATTTACCTCCTGACGATAGAGTTAATATTTGCACACACAACTCATCACAAATGACCATGTGGGCTGTCAGTTCCGGACTGGATACACAGACCAGGCACGTAAAGTGTGTTGATGCAACGGACAGCCCTGCGCGATCAATAAGCCTCAGGGATCGATGCAAAGATCCAGTTTACCATTCACTGGGGAATGGTATTTTCGCACAGTGTGGATCACGGATGTAGACATACACGACGGCAGCAGCTGTCACTGACGGAGATCCTTTATTGGGCGGCACTGCGTGCTGCGAATTAGGTTCACAGGCTGGCCGACTGTCATGGCCACAACAGACTGTCACAGAACCCTTGGTAAGCGAAACCAGTCATGCTTAATTAAAGTTTAAAAAAAACTGCTTACACAATTCAGCGTTGCTGACAGTGGACTGTCGTACAGTCACTTTTCCTCCATTCTCAACACGTGCATCACGCCGCCTGGGGACCCACATCTGTCCTGACTGCTTTTGACAACTGCTCGAGACTTTGACAACTGCTCGAGACTTTGACAAATGCTCTAGACTTTGACAATGCTCGAAGACTTTGACAACTGCTCGAGACCCTTTTAGATGGTAAAAGGGACGCAGGACTTTAATTTGCTCACAGTTGATTTGATAAGGGAATATCTCGATGCTCACAGTTGATTGTCAAGGGAATATCTCCATGCTCACAGTGATTTGATAAGGGAGTATCTCGATGCTCACAGTTGATTTGATAAGGGAATATCTCGATGCTCACAGTTGATTTGATAAGGGAATATCTCCATGCTCACAGTGATTTGATAAGGAATATCTCGATGCTCACAGTTGATTTGAAAAGGGAATATCTCGATGCTCACAGTTGATTTGATAAGGGAATATCTCGATGCTCACATTTGATCTGTTAAAGGGAAATACCCATGCCACAGTTGATTTGATAATGGGAATACTCGATGCTCACAGTTGATTTGATAGGGAATATCTCGATGCTCAAAGTTGATTGATAGGTATCCCCCATGCTCACAGTTGATTTGATAAGGGAATATCTTGATGCTCACAGTTGATTTGATAAGGGAATATCTCCATGCTCACAGTGATTTGATAAGGAATATCTCGATGCTCACAGTTGATTTGATAAGGGAATATCTCCATGCTCACAGTGATTTGATAAGGGAATATCTCGATGCGAACTACAGCCATCACTTTCAATAACAGCTCTAAAATGGCCACACACACACCCACACCACGCTCAATAATTCAAATGCAGAAGCACGGGCGTTACGTGGTGGAATAGTACTCTGTGTATAGTTCCTCTTGCTGACACTATCACAACGACCTTGGTAAAAAAAAAATCTATATTCTGATGATCAACTTGGACAGATAGAGATGACTATGCTGCTGTTGTCACGTGTTTTGATCAAACGGGAAGCTAGAAATAACGGGCCAACATTATTCCGTTTGCTTCAGTAATACTCGCGTTGTATTTGCACCAGTCAAAAAACACGCTGTTCGGTGGAAGGGCCTGTGCCGGCGTTCCCTCACGTGGCATTTCAAAGCTCATGCTGAGTCACAGCAGGAGCAGCTGGAGTACAGTGATTGGGGGAAAGGGACAGCCCCCTCCCCCTCTTTGTCCATTGGCTGACACTCAACACTAGCCAGTGAAGAACAAGACACAAAATCTGTGCTGAATAACGCGCGTTGTCAACCAGCCACTCCGCTAAAGTTCATTAGAAACAGAAAAAAAACAACAAAAAAAAAAAAACGGCCGTACTCAAACATTTATGATGAACCAGTGACAGCTCCTCTCTCTAAAGTGGATTCACCACTGTTTTCACACCTTTGTGAGGAACCAGTGACAGCTTCTCCAGTCTAAAGTGGATCCACCACTGTCGCACACCATGCATGGCTTGTTTCAGTGGGAGGTCAACGCCTTGTCGGTCAGAGACCCTCAAGGACATGTTGATCTCCGCCCGCAGTCCGGCACCACGTCAGAACATTCCAATGGCTGGACGTTGGCTGGCAGTAGTGCAGTTTGTCAGGAGACCAAGGTGGACTCCTGCCACTCCAGGGTCGGCAGGCAGCTGTTGGCAGTGCCGTGTTTGGTCCCAGGCTGAAGTCAGCGACGTCTTTCAGTAATGGCGCACACCTTACCAAATACAACATTGTGGTTTTATTAAACCAGCTCCGACAGTTGGCTGCCAGAACACGTAGCAATCGATGCTACTGGTCGTCCATCCTCTGACGACTGTCACCGTGTCTTCCCATCTCTCCAGCGAACACAGCACCAGACTTCGTGATACAACTGTTACTGTCCATGACCAGTCACGCATGACTGAACAAGGAAGTCGACAAAGCAAACACTGTCAACGCTTTGGCCACCCGCACGCGCGCTGGTGTTCTGTCATCCGCGAAGTGCGACGGTTGCCGGTATGTAGGTCACAGACGGCGGGAATCAATAGCTCCCCTCTCACTTTCCTGCAGCCTCACGTGGCGTGAACCCGCCCCTCACTTCCCGATCAGCAGAGCGTGAACGAGTGATGAAGCAGTGGCCACCCCGCCCACTCCTATCTCTACTCTCATCGTCCTCACGGCCGTTTCACGGCGTTAACCCAACACGATCGTCATGACCTACCAGCCGTTTCTCCGCCCATAATGCAATCGGCTGATTGTAGACATCACCAAGTTACGTGCTTTTTCTTCTGTCTTCTTTGATTCGGTGATTTGATAGAGATGTGTTTCGTCTTTAATGTTTATTTGATCTAATGGTCTAATCCAACCTTTGCATCAAAGGAAACGTCACCCGAGAATGAGATGGCCGCTCTAGGTAAAGATGACTGAGCGAGGATAATCGATCAAAATGGTCCATTCCACCAATAATTTCCATTGATCAATGTGCTTTCAATAGAACCTGTAAAGTGAAGTACGTTTCTCTTTTCTGCTGAGACAATGTAACTGGCGATTATATTTTTTTATGATTTAAAACAATGTGAATGGTGACCACATACGCTGTCAAAAAAATGCACATCGTCGACATCAAGGTAACGGTTGTGGACTAGGCCCAAAAGATACTTGTTGGTTATTGCAAAGAGACGATTTTTTGATAACGCCTCGGTGATGTTTCTTGATCGAAGTCACGTTTGTTGATAACACTCAAGAATTATCAATTACTAATCCCTAAGGGATACTTGTTGATAACATCAAAATGACGTTGTTGATAACAAAGAAGAGACGTCTGTTGATAACACCGATGTAACATTTTGTTGAGAACAACCAGATGATGTTTGTTAACACTGAAGTAATGTTAGCAGCGTTACACGGATGATCTTTGTTGAGACAAACCGGGTGATGTTTGTTAACACGAAGTAATGTTTGCACGTAACACGGGTGATCTTTGTCGAGAACAACCAGGTGATCTTTGTTACTAACGCCAAGTAATGTTTGTTGATATCATCGAACGGACGTTTCATCAACAGACATGAATATGCTTTTTAATCTCACGAACCCAGTGTCAGACCATCCTAAGCTGATAAACCGTCACGGAATGTCCTTCACCGCCTCTCACGGACTCCTTACACACCACCATCACCGACAGCTGCACGTGAGTCCTCCACCACCACTCACCGACAGCTGCACGTGACTCCTCCACCACCACTCACCGACAGCTGCACGTGACGCCTCCACCACCACTCACCGACAGCTGCACGTGACGCCTCCACCACCACTCACCGACAGCTGCACGTGACGCCTCCACAACCACTCAACCGACAGCTGCACGTGACGCCTCCACAACCACCCACAGACAGCTGCACGTGACGCCTCCACCACCGCTCACCGACTTGCATGGGGAATTCCATTTGACGCTCTTCAATCACCAGGTCCAGTTTACTGGTAACTGATCCTGACGATCAATGTCCACCCCTCACCTCCAAGGCACACACCAACGCCAAACCCCTCATGGAGCGTCAATGAGAGACTCCAGCGCCTGGAGGGCGGCGAAGTGACGTTGATCACAGCTCACCCAAAGCTGAAGGATGTCAAAAGCTAGCAGGTGTCAGTGTACTACTAGCAGGTGTCAGTGTGCATGTCAACAGCTAGCAGGTGTCAGTGTGGAGCATAGCTAGCAGGTGTCAGTGTGGATGTCAACAAGCTAGCAGGTGTCAGTGTGGATGTCAACAATCTAGCAGTGTCAGTGTGGATGTCAACAATCTAGCAAGTGTCAGTGTGGATGTCAACAATCTAGCAAGTGTCAGTGTGGATGTCAACAATCTAGCAAGTGTCAGTGTGACAGCCAGGGTCCTGGGACCGCTGCAGGCTGACGTCGAAGATGGGGCGCATCTGCAGTGACGTCATGGTAGATGCCAGAACTGACGTCAGAGAAGGCCATCTTCTCGCTCAGACAGAAGAAACGGGCTGGTCATGAAACCTGAAACAAATGGCCATAGTTTGCAAGATGACGTAGTACATACGTTGTACAAATTTCAAACGCACAACATTCACATGGTCATTTGTTTGGCCTTTCTCATGTAGAGGATGTAGATATTGAATGTGGTTATAGAACAGACACTCAGCTGTTTTGTTCAAATCAACATTTGGCGAAGACATAATACACATTACCTTTTGGAAATTGAATTTATCCCTTTTAAGAGATGAAGAATATAAGATGAAATTAATGCTAAAATTAAAAAGGTTAAGAAAAATAGTCAAAACACATTAATGATATTCAAGTACCAGATACTGAACTACAATTTTTCCATTGCTAAGGATTTTTTTTCTTGATTTACTCTTGATGAAGATAAGATCGATGATCCATTTCACGCGCTGCAGCAAAGAACAGGAAGATCATGGAAGACGAAAACGGTAAGAACAAGGCATCCGTGAATTAGAAAAAAAGATGAGAAAAAGAAAAATGATGTTCGAGTCATTAACATGTAAAAAGAACAACTGAAAGACAGAGAAAGCGAACAGAAGAGGCACTGCTAGGATCAAAAGACAGAGAAAGCGAACAGAAGAGGCACTGCTAGGATCAAAAAAGACAGAGAAAGCGAACAGAAGAGGCACTCCTAGGATCAAAAGACAGAGAAAGCGAACAGAAGAGGCACTGCTAGGATCAAAAGGAAGACAGAGAAAGCGAACAGAAGAGGCACTGCTAGGATCAAAAGAAAGACAGAGAAAGCGAACAGAAGAGGCACTGCTAGGATCAAAAGATAGAGAAAGCGAACAGAAGAGGCACTGCTAGGATCAAAAGATAGAGAAAGCGAACAGAAGAGGCACTGCTAGGATCAAAAGATAGAAAAGCGAACAGAAGAGGCACTGCTAGGATCAAAAGACAGAGAAAACGAACAGAAGAGGCACTGCTAGGATCAAAAGAAAGACAGAGAAAGCGAACAGAAGAGGCACTGCTAGGATCAAAAGAAAGACAGAGAAAGCGAACAGAAGAGGCACTGCTAGGATCAAAAGAAAGACAGAGAAAGCGAACAGAAGAGGCACTGCTAGGATCAAAAGAAAGACAGAGAAAACGAACAGAAGAGGCACTGCTAGGATCAAAAGAAAGACAGAGAAAGCGAACAGAAGAGGCACTGCTAGGATCAAAAGAAAGACAGAGAAAGCGAACAGAAGAGGCACTGCTAGGATCAAAAGACAGAGAAAGCGAACAGAAGAGGCACTGCTAGGATCAAAAGAAAGACAGAGAAAACGAACAGAAGAGGCACTGCTAGGATCAAAAGAAAGACAGAGAAAACGAACAGAAGAGGCACTGCTAGGATCAAAAGAAAGACAGAGAAAGCGAACAGAAGAGGCACTGCTAGGATCAAAAGAAAGATAGAGAAAGCGAACAGAAGAGGCACTGCTGGGATCAAAAGAAAGACAGAGAAAGCGAACAGAAGAGGCACTGCTAGGATCAAAAGAAAGATGGAAAGCAGAAGGACAGAAAGTTAGTAATTATTTTTGTAACCGTGAGAAGCTATATTTTGTCAGTAAAGACATGGCTAGAATCGTTGATCAATAAAGCGGTGTGATAACAAATCAAACAGACGTCCTTAAAGAGGTTTCAGTTTTCATATATTACTTTATGCAAGTACTGCTCTTGAGACATATGATATTAAAGATTTAATACAGAACATCCCTTGTTTGAATCAAACAGAAGTCAAGGAACTAGATGGAGAAATTACTGTAGACCAAGGGACATCTGTTCTTAACAACTTGAATATTAACGAAATCCCGGTTTTGACGGCTTTAGTGCTGAATTCTTGAAAGTGTGTTGGGTTAAAATGGGCATAAATGTGTGTTGGGTTAAAATGGGCATATTTGTGTGTTGGGTTCAAATGGGCATATTTGTTGTTAGAACACTAAACGCGAGCTTTCAAGAATGGGAACTATCCAGTGTGCAGAGAGAGAAATTATTTGATGCATTTCTAAAGGTGGTAAACATCGGCAATTCATAAAAAAAATCCTCGATACCTATATCACTCTTGTTTGTGGTCTATAAGATAGGATCGTCTTACATAGCAAACAGAATAAGATACGTGTGTTGCCTCAGATTGCAGGTGGAGATCAAAGAGGATCGATTAGAAATAGATATGTTGGTGATAAAAATACATATATTGGTGATAATCCGCGATTGATATTTGACATCATTTCCTATTTAGATAAATTTCAATATATCTGGCTTGTTGCTGGATATCAATATATTGATTTTTAGAAAGCGCTTGATTGTATTAATTCGGAATTCATGTCTTAAGTATTAAAAGCATTTAGCTTCCGAAAAGACACTTGTAAATAGATAAGCATATGTAATGAACACATAAAATCTTGTGTTATTCTGAATTGCCAGTTTTAGACTGGTTTAAAGTTAAAAAGGTTGCAGACAACGGCAACCCAATATCCCAATATCTGTTCCTACTTTGTGTTAAATATTGACCGTTAGGGTGAGAGAAAATCAAGGTACCTGGGATATCAAAATAAATAAAATAGAAAATAAATTGTCTCAGTGTGCTGATGATACAGACGTTTTGCTTGCTGGGGACGAAAACTGTTGGAGACTTTCACTGATGTTCTCTTTAAGTTCGACAGTATATCAAATCTTGATATGAATTTGAGAAACCAAATGCAATCCGGCTAGGGAGCAGGAAAGGTAGCGAATTCATTAAAATTGGAATGGAATTCAGTAGAAGTTTGAATTTTGTGTTTGGCTCACCATTGATTTGAAAAAAAAAAGATGTGTAGAAATGAACTATTGATGAAGCCTGTCAGATATAAAAACACTTGTTCAAGATATGTGTAAACGCCAAATAACACCATTAGGTAGAACAGCTATACTGAAATCTATTATTCTTGCTAAGTATGACGAGTCGGCCGAATGTTCTCGATTCCTTGAAGCAGATTAATGGTAATTTTGCCGATGTTGAGATAAGTTTCCTTGGGTCCTTCAAGGGGGCGAACCCTGGCGTCACTGGTGGGGGTACCCCGAGTGGGATTCTTAAAGAGGGGGAGTAACTGGGAAGTAATTCGCATGCCCAAGGGGAAGTAACACGTACACATCGACCTATCGGTCCTGGGTGAGGAAGGCATCCAGCCTCCACCAACAGCTGTTCACTGGGTTCTCCAGCGAGCTTGAGGAGAGGCAATCGTGACAGGTGACCAACAGCTGTTCACTGGGTTCTCCAGTGGGCTTGAGGAGAGGCAATCGTGACAGGTGACCAACAGCTATTCACTGCGTTCTCCAGTGGGCTTCAAGAGAGGCAGTCGTGGCAGGTGACCAACAGCTATTCACTGGGTTCTCCAGTGAGCTTGAGGAGAGGCAATCGTGACAGGTGACCGTCGCGTTCAGTCACCGTCGACCTGCAGGTGACCATTCAGCCTTGCTTGTCCCGAGGGATGAACACCTTCGGGGAGGCTTCAACCTATTAGGTGGTTTACACCTTGTTGGGTATAGATCGCAGTAAACACTTGAAGCATCGGTCATGGTTTGTGGAGAACTCTGGGCTGTTACTACAATGGGTATGCGAGAACGCAAGATGTTTGTGAAGACATGAATGCTTCTGTCCATCCCCCCCCCCCCCCTGT
>CM031628.1:43247158-43254658 GCA_018398815.1 Conus ventricosus
GTTGTTTCTGCACCAACCATGATGGGGCACACCATTGATGTTGTCCCTGCGCTATGATGGGACACACCATTGATGTTATCACTGCACCATGATGGGGCACACCATTGATGTTGTCCCTGCACCATGATGGGGCACACCATTGATGTTGTCACTGCACCATCCATGATAGGGCACACCATTGATGTTGTCCCTGCACTATGATGGGGCACACCATTGATGTTATCACTGCACCATGATGGGGCACACCATTGATGTTGTCCCTGCACTATGATGGGGCACACCATTGATGTTGTCCCTGCACTATGATGGGGCACACAATTGATGTTATCACTGCACCACGATGGGGCACACCATTGATGTTGTCCCTGCACCATGATGGGGCACACCATTGAGTTGTCCCTGCACTATGATGGGGCACACCATTGATGTTGTCCCTGCACCATGATGGGGCACACCATTGATGTTGTCACACTACCATGATGGGGGACACCACTGATGTTGTCCTGCACCATGATGGGGCACACCATTGATGTGTCCCTGCACCATGATGGGGCACACCATTGATGTTGTCCCTGCACCATGATGGGGCACACCATTGATGTTGTCCCTGCACTATGATGGGGCACACCATTGATGTTGTCCCTGCACTATGATGGGGCACACCATTGATGTTGTCACTGCACCACGATGGGGACACCATTGATGTTGTCCCTGCACTATGATGGGGCACACCATTGATGTTGTCACTGCACCATGATGGGGCACACCATTGATGTTATGACTGCACTATGATGGGGCAACCCATTGATGTTGTCCCTGCACCATGATGGGGGACACCATTGATGTTGTCACTGCACCATGATGGGGCACACCATTGATGTTGTCCCTGCACTATGATGGGGCACACCATTGATGTTGTCACTGCACCATGATGGGGCACACCATTGATGTTGTCACTGCACCATGATGGGGGACACCATTGATGTTGTCACTGCACCATGATGGGGCACACCATTGATGTTGTCACTGCACCATGATGGGGCACACCATTGATGTTATGACTGCACTATGATGGTGCACACCATTGATGTTGTCTCTGCACTATGATGGGGCACACCATTGATGTTGACCCTGCACCAACAATGATGGGGCACACCATTGATGTTATCTCTGCACTATGATGGGGCACACCATTGATGTTGTCCCTGCACCAACAGATGGGGGCACACCATTGATGTTGTCCCTGCACCAACAATGATGGGGCACACCATTGATGTTATCACTGCACCACGATGGGGCACACCATTGATGTTGTCACACTACCATGATGGGGCACACCATTGATTTTGTCACACTACCATGATGGGGCACACCATTGATGTTGTCACACTACCATGATGGGGCACCCATTGATGTTGTCACTGCACCAACCATGATGGGGCACACCATTGATGCTGTCACACTACCATGATGGGGCACACCATTGATGTCACTGCACCAACCATGATGGGGCACATCATTGATGTTGTCATACTACCATGATGGGGCACACCATTGATGTTGTCACTGCAACCATGATGGGGCACACCATTGATGTTGTCACTGCACCATGATGGGGCACACCATTGATGTTGTCACTGCACCAACCATGATGGGGCACACCATTGATGTTGTCACACTACCATGATGGGGCACACATTGATGTCACTGCACCAACCATGATGGGGCACATCATTGATGTTGTCATACTACCATGATGGGGCACACCATTGATGTTGTCCCTGCACCATGATGGGGCACACCATTGATGTTGTCCCTGCACCATGATGGGGCACACCATTGATGTTGTCCTGCACCATGATGGGGCACAAGGACGGCACCATTGATGATGGTGTTTTCCTTCATGGGGGGGGGGGGGGGGGGGGGTGGAGGGTATGACGGGACCGCCAGAAGGGGTTTGAAGTGAGTGGAGGCGGGTGGGGGGGGGGGGGGGGAAGACTCATTATGTAACGATGATCACTTTTACGTCATTCACAATGATGTGCTTTTGGTCTGCTGGTGAGGCCTTTACATGCAAAAATGAAGAGAGAGAGAGAGAGAGAGAGAGAGATGAGAGAGAGAGAGAGAGTGAGAGAGAGAGAGAGAGAGAGGAGAGAGAGAGAGAGAGGAGTCAGATACTTTTTCTGAATGATTAATGGGCGAATACAGCTTTTATGTCAAAGGAGTACACATAAGTATTTGCAGTGCTTGAATAGAAGTATGCATACGCAAAGAAAGAAAAAGAGTTACATTGAAGCTGGTTACATCAATGTCAATATTACGAATCAAAACCATTTAGCAGAAAAAGTAAATGATAACGTACTTATTTCACCACTCAGAACGATCAAGCTGAATTGTTCAGTAACAGCATAATCATATAGCCGACACAAGTGTCTCATACAGGCACGCATATTCACCTGAATAATTCACATTTCCTTCAACCACATCAATCATCAACGCCCATTTCAATATCATTTATATTAGTGAAGAGAACGAACGTTTTTTTGTTTGTTTTCTTTTTAAATGAGATCATCAAGCTTACGCAAATTATACTTGAAGGAGAGAGAGAGAGAGAGAGAGAGAGAGAGAGAGAGAGAGAGAGAGAGAGAGAGATCTTTTAATACGGAAGGATGGAGATTTTAGGTCAAGGCCTAGTCTTACAATCTGTCCTTGTCATGCATACATCATTTCAACACATATCACTCGCACTGACAATTCTACATAGCAACACCGTAATGTAATTCTGCAACGACAAGCACACTCTTCATAAACGTAAGAATGACATAGTGGGTAGTCAAGTAGAAGGAATCAAAACAAACAAACAGAAGCAGAGGGAGAGATGTGGGGAGGAGGGAGAGAGGATAGTAGGTGTGGAGGTCAAGAGAGATGGGAGACAGAGTGGGAGTGGGGATGAGCGTTTTCATGGAGTAGGTGACATGTTCAGACGGGGTATTCAATGTATGGTTTAGAGAAGAGTTACGAATGAACGTTAATAATTTTAATCGAATAATCAAATCATTGAGACATAAAATGCTTGTGTAAATGGAACGTATTTGTATTTTGTAGACTCGGTGGAAGTGAGTTCCAGACATACGGTCCAGAGTAAGCTAGGCTGGTTTTGTATTGATCAATGTGTGGGTAGGAGAGAAGGAATTTTTTCGAGCCGGTAGAGCTGTTCAATCGTGTAAAAAGGGCATTGACATAGCATGGCGTGGTGTCTGTCGAAGTTGTTCACATAAATGATGACTTGTTGAATTCCAGCAGCTTACTCAGAGGAAGTATGTTCAATGCCTCTATGTTTTCGTCTGTTGTCAGAGGTACGGTTGGAAGCAGTAGCTTTGCTGCACGTCTCTGGAGACAGTTCAACCTTTTTGTGGACATGATTATCCCGTCCCATACTGTTGAAGCGTAATTGATAAGTGACATTATGTGTGCGTTGAAGAAAACTTTAAGCGCGATACCGTTGACATAACACTTTAATTGAGATAACAGGAAAAGTTTTTTTTTTAGATGATCTTGCATAATTATTGAGATGAGGTTGCCATTTCAATTCTTTAACTGTTGTTATTCCTAAAACACGATGCTCATCTATCTGTTCGATAGAATTGATATTCAACTGAAGTGTTAGGCAAAGAGGACTCATTTTGGTGCTTTTGGCGGGTGGTTATGATCATAGATTTGGTTGGGGCTGGGTGTTTGACCACAGTGTTTAAATTACATCAGTCTGACACTTCATTTAGATTATCTCGGAGAGACGTTTTTATTGTTTGTAAATCACAAACGTTTGTTTAGACTGACGAGTCATCAGCAAATAATCTGTCGTGACTCTTGATTGTCTGATATGGACAATGGTAAATCATTGATGAAGATGCAGAATAAGAGGGGACCTAGTACTGAGCCTTGTACTGAATGGAGTGACTGTTTCCATAATAAGGAGATTTCACGGACCATTTTCAATAATGAATGATACACATTGAATTGTCCCACCCTAAATCCTGGAATAGCGGGAGTGTGGGATAGCATGGGTGGTAAGGGAATAGTAGCACAACATCGATTAAGAAGACAGATGTTTTTTTTTACAAAAGATATAGACGATGGTTGTGAGATCAATACATCAGTAAACAGTATAAAAAAAACCACACAAATCAGGTTGGTGAATAAAGCACAATGATGGCAAACCTGCAATTATGAAGCTTAAACGACACAGACAACAGAACCTATATGTAGAACAACCAATAAGCCAGTCAACCAGTAAAGAACAGGAAGGGGGAGTGTCTGGAGCACGATGACCAACACGTAGAAGGAAAGACAGACAAAGGATTCAGATTAAAACAATGAAGGAAAGACAGACAAAGGATTCAGATTAAACCAATGAAGGAAAGACAGACAAAGGATTCAGATCAAACCAATGAAGGAAACGCAGACAAAGGATTCAGATCAAACCAATAAAGGAAAGGCAGACAAAGGATTCAGATTAAATCAATAAAGGAAAGGCAGACAAAGGATTCAGATTAAATCAATAAAGGAAAGGCAGACAAAGGATTCAGATCAAACCAATAAAGGAAAGGCAGACAAAGGATTCAGATCAAACCAATAAAGGAAAGACAGACAAAGGATTCAGATCAAATCAATAAAGGAAAGGCAGACAAAGGATTCAGATTAAATCAATAAAGGAAAGGCAGACAAAGGATTCAGATCAAACCAATGAAGGAAAGGCAGACAAAGGATTCAGATTAAAACAATGAAGGAAAGACAGACAAAGGATTCAGATTAAAACAATGAAGGAAAGACAGACAAAGGATTAAGATTAAAACAATGAAGGAAAGACAGACAAAGGATTCAGATTAAACCAATGAAGGAAAGACAGACAAAGGATTCAGATTAAACCAATGAAGAAAAGGCAGACAAAGGATTCAGATTAAAACAATGAACGGCGATAAGACAAAGAAGACAAAGTGTATAGCGGTACAAACATGGAGGGTGCTAGGGGCACGATCCACTTTGAAGCACAATGAAGGAGTGTACAGACTGAGAAAAGAAGTTTAAAAAAATGATGAAAAATTGAAATATAACTCACAAACAATAAGTGGCTGTAATAAATTAGTCCTGGTCCCAGTGTTAAGTCGCTGGGCCAAAATGTCCTTGCAGCCCACACAATGACAGCACCTGCACTGGCAGTCTAACGCAGTTTCTGGAGCAGACAAGTCACTGAGAACCACTGCCGCAGAACAGCAATGTCACAGCAATGTTGGCGACGCCAGCATAAAGCGACAACTGTCTTCACATTATGACAGATAGGAAGTCTAGTGTTATGAAGTACAATTCGTGTTCTGAGCAAAAACAAAAACAAAAACAAAAAAGAACAAAAACAACAACAAAAAACAAAAGCAAACAAAAGTTAAAGAATTGTGTTTTTACACATTTTCTGTGTCCATGAGTAGACCCTCTGATGTAACATTTGTATGGAGGGAAAAACAATTATCTAAAAAAGAATTATGAGAGAGAAGAGAGTGAGAGAGAGGAGAGAGAGAGAGGAGGGGGGAGAGGAGAGAGGGAGAGAGAGAGGAGAGAGAGGAGGAGAGAGACAGAGACAGAGAGAGAAACAGAGAGAGAGAGAGAGAGAGAGAGAGAGAGAGAGAAGAGAGAGAGAGAGGAGAGGAGAGAGAGAGAGAGAGAGAGATTAATAACGACAGACGGACGAATAGAACGACTGGGACAGGGAGACAGACAGATAACGAGAGACAGGCCTATAGACAGAGACAGAGTGATGAATAAAACAACCTGGAGTGGTGTTGGGTGGCGAACGGGAGAAGACGGATCTGTCACCGCCCCATTAGCACTTTCTCGCCTCACGTGTTGTGAAGAACTGGTGCTGCCCGACTTACAACATAATGTTGCAACTTTCTGATGGCTGAATCCGTTTTAGCGTGCGGTAGGAGGGGACAAGAGAGAGAGAGAGAGAGAGAGAGAGAGAGAGAGAGAGAGGAGAGAGAGAGAGAGAGATTTTACAACGGTAAAGTCCGCCTTGGCTTAAATTAAGGCTGTGTCGGGCCAATTGACACAGGCTAGAACACCAAGGCTACATCAAAGTGTTGTTATGCTCTGCATAGCTACGCGGGGATTGTCTTCAGCTGTGACAAGCTCCTAGCAAAACAATATCAGTCTCCAAAATCCCCCGTAGTCGGAGTGTTCAAGTACTTCGGCTGTTCGGAGGATCCCTGGAGTCTTTTAGCCAGGGTATGACAACAGCAACAACAACGAAAGTCATCGGCTTAAGGTAGCCTTTTTTTCCCACTTGCAGTTGTTATTTTCCTGCTGCTCGTGCATTGAGTGAAGAAATTCCCTGATGGCGCGTTTTGTCTGAGATGGCCCGGCATTCATGAATAGGCTGATCAGACAGATTGACCTGTAGCGCCCGTATACACCGAACTGCAAAGGAGCGCAGAACACAGGGCGTAGAGCAACGCTGATTTAATGCACAATACAGACAGACGAGCCAATGGTGAACACACACGTCAAAAGGGAAGGGGACGCAATCCAAGTGATCCCTGCTGTTATTCAGACTTGTGTTCGCAATGTTTGCAGAAGACATATGTGTCCAAAATTCGCCCGTCTGTCTCTATTGTATATTCAATCTGTGTTGCTTTTACGCCTTGTTTTCTGTGTTCATGTGTAGTTTGTTGTACATGTATGCTACAAGCACATGCAATGATGCACTCATTTACTCTTTCAGTTTCAACTGACAAACTGGCCAGGTAAGTGAGTAAGGACACTCCACGCACAACCCGCCCATTGATGCATTGCCTGATCAGTCAGTAAGGACACTCCACGGACAACCCGCCCATTGATGCATTGCCTGATCAGTAAGGACACTCCACGGACAACCCGCCCATTGATGCATTGCCTGATCAGAAAGGACACTCCACGCACAACCCGCCCATTGATGCATTGCCTGATCAGTGAGTAAGGACACTCCACACACAACCCGCCCATTGATGCATTGCCTGATCAGTCAGTAAGGACACTCCACGGACAACCCGCCCATTGATGCATTGCCTGATCAGTGAGGACACTCCACGGACAACCCGCCCATTGATGCATTGCCTGATCAGTCAGTAAGGACACTCCACGGACAACCCGCCCATTGATGCATTGCCTGATCAGTAAGGACACTCCACGGACAACCCGCCCATTGATGCATTGCCTGATCAGTAAGGACACTCCACGGACAACCCGCCCATTGATGCATTGCCTGATCAGTAAGGACACTCCACGGACAACCCGCCCATTGATGCATTGCCTGATCAGTCAGTAAGGACACTCCACGGACAACCCGCCCATTGATGCATTGCCTGATCAGTAAGGACACTCCACGCACAACCCGCCCATTGATGCATTGCCTGATCAGTGAGTAAGGACACTCCACACACAACCTGCCCATTGATGCATTGCCTGATCAGT
>CM031628.1:43262158-43277783 GCA_018398815.1 Conus ventricosus
ATCATCATCATATCTCATCATCATCTTCATCATCATCTCATCATCATCATCATTATATTTCATTTTTATTATTATTATCACTATTGTCATATCGTTATCATTATATCATTCATCAATTTTTATTGTTATTCTTATCATCTTCATTATCGTTACTATACAAAGTCATCATCATCATTATTGTTATTATTACTATTATTATTTTTTATTTTCATTATTTTTATCACCATTATTATTATCATTGTAATAAAAAAATAGTAGCTGAAAACTACAATGGAACTGGAGCCTTATTTTGGAGTTTACACAGAAACAAGTTGGTAGACATGCTTTGATACGTCCAGAATTGTGTATCAGACATCAAGGTTCATTCATTGCACAAGGCACAGTCATCAGAATTGTGTATCAGACATCAAGGTTCATTTTATTGCACAAGACACAGTTTATCAGTATTGGTATCAGACATCAGATTCATTCCACAAGACACAGTCATCAGAATTGTGTATCAGACATCAGGTTCATTCCACAAGGCACAGTCATCAGAACTGTGTATCAGACATCAAGGTTCATTCATTGCACAGGCACAGTCATCAGAATTGTGTACAGACATCAAGGTTCATTCCACAAGGCACAGTCATCGGAATTGTGTATCAGACATCAAGGTTCATTCATTGCACAAGGGACAGTCATCAGAATTGTGTATCAGACATCAAGGTTCATTCATTCCACAAGCCCACGTCATCGGAATTGTGTATTAGACATCAAAATTCATTGCACAGGCCAGTCATCAGAATTGTGTATCAGACATCAAGATTATTGCACAAGGCACAGTCATCAGAATTGTGTATTCAGACATCAAGGTTCATTCATTGCACAAGGCACAGTCATCAGAATTGTGTATCACACTCATAGGTTCATTCATTGCACAAGGCACAGTCATCAGAATTGTGTATCGACATCAGGTTCATTTTCCCCAAGGCACAGTCATCAGAATTGTGCATCAGACATCACGGTTCATTCATTGCACAAGGCACAGTCAAACGAATTGTGTATCAGACATCAAGGTTCATTCCACAAGGCACGTTCTCGGAATTGTGTATCAGACATCAAGGTTCATTTTATTGCACAAGGCATAGTCATCAGAATTGTGCATCAGAAAATCAAGGTTCATTCATTTCCCCAAGGCACAGTCATCGGAATTGGGGTATTAGACATAAATGTTAATTCATTCCAAAAAGGCACAGTCATCAGAAATTTTGTGTCAGACATCAAGGGTTTATTGCACAAGGCACAGTCATCAGAATTGTGTACAGACATCAAGGTTTTATTCATTGCACAAAAGGCACAGTCATCAGAATGTGTGTCAGCAACATCAAGGTTTTATTGCACAAGGCACAGTCATCAGATTGTGTATCAGACATCAAGGTTCATTCATTCAACAAGGCACAGTATCAGAACTGTGTATTAGACATCAAGGTTCATTCATTCCCCAAGGGACAGTCATCAGAATGTGTATCAGACATCAAGGTTCATTCATGCACAGGCACAGTCATCAGAATTGTGTATCAGACATCAAGGTTCATCATTCCCCAAGGCACAGTCATCAGAATTGTGTATCAGACATCAAGGTTAATTCATTCCCCAAAGGGACAGTCATCATTATTGGTATCAGATCAAGGTTAAATTTATTCCACAAGGCACGTCATCAGAATTGTGTATCAGACATCAAGGTTCATTCATTCAAAAAGGCACAGTCATCAGAATTGTGTATCAGACATCAAGGTTTCATTGCACAAGGCACATCACAGTATTGTGTATCACACATCAAGGTTCCCTTCATTGCACAAGGCACAGTCATCAGAATTGTGTATCACACATCAAGGTTCATTCATTGCACAAGGCACAGTCATCAGAAATTTTGTATCAGACATCAAGGTTCATTCATTGCAAAAGGCAAGTCATCAGAATTGTGTATCAGACATCAAGGTTCATTCATTCCACAAGACAGTCATCAGAATTGTGTATCAGACATCAAGGTTCATTCATTTACAAGGCACAGGGCATCGAATTGCGTATTAGACATCAAGGTTCATTCATTCTACAAGGACAGGCATCAGAATTTTGTGGGAGACATCAAGGTTCATTGCACAAGGCACAGTCATCAGTAATTGTGTGTCAGACATCAGGTTCATTCCACAAAGGGACAGTCATTTAGAATTGTGTATCAGACATCAAGGTTCATTGCACAAAGGGACAGTCATCAACCAGATTGTGAGAATGACAGTCCGCTTTGTCACTGTATGACTGAGAAAAGAAATAAAGGGGCTTTCTTGGTTGTCTTGCCTTATGATGATTTGAGTAAAGAATTCATACCTGAAAAGTATGCCAATCGTCCATCCTGAAGAGTGTTTATATTTTTAGTAAAGCACTACATCTTGATATGATGAGTACCAATGTCTCCATTAAAGTATGGCATACATGCGAAGAAGTTGTTCCCAAAGATCAGGACATTAGTTTTAAAGTCCATTAATGCTTCACCACAGTACGACAGATCATTGTAATTACCATTGTTTACTAAAGAATGGTATGTTACTATGTTTCCTTAAGGTACAATTTATCATGTAACTTTCATTTATGTTTCCTCAAAGTAAGATAATTAGATACAGACCATTAATGTCTCCTAAATAGAGACATCACTGTAAAACACTTTTAATGTTTCTTAAAAGCTTTGATATACTACTGCCAAAGCCCTGTGTTTCCCCCAAGAACAATACATCACGATGAAGACTGCTAAAGTTTCCTAAAGAGAAACATATCACTGTGAAGACTAAACTGTTTCCTCTGGTTGCCTCGAAGTACGACTTACCATTGTAAACGCCGTACATGTTCCTTCAAAGAACGATTAATCATCATAAAACACCATTCACGTTTCCTCAAATACGACACCTCTCCATTAAGACCACTCATGTTTCCTCAAAATACGATGTCTCTCCATGAAGGTCACTACAATTTCCTCAAAACACCACATCGCTCAATAAAGACCACTGCAATTTCCTCAAAAAAAGAGATACCCCTCCATACAAACCACTTTAGTTTCCTCAAAACATAACAGAACTTTACGAAGATAATAAATATTCCGGACAAATATTCCTGATGTTGCGAAACTATTTACAGACTTATGTGTTATTAGCAGGTATTTCTTCGTCTTTTTGGTCGTGTTCAAGTTATTGTTCTTCTTCTTATGTCCGTTGATGGCACTTTGGACATGGACTATTTTGGGTTTCCGTTGGAGGGAGAGGCTGTGGTCTATAGCTTTCTCCTGTCGTCAGCTAGTCAGGCGACTGTGCTTTGAATTGGAGGGACCGTTTCATTCCCTGACTCCTCTCTCTCTCCACTGGCTCCTCGTTGAAAAACAATTGACTACAAACTATCTCTGCTGATCATTTCCATCACTACAATTGACTACAGACTCTCTCTGCTGATCATCTTTATCACTACAATTGACTATAAACTCTCTCCGCTGATCATCTTTATCACTACAATTGACTACAGACTCTCTCCGCTGATCATCTTTATCACTACAATTGACTATAGACTCTCTCCGCTGATCATCTCCATCACTACAATTGACTATAGACTCTCTCTGCTGATCATCTTTATCACTACAATTGACTACAAACAATCTCTGCTGATCATCTTTATCACTACAATTGACTACAGACTCTCTCCGCTGATCATCTTTATCACTACAATTGACTACAGACTCTCTCTGCTGATCATCTTTATCACTACATTTGACTATAGACTCTTTCTGCTGATCATCTTTATCACTACCATTGACTATAGACTCTCTCCGCTGATCATCTTTATCACTACAATTGACTATAGACTCTCTCCGCTGATCATCATTATCACTACAATTGACTATAAACTCTCTCCGCTGATCATCTTTATCACTACAATTGACTATAGACTCTCTCGGCTGATCATCTTTATCACTACAATTGACTATATATTCTCTCTGTGATCATCTTTATCACTACAATTGACTACAGACTCTCTCCGCGGATCATCTTTATCACTACAATTGACTACAGACTCTCTCCGCGGATCATCTTTATCACTACAATTGACTACAGACTCTCTCTGCTGATCATCTTTATCACTACCATTGACTATAGACTCTCTCTGCTGATCATCTCCATTACTACAATTGACTATAGACTCTCTCTGCTGATCATCTTTATCACTACAATTGACTACAGACTCTCTCCGCGGATCATCTTTATCACTACAATTGACTACAGACTCTCTCTGCTGATCATCGTTATCACTACCATTGACTATAGACTCTCTCCGCTGTGCTTCTAATCCCTGAATGCTGTGGCTCCATATAGCCACAGCAGCCCCTCCTCATCTGATACTCACCGTCTCCTCCACACTGGAAACTACCTACATTGTTTTCAGCACTTTGGATGTGCCCCCTATCTCCCCCCCCCCCCCCCCCCCCCCCCCCCCCCCCCCCCCCCCCCCCCCCCCCCCCCCCCCACACTCCTGGGCACAGCAGTACAGAATTGTGTTCACTGTCAGCTGTTAGCCTAACAGTACAACATTGTGTTTACAGCAGTACAGCATTGTGTTTACAGCAGTACAGCATTGTGTTTACAGCAGTACAGTATTGTGTTTACAGCAGTACAGCATTGTGTATGCAGCAGTTCAGTATTGTGTTTACAGCAGTACAGCATTGTGTACACCCTTGTCAGCTAGTTGGTCTAGCAGTACAGTATTGTGTAATGCAGCACAGATACAGTTATGTGTGTTTACAGCAGTACAGCATTGTGTTTACAGCAGTACAGCAGTGCTTGTGTTTACAGCAGTACAGCATTGTGTTCACAGCAGTACAGCATTGTGTTCATAGCAGTACAGCATTGTGTATGCAGCAGTACAGCTTTGTGTGTTCACAGCAGTACAGCACTGTGTTCACAGCAGTACAGCATTGTATTCACAGAAGCACAGCATTGTGTTCACAGCAGTACAGCATTGTGTTCACAGCAGTACAGCATTGTGTATGCAGCAGTACAGCTTTGTGTGTTCACAGCAGTACAGCATTGTGTTCACAGCAGTACAGCATTGTGTTCACAGCAGTACAGCATTGTGTTCATCAAGCAGTACAGCACTGTGTCACAGCAGTACAGCATTGTGTTCATGCAGCAGTACAGCATTGTGTTCACAGCAGTACAGTACTGTGTTGGCACGTCAGCCGTTGGCCGGTTCAATCCTGCTGGTGCCGACACAAACGGGGTATTCCCTTGGCATTCAATTCTGGGGGATCATTTTCTGTTGGGTTATCCCCCTAACTTCGCTGGGTTGTCACTGTGTGCATTGACAACAGATGGACGTCAAGTTAACCCCTGAAAAAACTAATGAGGTCGTTTTGCGAAAAAAATTTTAAAAAAACCCTCCTCGTATCGGGATTTGAAAAAAAAGGGCCCCCCTAAACTCTTGGGGGGAGAGAGAGAGGGGAGAAGAGAGGGAGAGAAGGAGAGAGGAGAGAGAAGAGAGAGAGAGGGAGAGAGAAGGAGAGAAGAGAGGGGGAGAGAGAGAGAAAAGAGAGCGAGGAAAGAGGGGAGAGAGGAGGAGAAAAAGGGAGAGAAAAGGAGGGGAGGGAGAAAAGCGAGGAGGAGAGGGGAGAGAAGAGAGAGAGCGCGAAGACAGACAGACGACAGTACAGACGATGAAAATGACCAGAGAGAGAGAAGGAGAGAGAGAGGGAAGAGAGAAAAGGGGGAGAGAGGAGAGAGAAGAGGAGGAGAGAGAGAGAGAGGGAGAGGGGAGAAAAGAGGGGGAAGAGAGAGAGGTATAAAAGCCAGAAAAAAGGGGAAACGAGGGTGTTGGATGAAAGACGACGACAGAGTCCCCCCGCCAAAGGGGATCAAAAAGAGACACAATGAGTCGCCCCTACCAAGGGGGATCAAAAGGAACAATGAGTCGCCCTGAAAAAAGGGGTCTAAAACAAATAGTCCCCCCCTACCAAGGGGGATAAAAGAGACAAAATGAGTCCCCCCCCTGCCCAAACGGGGATTAAAGAACACACTGAGTCGCCCTGCCCAACGGGGTCTAAGAGACACAATGATCCCCCCTGCCCAAAAAGGGATCTAAAAGAACAATGATCGCCCCTGCCCAACGGGGATCTAAAGAGACACAATGAGCGCCATACCAACGGGGATCAAAAGAGCTATAATATTGGGTATTTATTGGGCCCTATCCCGGTCACGACCAAGCTCTAAGCGTTTTACAAAAAAACCCTACCCCCTCATCAACGGGCTCCCTCCCCGGTGACCCGGCCGAGAGACCCCTACTGGCGTCTTTCAGCTTTTCCCGTACCATTCTATTAGCATCATTTTATTTATTCTTTATTCCTCAGTTTTTCAGTCCTCATTTTCATTTATCTCATTTTTCCTCCAGTTTTCACATGGGGATGAAGCGATGTTTATACGTTCCTCCATTCCCACCGTACACGATGGCACACGGAAAAAATTTTTTTTTTTTTGGGGGTTTTAAGTACCCCTACTTCAATTTAAAAAGGGGGGCCGGGGAACCCCCTCTCTTTTCGATTTTTTTAATGCCGTGGTTTTTAACGGTGCAGGGGCCCGGAAGGGAAGGGGCCCCACCGAAGCCCCCCCGAAAACTTGATTCATTCATTTTTCCAAAAAAAGGGCCCCGACCAGGGGATCTGGAAAGGGGGTTAGCGCCCGGGGGCAAGGGAAGGGGAAGGGAACGGGGGAGGGGGTGAGGAGGGGGGGGGGGGGGGGGGGGTGGGGGGGGGGGGGGGGGGGGGGGGGGGGGGGGGGGGAAAAGGGGGAGGGGGGGGGGGGGGGGGGGGGGGGGGGGGGGGGGGGGGGGGGGGGGGGGGGGGGGGGGGGGGGGGGGGGGGGGGGGGGGGGAGGGGGGGGGAGGGGGGGGGGGGGGGGGGAGGAAAAGGGGGAAAAAAAGGAAAAGGAAAGGGAAAGGGGGAGAGAGAGACAGAAGAGACAGGAAAAAGAAGGGGGGGGAGGGGGGGGGGGAGGGGGGAGATGGGGGGGAGACGGGCTTCAAGAGGAAGGGAAAAAGGGGGCCGGAGCAAGAGAGGGGGGGGGGGGGGGGGGGGCGGGGGGAAGGGGGGCAATTTTTTTTTTAAAAATTTTTTAATTTTTAAAAAAAATTAAAAATAAATTTAAAAAAAACTTTGCACCTTGTCTTGTTGAAAAAATAGGGGGGGCTTTTTTTTGGGGGTGTGTTGTTAAATTTTTGTTTGGGGGGGAATAAAAAAAAAAAAAAAATTTTAAAAATTTTTTAAATTTAATATTAAAAAATTTAAAAAAAAAATTTAAAATTTAATTTTATTACCATATTTTAAATTTTTTCTTTTTATAATTAAAATTTATTTTTTTATTTTAAAAATCATAAAAAGGGTTTTTTAATTTTTTATTTTTAAAAAAAAATTTTAAAAAAAAAAAATTTAAAAGAAAAAAAAAATTTTTTTTAAAATAAAAATATAAAAATAATTTAAAGGGGGGTTTTAAAAATTTTTTTAAAATTTTTTTTAAAAATTTAAAAAAAAAAATAAATCCATTTTTATAAAAAAAATTTTAAAAAATTAAATAAATTATTTTTATATTTTCCCCCTTAATTTTCCCCTTAACATATTTAATATTTTAAACATTTTTTTTTAAATAAAATTTTTTTTTTAAAAAATTTTTAATAATTTATAACTTCCCCCTTTTTTAATTGAAAGGGAAGGTTTTTAAAATTTAATATTTCTGCCTTTCAACCAAGCCCGAAATTGTGGGGGCCGGAATTTTGGTTTATTTTTTGTTTTTTAATAATTTAAGGAGTTTTCCCCCATTTTTGGGTTTTCCCCCAAAAAGGGAAAAAAAATTTTGCTTAACCTATGTCTTAGAGAAAAAGGGGGAGAGAAAGCATTTATCTGCAGTGGTAGATGTTTCTGCTAACTACAGTTGTGCTTGAGTGGGTGAATGGGAGAAAAAAAAAAAAATGCTCTCAAAATGAGCCTTCAGCAAGCTTATAGGTCTCCAAGGGGGAGACATCTCCAATAGGGAGGGAAACTCACTAACATATAACTCCTGGTCATATACCGATATTTCGAAACCTGGTTGTTTCTCCTCAGTGACGCGGAAAGTGGTAATTTGACCTCTCCCTTTTCAGTTTTAGAAGAATGCAATCCCAGAAAGGCTGGTGTGCAATACCGTAGCATGTTTGTTGAGTTTTCAAAAACCAACCAAAGGTGCCACCTAAGAAGCAAAAGAAAATCATGAAAGAGCAAAACAAGCTACATTTTCTTGTGAAAAGTGGAAAATATAAAAAGATAACCTCTTAAATGAGGGCCGGTTCTTGCACACCAGTCTTTTTGGGATTGCATTCTTCTTTAAAACTGAAAGGCAGAGGAGTCAAATTGCCACTTTCCGCGGTCACTGAGGAGAAACCCCAACCAGGGTTATTTAGTAAATTTAATCGGTATATGACCAAGGAAGTTATAAGTTAGTGAGTCTTACCCTCCGATATTGGAGATGTCTCCCCCTTGACTTAAGTTTGCTGAAGCCATTAGGGGCAAGCTTTTTTTTTCATTTTCTCCCATTCATCAACTCAAGCGCTCTGTAAGTTGGGCTGAATCTCTCCCTACCTGGCAGATATAAATTATTAGAGTTTCCCCGTAGGGGTTCTTCCACTAAGAATAGGTGAAGGGCTTTTTATAAGAAATTTTTTATTTTTCACATTGCAACCCCCAAATGCAGCTCTGTTAGTTGGCGGAACGGTGCTCTGGTACATTATTCCCCTATTTTCAATTAAGTTTGTTTTATATAATATATATAACATCATATATATATTATATATATATATATATTTGTGTGTGTGTGTGTGTGTGTGTGTGGTGTGTGTGTGTTGTGTGTGCGGTGCGTGTGTGTGTGTGTTGTGTGTGTGTGTGTGTGTTTTGTGTGTGTGTGTGTGTGTGTGTGTGTGTGTGTGTGTGTGCACTAAAACCTGTATCGCAGGACAAGAACAAATCTATGAAACTCACTCTCCAGGACAGCAGAGGCACCACAGCGCTGTTCCAACTAAAACCTGTATGGCAGGACAAGAACCATCTCCATGAAACACAAGACTAGGCGCTGTGTGCACTGGCATATTCTATTTCCTATACACACAACATGACATGGACCTTACAGTGGATCTAGAGAGATTTCCAAACATGGCAAGAAGAGGTCACTGCAATAATTATACTACACATTAGGCACACTGACCACACACCAGTCACCAGGTGTGTCAGACCGTTGGCATCACACCGGACCTTAGGATGATCTATGACATCAGTCAAGAACAAACTACGCAATAAAATCCAGCGGCCTTGCTAAAACATCCCTCTTGGGAATTGTTTAAGGAGTGAGGGGGGAGACGGAAAAAACTATTAGCTTGCAGCATTGTAGAGTGGACAAGGAAACCATATGCAATTACCCCGGGGTTTGGCATGCAACCACAGAACTGGAGGACCGGTGAACTGTTCTTCACTGTGGTGAAAACAACCCACAGAACAGGAGGACTGGTGAACCGTTCTTCACTGTGGTGACCACAACCCACAGAACAGGAGGACCTGGTGAACAGTTCTTCACTGTGGTGACCACAACCCACAGAACTGGAGGACCTGGTGAACTGTTCGTCACTGTGGTGACCACAACCACAGAACAGGAGGACCTGGTGAACCGTTTTCACTGTGGTGAACACAACCCACAGAACTGGAGGACCCGGTGAACCGTTCTTCACTGTGGTGCCCCTATGTTCCAATTTCAATCAAGCAGGTGTCACTGCGTGCGGACTAGTCCATATACGCTACACTACAGGTTTCAAAACCACATCTGTACGATTTGAAGGCAATGGATAGACGAATTAATGACCAAGATGACAGGATTTAAGACCAGAGTCTCGTGGATACGACTGACCTGCGCATTAGCCCAACGCACTGGTCAGACCCTTTGGGGATCTACCTCACATGTTATTCTGCAGACAACACACACAGAAATCTAAGAATCCTTGAGGTATTCAAACTGGCGTTGGCTGCGATTGGAAGTTGGAAGCACCTCTCTGTGAGCCTCCATCGTTGAGAAGGTCACGGTCATGGTTGCCATCACCACGCTTCGACAGATTCAGACACAGGACAAATGGATGCAGATCATTCAACACAGGCACATGGGCAGAATCCAAAACCACCAGGACACAGGTGGATGAAGATCAAAGAGAGGATGTTCCTCCTTTGGGTTGTGGTTGGGCACGGGAAAGGGGAGCCACACATCTTGGGCCCCCCCTTTTATAAGGGACATAAACTGAGACCCCAAAAGGCAGTCAACAAAAGGTGGCAAAAAAAAAACCATCTTACAAAAAAAAAAAAAAACAAACAAACAAAAAACCAGGGGGGATAAAAAAAAGTATTGTACAACAAGGCCCTAAAACCCCACCCGATCATTACACAAGCGCTCTAGGTAGCCCAAAGTCACCAAACTGCGCTATGGGAAAACGACATAATTTTTCTACGCGATTTGATCCCCATGGAATTTTTCTGTAAAGATCATAGGTTGGGTTTTTTATAAGTTTTTATATGAATGAAAATATAGCCCAAACCAAATTTATTTTGAAAACAACCACAAACAAAATCAAAACCCAAAATAAAAAAAAAAAGGGTTCAAAATAAATTTTTATCCTTTGGGTTTTCTCAAAAAACCACTTAAATTTTGAAAAACTAGAAAATTAAAAGAGTGAAGAGAGAGGGGAAGGGGGGGAGAGAGGGGGGGAAAAGAGGAGAGAGAGAGAAAAAGAGAAAAAGGAAAAGAGAAAAAGGGGGGAGAGATAGGGGAGAGAGAGAGAGAAATGGAAAAGGGAAAAGTAATCGGGAAGATGAAAAAAACATAAACCCTAAGTTGACTGCAATATTTTGGTTTTTTTTAACCTTTTCAAGCCTCACTGGCCAACGACAAACAAACAATTTGATTTCTGGGTTGTGTAAACTTGGGAAAAAATTTTTCTGGAAAGATTCAAATGAGGGGGGAATGGGGGAGATTGTAAGGAGGGGATGGAAGAAAGGGGGGGATAGGAGGGAGGGGTGAAGGGGTGAGGTGGAAAGCAAAAAATGGGGAAGGGGGGGGATGGTGGTTTAAGAAAATTTTAACTACCAGAAACTAAAAACCCAAATTTTTAACTCACCAGAAAATTTAACCCACTTTCCCCACTCACCAAATACTTTAACCCTAATATCTAATACCACTTTTAACCTAACAACTAACTCACCAAATACTAAACCCAATATTAAAAAACCCCCAAAACTTAACCTTTAAAATAAAATTCACCACTACTAACCTAATAAATAAAATTTACCCATTTCTAACGTAACATTAACCCCACCACATATAACCAAATTTTAAAAAAAATTTACCCCATTCTAACGAACATTCTAAAATCACCACATATAACCTAAAATCTAACTCACCAAAATACTTTTAAACCAAAAATCTAACTCCCCCACAACTAAAACCCGCATCTAAAAATCACCACATACTAACGGTGAGTAACCAAACCTTTTAGTCACCACATACTAAAGTAACTCTAACCCCACCACCCTCTAACCCAAAATTTAAATCACCACCCTATAACCTGACTCGAAGTCACCACTACTAACCTAACATCTAACCACCACGTTTCTAACCTGACATCTAAGTCCCCCGCAACTAACCTAACTTTTAACCCCACCACATACTAACCCAACATCCTTAACTCCCCCAAAATACTAACCTAAAAACTAAAAAAATCAAAACCAAAAAAACCTTAAAAAAAATTAACATTAAACCTCAAAAAAACATAAATCCTGCCAATTTAATCAAAAACTAACCCTTAAAAATCTAAATAAAAAAATAAAAAAAACTAAACCCCAAAACCAAGCACACAAACTAAAAAAAAAAAAACAAAAAAACCCAAACCAAAAAATCAACACAAAAAAAAAAAAAACAAAAAAACCCAACCCAAAATTTAAAAACAAAAATTTTTTCCCCCAAAAAGGCTCTTAACCCCAACCAAAACTTAATTTAAAAAACCAAGCCCAAAAACCCTGGGCAACGGTAGAAAACCCAAATTTTTTAATTAAAAAATTAAATTTTTACCAATCAATTTTTCAATTTAAACAAAAAACCCCCTTTTTTTTAAAAACCACAAATTTTAACCCAAATTTTTTTTGGGACTTTTACTATACCCCGGGCCAAAAAAACCACCCGAAAGAACCCGCCGTTTTTAAAACAGGTTTATTTCCCAAATGCAGCTTTTTTTTGGGATCCCCCTTTTTATAAACAAAAATTGGGTTTTGCAAGAAAGTTTTTGCAGTCCATCCCACTCCTCGGTCAGTGCGCGCCTCAAATGATCGAGAGTCTGTGGACGTCTTCCACGGGCCACAAGACGCCCCAGCTCATCCCAGACGTGTTCAATGGGAGCCATGTCAGGGGACAGAGATGGCCAGGGCAACACGGCAATGTTGTTTCGCCTGGAGAAACGCTAGCGGTGGCTCTTGCGGTGTGGGGTCGTGCATTATCATGCTGGAAGAACTGCAGCTCCGGGTGCTGGCCCAAACAGTGGGACGACGTGGTTCTGCAGCAACCTGCTGGTACGTGTTGGCATTCACATGGTTGTCAAAAAGTACAGAGGTGTCCGGTAGTCATGACTGAATGCCCCCCAAACCATCAGACTGCCCCTCCCCATCTATCGGCTTCAAACACGCAGCAGTTGGCGTAGCATTCCCCGACACGCCTCCAGACTCTCATTCTCCCGTCAGCATGAGATAACGCGAAGCGACTTTCGTCAGAGAACAGCACAGCTCTCCACTGACGTCGTGTCCATGGCAGATGCTGGTTGGCCCACTGCAGGCATTGCTGACGGTGTCTACGGGTGAGGACTGGCCAACATGAGGGCGTCTTGCATTGAGCCCTGATTCTTGCAATCGACGTCGAACGGTTTGTCCAGACACTGGACCCGTCGACCAACCACCTGGCGACATGTTTCTGCTGCTGTAAGGAATCGATTACGAAGATGAAGCTGTCGAATGTATCGATCTTGCGCTGGTGTGGTAACACGTGGTTGGCCCGTTCGACGCTGATCAGTGGTGGAACCAGTTGCTGCCAAACGTTGTGATAGCCTTACAATTGTTTGAGTGACTGCAGTTCAGTTGTCTGGCTGTCTCTCTCGATGACATGCCGACCATCAACATTCCAATGGCTCGCTCGCGTTCTTGCATAGACAGTCGCGGCATTGTTTTCGGACCACTTCGCCTGGTCGAATGACAACTGATACCGTTTTCCCAGTCGGCATGACTTCAAACTCACCATTTGAGACAAAGAAAACAGATGAGCTACGTTCAGTCTACGGCCCCAGTGGTAAAAAAAGTGTTTTGGGCGAGTTGCACGTGGGCGTCACACGAACGTCGGCAAGCGCGGAGAAACCGAGGCAGTGTGAATCTGTGTCCCTTAAAAATTGTGTTAATATACCAAATCCAAATACCATTATTTCCAAATGGGAAATCGGCAAATCAAAACGGTGCGTTTTTAATGTTGTTCAGTATATTTCTCGACATTGACACATTTGTCACGATAGTGAAATGGATGTTACGTACGCTGAATTTTATTTCATGATAAAAAAAAAGCCATCAAAAGTGTGTATTCCAAGGAAGAAATCGAAACAAAATGTTATTTTCAACTTTCTGATTTGTTTGATAGAGGGAGAGGTGTATGCTTTAACATAAGGAGCTGTATAATAGGAGGGCAGTATGATATGTTGCTTTCCACAGAGGTGTATGCTTTAACATAAGGAACTGTATGATAATAGGAGGACAGTATATATTGCTTTCCACAGAGGTGTATGCTTTAACATAAGAGCTGTAAAACGATAGGAGGGCAGTATATATTGCTTTCCACAGAGCTGTATGCTTTAACATAAGGAACTGTATAACGATAGGAGGGCTGTATGATATGTTGCTTTCCATAGAAGTGTATGCTTTAACATAAGGAGCTGTATAACGATAGGAGGGCAGTATATATTGCTTTCCACAGAGGTGTTGCTTTAACATAAGGAACTGTATAACAGTAGGAGGGCAGTATATATTGCTTTCCACAGAGGTGTATGCTTTAACATAAGGAGCTGTATAACAATAGGAGGGCTGTATATATTGCTTTCCACAGAGGTGTATGCTTTAACATAAGGAGCTGTAAAACAATAGGAGGGCAGTATGATATGTTGCTTTTTCATAGAAGTGTATGCTGTAACATAAGGAGCTGTATAACAATAGGAGGGCAGTATATATTGCTTTCCACAGAGGTGTATGCTTTAACGTAAGGAGCTGAATAACATAGGAGGGCAGTATGATATGTTGCTTTCCACAGAGGTGTATGCTTTAACGTAAGGAGCTGAATAACAATAGGAGGGCAGTATATATTGCTTTCCACAGGGGTGTATGCTTTAACATATGGAGCTGTATAAAAATTTAGGAGGGCAGTATGATATGTTGCTTTCCAAAGGCAGTCACGTAATGTCTATGTTACACAATCATACCATCCATTGATCGATCTACTGTTTGTTAGATCACCGGCTGAAATGCCCCCTTCATGTTTTGCGGTTGATTCTGATTATTTTTGTTGTACAGATTTGTTGTTTATTTTTCGTGCCCCCCAAAATAGAAGATTTCCTTCTGTTATTCTAAATTCTTGCCTGCGCTTGTAATTACTGATAAAAAGCACAATTCTAACACACACACACTCACACTCACACACACACACACACACACACACACACGCAGCACGCACGCACGTACACACCCACACGCACGCACGCACGCATGCATGCACCCACCACGCGCGCGCACGCACGCACGCCCACACACACACACACACACACACACACACACACACACACACACACACACACACACACACACACACACACACATCTATACTGATTATGCAGACTCTCTTTGCAAAACACTAAGTCAAAAGCATATCAAGACAGTCTGGTTCAAGGACAGAACAAGACAAACAGAAGACATTCTGGGAAAATAAGTGGAGGCACAGAGTGCGACAGGAAAGGGGGAAAAGACCAGGACAGAAATTCCAGCAGACAGGATGCGTTGTGTACCCAAAGACCCCGACATGCTCACAGAATGTGACAGGAAAGCGGGTATTGACCAGCAACAGAAATTCCAGCAGACAGGGTCCGGTGTGTACCCAAAGACCCCGCCATGCTCACAGCATTGGGTGACTGGCTGAGTGACCACTGCTCCTTACTTGCTCGGCGCTAGCTTTCTTCGTGATAGCTGGTCACAAGAATAGAATTTCACCACTGTGTGTGTGTGTGTGTGTGTGTGTGTGTGTGTGTGTGTGCGTGCGTGCGTGCGTGCGTGCGTGCGTGCGTGCGTGCGTGCGTGCGTGCGTGTGTGTGTGTGTGTGTGTGTGTGTGTGTGTGTGTGTGAGAGGGGAGAGAGAGGGAGGAGAGAGAGAGAGAGAGAAGAGAGAAAGCAGGAAGAGAGAGACGAGGAGAGAGAGAATGAGGAGGGGAGAGG
>CM031628.1:43282883-43292883 GCA_018398815.1 Conus ventricosus
CCCCCCCCGCTATTATCCCCTCCTCCTGCTCGCATTCCCCCTCCCCCCCCCCCTCGCTTTCCCCTCCTCCCCGCTCACTATGACCCCCTCCTCCCCGTCGCTATTCCCCCTTCCCCCCGCTTCGCTATTCCCCCCTCCTCCCTGCCGCTATTCCCGCCTTTCCCCACGTTCGCTATCCCCCCTCCTCCCCGCTCGCTATTCCCCCTCCTCTCCACTCGCTATTTTTCCCTCCTCCCCATTTGCTATTCCTCCTCCTCTCCACTCGCTATTCCCCCCCTCCTCCCCGCTCACTATTCCCTCCCCCCACTCACTATTCCCCCCCTCCCCGCTCACTATTCTCCCTCCTCCCCCGCTCACTATTCCCCCCCCCCTCCCCACTCAAATATTCCCCCTCTCCCCACTCACTATTCCCCCTCCTCCCCGCTCGCTATTCCCCCTCCTCCCAATCACTATTCCCCCTCCTCCCCCCCTTGCTAACCCCCTCCTCCCCACTCACTATTCCCCCCTCCTCCCCACTCACTATTCCCCCCCTCCCCCGCTCTTTATTCCCCCTCCTCCCCCACTCACTATTTCCCCCTCCTCCCGCTCACTATTCCCCCTCCTCCTCCCCACTCACTATTTCCCCCTTTCCCCCCCACTCACATTTCCCCCTCCCCCCGCTCTTTATTCCACCTCCTCCCCCCCCTCACTTTTTCCCCCTCCTCCCTGCTCACTATTCCCCCCCTCCTCCCCACTCACTATTCCCCCCTCCTCCCCACTCACTATTCCCCCTCCCCCCCCACTCACTATTCCCCCCCCTCCTCCCCACCACTATTCCCCCTCCTCCCCCTCACTATTTCCCCCTCCTCCCCACTCACTATTCCCCCTCCTTTCCCCCTCACTATTCCCCCTCCTCCCCACTCACTATTCCCCCTCCTCCCCGCTCACTATTCCCCCTCCTCCCTGCTCACTATTCCCCCTCCTTCCGTTCACTATCACCCCTCCTCCCCGCCCCCTATTCCCCCTCCTTCCCACTCACTGTTCCCCCTCCTGCCCACTCGCTAATTCCCCATCCTCCCCACTCGCTATTCCCCCTCCTCCCCCACTCACTATTCCCCCTTTTCCTTCCTCCCCACTCCCTATTCCCCCTCCCCGCACTCCCTATTCCCCCCTCCTCCCCGCTCACTATCCCCCCCCTCCTCCCCACTCGCTATCCTCCCCCCCCCCCCTCCGCCCCACTTCGCTATTTCCCCCTTTCCCCCTCCCTCGCTATTCCCCCCTCCTCCCCCACTCCCTATTCCCCCTCCTCGCCACTCCCAAATTTCCCCCCTCCTCCCCGCTCACTATCCCCCCCCCTCCTCCCCCACTCGCTATCCCCCCCCCCCTCCGCCCCACTCGCTATTCCCCCATCCCCCCTCCCTCGCTATTCCCCCCTCCTCCCCACTTTTACTGTTCCCCCCCCCTCCCCCGCTCCTATTCCCCCTCCTCCCCACTCACTATTCCCCCCTCCTCCCCCCCTCCCATTCCCCCCTCCCCCAGCCCCCTCTCGATATTCCCCAGCCAACACTCGCTATTCCCCATCCTCCCCGCTCACTATTCCCCCAAATCCCCGCTCACTATTCGCCCCTCCTCCCCGCTCCCCTATTCCCCCCTCCCTCCCGCTCCCTATTCCCCCTCCTTCCTGCTCACTATTCCCCCCCTCCTCCCCGCTCATATTCCCCCCCCCTTCCCCCCTCACATCCCCCTTCCTCCCCGCACGTATTCCCCCCTTCCCCCTCCTCCACGCTCGCTATTCCCCCTCCTCCCCGCTCGCTATTCCCCCCCTCCTCCACGCTCGCTATTCCCCCTCCTCCCCACTCGCTATTCCCCTTCCCCACCAAATTTGCTATTCCCCCTCCTCACCCCCCCCCCCCCCCCCCCCGCTATTATCCCCTCCTCCCTCTCGCTATTCCCCCTCCCCCCCCGCCGCATTCCCCCCCTCCCCGCTCACTATGACCCCCTCCTCCCCGTTCGCTATTCCCCCTTCCCCCCCCGCTCGCTATTCCCCCCCTCCTCCCTGCTCGCTATCCCGCTTCCCCACGTTCGCTATCCCCCCTCCTCCCCGCTCGCATTCCCCCTCCTCCCACTCCTTTTTCCCTCCTCCCCATTTGCTATTCCTCCTCCTCTCCACTCGCTATTCCCCCCCTCCTCCCCCCTCACTATTCCCCTCCTCCCCACTCACTATTCCCCCTCCTCCCCGCTCACTATTCTCCCTCCTCCCTGCTCACTATTCCCCCTCCCCCTCCCCACTCACTATTCCCCCTCGTCCCCACTCACTATTCCCCCTCCTCCCCGCTCGCTATTCCCCCTCCTCCCAATCACTATCCCCCTCCTCCCCGCTTGCTAATCCCCCTCCTCCCACTCACTATTCCCCCTCCTCCCCACTCACATTCCCCCTCCTCCCCGCTCTTTATTCCCCCCTCCCCCACTCACTAATTCCCCCCTCCTCCTGCTCACTATTCCCCCCTCCTCCCCACTCACTATTCCCCCTCCTCCCCACTCACTATTTCCCCTCCTCCCCGCTCTTTATTCCACCCTCCTCCCCACTCACTATTCCCCCCCTCCCTGCTCACTATTCCCCCCTCCTCCCCACTCACTATTCCCCCTCCTCCCACTCACTATTCCCCCTCCTCCCCACTCACTATTCCCCCTCCTCCCCACTCACTATTCCCCCCCTCCCCGCTCACTATTCCCCCTCCTCCCCACTCACTATTCCCCCTCCTTCCCACTCACTATTCCCCCTCCTCCCCACTCACTATTCCCCCTCCTCCCCGCTCACTATTCCCCCTCCTCCCTGCTCACTATTCCCCCTCCTTTCCGTTCACTATCACCCCTCCTCCCCGCCCCCTATTCCCCCTCCTTCCCACTCACTGTTCCCCCTCCTGCCCCACTCGCTATTCCCCATCCTCCCCACTCGCTATTCCCCCTCCTCCCCACTCACTATTCCCCCCCCTCCCCACTCCCTATTCCCCCTCCTCGCCACTCCCTATTCCCCCCTCCTCCCCGCTCACTATCCCCCCCCTCCTCCCCACTCGCTATCCCCCCCCCCCCTCCCCCCCCACTCGCTATTCCCCCCTCCTCCTCCCTCGCTATTCCCCCCTCCTCCCCACTCCCTATTCCCCCTCCTCGCCACTCCCTATTCCCCCCCCCTCCCCCCGCCACTATCCCCCCCCTCCTCCCCACTCGCTATCCCCCCCCCCCCCCCTCCCTCCGCCCCACTCGCTATTCCCCCCTCCTCCCCCTCGCTATTCCCCCCTCCTCCCCACTCACTGTTCCCCCTCCCCCGCTCCCTATTCCCCCCTCCTCCCCACTCACTATTCCCCCTCCTCCCCGCTCCCTATTCCCCTCCTCCCCCAGCCCCCTCTCGATATTTCCCCAGCTCAACACTCTCCCGCTCAATATTTCCCCGGCTCGAAATTCCCCCAGTTGATATTCCCCACCTCGATATTTTCCCCGCTCGATATTCCCCTGCTTGATATTCCCTCTGCTTGATATCACCCTGCTTGATATTCACACTGCTTGATATCCCCCGCTTGATATTTCCCCCTGATTGTTATCTCCCCTGCTTGATATCCCCCCTGCTTAATATCCCTCCTGCCTGATATTCCCCCCTGCTTGATATTCACCCTGCTTGATATCCCCCCTGCTTGATATCCCCCTGCTTGATATCCCTCCTGCTTGATATTCCCCCTGCTTGACATCCCCCCTGCTTGATATTCCCCCTGCTTGATATCTCCCCTGCTTGATATCCCCCCTGCTTGATATTCCCCCTGCTTGATATCTCCCCTGCTTAATATCCCTCCTGCTTGATATTCCCCCTGCTTGATATACCCCCTGCTTGATATTCCCCTGCTTGATATCTCCCCTGCTTGATATTCCCCCTGCTTGATATTCCCCCTGCTTAATATCCCTCCTGCTTGATATTCCCCCTGCTTGATATTCCCCCTGCTTGATATTCCCTTTGCTTGATATCCCTCCTGCTTGATATTCCCCCTGCTTGATATCCCCCTGCTTAAATATCCCCCTGCTTGATATTCCCCCTGCTTGATATCCCCCCCCCTGCTTGATATCCCCCTGCTTGATATCCCTCCTGCTTGATATTCACCCTGCTTGATATCCCCCCTGCTTGATATTCCCCCTGCTTGATATCCCCCTGCTTGATATCCCCCCTGCTTGATATTCCCCCTGCTTAATATCCCTCCTGCTTGATATTCCCCCTGCTTGATATTCCCCCTGCTTGATATTACCTTTGCGTGATATCCCTCCTGCTTAATATCCCCCTGCTTGATATCCCCCCTGCTTGATATTCCCCCTGCTTGATATTCCCCCCTGCTTGATATCCCCCCTGCTTGATATCCCCCCTGCTTAATATCCCTCCTGCTTGATATCCCCCCTGCTTGATATTCCCCCCTGCTTGATATCCCCCCTGCTTGATATTCCCCCTGCTTAATATCCCTCCTGCTTAATATCCCTCCTGCTTGATATTCCCCCTGCTTGATATCCACTCCTGCTTGATATCCCTCCTGCTTAATATCCCTCCTGCTTGATATTCCCCCTGCTTGATATCCCTCCTGCTTATATCCCTCCTGCTTAATATCCCTCCTGCTTGATATCCCCCCTGCTTGATATACCCCTGCTTGATATTCCCCCTGCTTGATATCCCCCCTGCTTAATATCCCTCCTGCTTGATATTCTCCCCCTGCTTGATATTCCCCCTGCTTGATATCCCCCCTGCTTGATATCCCCCCTGCTTGATATCCCCCTGCTTGATATCCCTCCTGCTTGATATTCCCCCTGCTTGATATTCCCCCTGCTTGATATCCCCCCCGCTTGATATTCACCCTGCTTGATATCCTCCCTGCTTGATATTCCCCCTGCTTGATATCCCCCAACTTGATATTCCCCCTGATTGATATTCCCCCTGCTTGATATTCCCCCTGCTTGATATTCCCCCAACTTGATATCCCCCCTGCTTGATATTCCCCCAACTTGATATTCCCCCTGCTTGATATCCCCCTGCTTGATTTTCCCCCTGCTTGATATTCCCCCTGCTTGATATTCCCCCAACTTGATATCCCCCCTGCTTGATATTTCCCCTGCTTGATATTCCCCCAACTTGATACCCCCCCCCCCCCCCCGTGCTTGATATTCCCCCTGATTGATATTCCTCCTGCTTGATATCCCCCCTGCTTGATATTCCCCCTGCTTGATATTCCCCCTGCTTGATATTCCCCCAACTTGATATCCCCCCTGCTTGATATTCCCCCTGCTTGATATTCCCCCTGCTTGATATCCCCCCTGCTTGATATTCCCCCAACTTGATATCCCCCCTGCTTGATATTCCCCCTGCTTGATATTCCCCCTGCTTGATATCCCCCCTGCTTGATATTCCCCCAACTTGATATCCCCCCTGCTTGATATTCCCCCTGCTTGATATTCCCCCAACTTGATATCCCCCTGCTTGATATTGCCCCTGCTTGATATTCCCCCTGCTTGATATTCCCCCTGCTTGATATTCCCCCAACTTGATATCCCCCCTGCTTGATATCCCCCCTGCTTGATATTCCCCCTGCTTGATATTCTCCCAACTTGATATCCCCCCTGCTTGATATTCCCCCTGATTGATATTCCCCCTGCTCTATGTTCACTCCACTTGATATTCCCCTGTCGGATAATCCCCCCTGTCTAGTAGCCCTCCTGCTCAGCACTTCCCCGCCCACAAGAGCAAGAAGTTGTGGTTAAACATAGAGAAGAATCATCTCCACGCCACAACTTAAAAAGACCACTCCCTCACACACGCTCAAAGCCATACATGCCATAGGCAAGCGGAGATGGGGTGGGATTGGGGGTGGTGGTGGTGGTGGAGGATATTGAGCAGGAGTACTGAGCAGGGGGGGGGGGGGGTATTGAGTAGGGGATATCTCAATACGGGGGAACATCGAACTGATGCTGTTGCTTATACTAGCTCTGAATGAGTTCAGAAATGGTTTTCATTTCAAGAAGAATATCTGTTTTTAAACCTGAAAGCGATTGCATATAGGTAAGGAAACCCACATGCTTACGTCGAACACTCTTTTTCGTGTCCGATCTTTTTTTTTAACTGGTAAAACCCGTGTTTTCATTCCAATATTTTAAAAGTTGTAAAACCCAATGATAGGCCTATTTCCCCTCTTATGTTCTTCTTTTTATCCCAATTTCTTTATATTCGTTCTTGTCTTTGAAACCTCAAGCACAGACATAGGCTCAAAGATTTCTTGTCATAGTGATGGCATGCTATTTCTGTTTGCTGCTTCTCATTTTATTTTCATGGCACTTTCTTTCCATTTCCGTGTTTAACTCTTCGTCAACTTCAGCGGAGGGCTGCTGTAGTTCGTGTGTCTACCCATGGCGGTGAGAGAGAGTGTCTACCCATGGCGGTGAGAGAGAGAGAGAATTAGAAGTGGAACGTCTCCACCAGACACGATGGATGGATGCACTAACCCTGCCAGGGGAGGTTACTGATTATTATCCCCCAGAGGGCGAAAGTCGGCTGCAGACAGACGCGCAAATGGTTCTGTTGCTAAGAGAGTTCGAAAGCCCACCACATGCTACAAGTGAAAGGTTCAATATTTACAATAAAAAGACTTGTTATTCATTTCTGTCTCAAGCCACCCCCCCCCCCCCCCCCCACACACACTCTCTTTTAATCATTTCTTGCTGTTTTATGTAAATATTTACAAAGTCTTCGTCTCTTTGCTTATTCTTATATAACTGCATAATCTGCGGATAGGATTTAAAAAATGTGTATATGGTTTTGACGTTTTACCCATGATTTTGTACGCTCGCAAATCTGTACGCGCGCGCGCGCACGCGCACACACACGCACACACAATCACACACACACACACACACACACACAGATACTGGTTGTCTCGCTACCGGTCTTTCCTCGCGTCCTCCTTGCAGCTCCCCCCCCCCCCCTCCCTACCCCCCTCCCCCCCCCCCCCCCCCCCCCCCCCCCCCCCCCACTCTTCCCATTTCTTCTTCACTGGAAGGATGGCGTTTCTGGGAACTGGCAGGTGCGAGACTACTTGTGATCGTAGAATGAAAAACCCTTATTTATCCTCCAGTTCCATGTTCGTTCGTTCCTTTGGTCATTCTTGGATGTTTTCGTTTTTCGTTCCAAGAAGGGCTTTCGGGAAACGTTCGGACACACAGGAGAGAACGGAGGAGGCGAAAGGAAATCTTGATGTTGTATTCAATGTATTCAACCTGGTCACATCTAGGCCTGAAGATTATTGTTTCATATTATTGCTTAACAACTGAACATTTATTTTGTTATTTCGTTTGTCTTTACACAGCAACGAATTCTTTTTTTCGTTTTTGTGTTCTTTCCTTCTTCCTCTTCTTTCTGTCTTCCTTCCTTCCTTTCTTTCCTTCTTTTTCTCTGTCTGTCTGTTGTTTTCTTGGTATAAGCAGCACATCATCAGAGTGAGTGTCCCAGTACACCACACATTAGAACATAAACAAACGCACACATGCACACTTTGTATCAAACGGCCAAACACTAAAATCAGCAAGAATATGTCCATTTGTGAGAGAACATACAGACTATATGCATGGAGTGTAAGAGACTGGTTGTTAAGAAAAAAAGAAGAAGGAAAAGAAAAAGAAAGAAAAAAAAGGGAAAACAAAACAAAACGAAACGAAACTAAGTCTTCTTCAAAAGAGAGAGAATTGCCTACCTGCATCACTTGCCCACAGCAGCTTGTGTTTGTTCGTTGGTTGGAAATCGTGAACTCATGCAATGAAAGTTGTCTGCATAATCTGATTTGATTCTAGAACTTGTATTACATTCATACATGTCGTGTCTTGGCACTCCAAATGCTCACCACCGTTTTTCTGATCATTGCACAAGATCAAAAAGAAAAAAAGAAAAAAAAAAGAAAAAAGAAAGAAAGAAAAGAAACGTCTGATTACCAAAAAAAAAAAAGAAAAAAAAAAATAAACAAATGAAAAAATTAACTGTAAAGTGGAAGTTGAAGCACGAAGGCACTGTTCATCATTTTGAATAGTTCTGGACCAGCTACATTAATTACGTTTAGAAAAAAAGTTGCCTTTTTTGCTTGCTTTAAGGATACTCACGAGTTGTTGTTCCATGTATACGTTATTGTTTAGTATCATTCACAATAGTATTCTTTGCACTATCTACATGAATGTCAAAGAGTGTTGAGGAATTCATATCATGTCCGTTATCCCGGTCTGCGTAAAATGATGATCAAATTCAACTGGACCAAAACTGCATGATAAGCTATGCCGTGTTAGATAGAAGTTACTTCTACTATCAAAAGAAAGGGAACACCTTTCTTTTGATGTGGTGATAGACTTTTACAAAGGAAACCATTGCATATCAGAAGAATGAGGCGCATTTGATTGTGTTCTAGCATCTAACATGTATATCTTACATACACAGCTGCAGCTGCATCAACTGCAGTGACAGAAACCTATATCTGATTCACCGTGTGTCTAAACGAGCAATGAAACAGTATTATTGAAATCAGGCTCTCTGATTTTTGAGGACTAAAAGCAAGTCAGTATTTTAACTTTCCACAATAAACTCTTTTTTGAAAAAAAGTCAGTGTGCATGCGTAAAGTTTATGAAACGAAAAGCTCCTAGAAAGATTAGAGACATTTTCAAAACTAAATGTCACAGACATAAACATGCAATATTCTCCCCCCCCCCCCCCCCAGACTTAAAAGAATCTATAGTTTGTTATACACACTAGAGGTCATTTATGGAACAGTTTACCAACAACAAGAGCAAATTTCAGTTGAAGAAAAACATCAAAGTTCACCAGGCGAGCAAACCTAGATATGCGGAATAACGTTTAAACCTTGGACGCTTCCTTCAGATCTTCCTTTCCGTCAATAATTGTTCATCAATATGTAGATCATGTATTCATTTGTTTAACTTTTAAAATTCATTTATATATTACCTTTTTGTCTGCTATTTGTTTATCGGTTTCCAAAAAGTTGAACAAATTAGAAAAAAAAAATTACTCATTTTTCTCTCTCTAAAAAAAACAAACCGATATGTAATAACTCTGCCAAACATGAACAAAATGAATCACAAGACAAAACACGACGCGTTTCGACCTCTTAGGTCTTCCCCACGCAAGAGAAGCAACACTCAGGACAACGAAAACGAAGAACAAGCAATCACTTATCTTGTCAAATTCGGCGCAAGATGGCGTCGAACGAAAAATTTGTCTTGTGATTCGTTTGTTCATGTTCGGCGTATTTATTACATGCAGTTTTTTTTTTAAAGATTTGTTTAGATTTCCGCCTGCACTCGCCTCACATTGCTACGAACATTATATTCATTTATTCTTTATAATATCATTAATATGTATTGTTATAGAATGTATTTCCAGATACCTAAGAGTGGGTGAAGGTACTGAGAGCAGTTAATATTGACAGTTTCCTTTGTCATCGTTCATGCTGAAGATATTGTACTATTCTTTATTCGGATGACTTTATATATCCTTTTCATTTTCGTACTACTCAATTCTTTTCTTTCGCGGATGGCTTAACAGAAAAAAAAGAAAGAAACAGGTTCTACTTATTCAATGTACCATCTCAAAATAATTTTTGATTTGACTTGACTCGTGCAAGCAGCCGTGATTTGTACCTTTACATGATCACAGCGGTGGTGCTTTAAGCAGCTTTCACCACTTACCACTCGGCTGGATTCGCAAAAGTCAATGTAAATGAAAAAAACAACAACAACAACAACAACAAAAAAACAACAACAACAAAAACAAACAACAACAACAACAAAAACAAAAAAACAACAACAACAAAATAGCCCATGAAGAAAACCACCAAAACGAAAGAAAGGTGAACGCACTATCAGCGTTTAATTACGTATAACGTTTTTGGTATGGTTACAGAATTTCTTTCTTTATGATTTGCAGGAGAGATAAAAAAAAAAAAGAAAAAA
>CM031628.1:43297883-43312883 GCA_018398815.1 Conus ventricosus
GTTGCTGCTCGATCTTTGCAAGGGCCTATCATGGGTACGCCATTGTGAAGATTATTTGTTCAATTTTCGCTGTGGCGTCTCCTTGATACGTCCTTGTAAATATTGGAGCAACATAACGTATCGTAAAGGACTGCTTTATATGCGGCTTTATTTATATGTACATGGGTGTGTAGACTGACAGGTGTGTGTGTGTGTGTGTGTGAGCTGTGTGCTGCGTGCGTGCGTGCGTGCTTGTGTGTGTGGTTTTGTTTGTGGGAGTGAGAGAAAATGGCGAGGGAGAGTGCAAGGAATGGAAGAGACAGAAAGAGAAGGGGGGAGGGGGGGGGGGGGGGGGAAGGGTGTGATTTCATTGAGAGGGGAGGGAAAGTGGTGAAGGATAGTGGACGGGATGGAGGAGGGGCTGTTGGGACTGCAAGGGATGATTGATTGTGTCAGCCGTATGTGTACATATGGTTTTTGTTTGTTTGTTTTTACATCACCAATGCTAGATAACCTTTGCAGAAGAAAAGTGCTGTGCTGTCCAATCTTTGCTATGATCTACCTTTGGTACGCCATGGTAAACATTGTTGCAAAACACCGAATGATGAAGGATGTCTGTAAAGCAGATTTGGTTGAATCTTTCTTGATAATTTGTCTTATGATAATGCTTTGTAATTGTTGATATGAAAAATGGATCGTGTTGCTGCCAGACCTTTGCAAGGGCCTATCATGGGTACGCCATTGCGAAGATTATTTGTTCAATTTTCGCTGTGGCGTCTCCTTGATACGTCCTTGTAAATATCGGAGCAACATAACCTATTGTGAAGGATTGCTTGATACGGGGTTTTATTTATATGTGTATGGGTGTGTAGACTCGCAGTGTGTGTGTGTGTGTGTGTGTGTGTGTGTGTGTGTGTGTGTGTGTGTGTGTGTGTGTGTGTGTGTGTGTGTGTGTGTGTGTGTGTGATTTACCGTGAGGGAGGGAAAGGGGCGAACTGAGTGAATGGGATTGAAGAGAGGCTGTTAGGCCTGAAAATGATGCTTGATGGTGTCAGTGGTACGTGTTTTTTTGTGTTTTTTTTTTTACATACGAGTGCTAGATAATCTTTGCAGAAGAAAAGTGTTGTGCTTTCCAATCTTTGCTTTGACCTACCTTTGGTACGCCATCGAAAATATTACAGCAAAACACCGTATGATGTCTGTAAAGCAGATTTGGTTACATCTTTCTTGATAATTTGTCTTATGATAATGCTTTGTAATTGTTATGAAAAATGGATCGTGTTGCTGCCAGATCTTTGCAAGGGCCTATCATGGGTACGCCATTGCGAAGATTATTCAATTTTCGCTGTGGCGTCTCCTTGATACGTCCTTGTAAATATCGGAGCAACATAATGTACTCTGAAGGATTGCTTGAATGCAGCTTTATTTAAATAAGTATAGGTATGTGGACTCACTCTGTGTGTGTGTGTGTGTGTGAGTGTGTGTGTGTGTGTGTGTGTGTGTGTGTGTGTGTGTGTGTGTGTGTGTGTGTGTGTGTGTGTGTGTGTGTGTGTGCGTGTGTATGAGAGAGAGAGAGAGAGAGAGAGAGAGAGAGAGAGAGAGAGAGAGAGAGAGAGAGAGAGAGAAAGAGGGAGAGAGTGATTTTCTGTGAGGGAGGGGGGGAAAGGGACGTGAGTGTTGTGTTAATGACTTTATGTATATGATATTGTGTTTCAGGTAGGCAGAATTTAAAGGTCTGTGTTTTGGTTCGAATGTTTAGCTTTTGTGGTATCTTATGATCAAATTGTATAAAAAGAATGATTCTTGAAACTGCGTCATGGTGTAATTACATATAATATATATATATATATATATATATATATATATATATATATATATATATATATATATATATATATCTCACTAACAAAAAGCGTTTTACTTTAATAGTGCCGTTTCGTTTACTTTTTTATGCAAGCAACTGGGTGGTTTTATTGTCGGATAAGTTCAAGTAATTGCTAGGCCATTACGACTATTACAGTCCCGGAACACATGTCGGTGCCATGTCTTGGTTTGGTTTGTATTTGGATATCCACGGTTGTACTCTGTCGCCTGTGCGTAGGGGGAGGGTGGGTGGGAGCAGATATCTAATTGTGTTGTATTTGCGTTTTGAAATTTCCTGTTTGATTTGATATGATGTGGTTTTATTTTTATTGATATTTTGTATTATAATGCTTTGTAATAGTTGATATGAAAAATGGTTTCGTGTTGCTGGTGTAACGTCATTGCGAAGATTATTAATTTGTTTCAGTTTTCGCTGTGGCGTCTCCTGATACGTCCTTGTAAATATCAGAGTAACATAACGTATTGCTTGATATGTAATTTTATTTATATGTACGTTTTGCAGCTCAAAGGCGTGTGAGAAGAGAGAGAGAGAGAGAGAGAGAGAGAGAGAGAGAGAGAGAGAGAGAGAGAGAGAGAGAGAGAGAGGAGAGAGAGAGAGAGAGAGAGAGAGAGAGAGCGTGTGCGTGTATGTGTAATCGTTTCTACACCTTGTGAAGATTCTGTGCTTGCAATTTCCCATTTCGTCTTTTTCTTTGATTTTGAAATTATTTTCATCTAACATTTCCACTGCCCCATGGGCCGGCCTTCTCGTGGCGGGGGTATTTCTTGACCAACCTGTGCCCACCCCTTTTTCTTGTCTTTTCTATTGTTCTGTCTACCATGTCTTTCGCTATCTCTTTTCACCCATAAAGTCTCCCCACATCATCTGCAGCCTCTATGTCGTCTTGTTTCTTCCTTCCCGGTTCTTCAGTCTGTTCTTTCATCTATTATTCCAGTCTTCCTTTTCAATGCTTCTTTTTCTGAGATCTATCGGAGTGGTGGCCCTAAGTCACCCGCAATCTAAGGTGCTGACACTGGCCGAGAGATGAATGGCTCTGCGTTAATGAGTCGCTACAGCAGTCCTGTCTGGTTTTGAGGGACGGTATCGGCAGATGGACGCCCTGCGAGTTCATATTCACATGTCCTTCGTAGGGCCATCCAAATTGTCCCTTCCTAGCACGGCAGCTCTCCTAGGGTGACTGTCAAATTCCTGCCGTCATTGAGCCTACGCCCTATGAGTTATCAAAGCAGTCATTCCAAAAGACAGAGAGAAAGTAGAGATTCAGACTCGGATGAGGAAATAAGAGAGGTGGCAAAGAGAAAGGGTGTCCAAGACACATGGCAAGCTTCCTTTTGGTGGAAGCCAAAGACCCAAAAGAATCCATAGCTCGGATTTCTCCCTTTGCCATTTGTAAGTGGTTTGAGGGAGTTTCTTCCACGGTTTCAAAATGATCAAAAGACTCGGATCAGGTAGTTATCTTGTCAATTGTGCGACAGAAGCGACGTCTCGATTGTTGTTGAAAAGAGATGGTTCTCAGCTTATGCAGATCACAGTGAAGGTTTCTATTCATCCCTTTCTCAACTATTCGAAAGGGTTGATTAGATGTGCTGATCTAGCTGGACTTGCTGAATCAGAAATTCGGACTGAGATGGAAAGTCGGGGTGTGTTACAGGTCCATAGAGTCAAAATCTCTAAAGGAAGTAACGTAATTGAAAACTAACACGCTATTCTTGACTTTTGCTATGTCATCTCCCCCGGAGTTTGTCAAAGTTGGTTATGTTCGTGTGAAAGTTTCACCTTTTGTACCATCTCCTTTGCGATGTTTCAAGTGTCAACGCTTTGGGCATTCCAGTCGAGCCTGTCGGGGTCAGGAGATCTGCCGTGACTGTGGTCAGAAGAAACATGATGGTCTTGTACAAATGCTGTATTCTGCGTCAATTGTAAGGGTGATCATTCAGCAAATTCAAAAATTTGTCCAGTGTGGAAAAAGGAATGCGAGATTCAGAAAGTAAAGATTGAGAGGAAATGTTCCTTTCCGGAGGCTAGAAGGTTAGTGGAGGTCAGGACTCCATCGACTGCTACTTATGCACAGAAGGTGGTTAACGATTCTGCGAACCGGTCATCGGGTGATAATCTAGGAGCAGCTCCATTCACTACTCTAGAGAAGAAATTGACAGAAATGTTGTCATCGGTTTTGATCGGCTTACCGTGCTTGAACGGTCGGTGGAGGTTTTGTCTCAGAAATGTAATGGTGTTACATCCGTAGTGTACAACAGGCTTCGGTCCCTGCTGGTGAGGGAGGAGGTGTTTCGGTTGTGCAGGGTGCTGTGGATCAGAGGTCAGGGGTGAGGGACCGGAGGAAGGAGATGTCCCCTCGCTCGCAGGCCAATGGCAGCAGTGCGGGACGGGCACGCAGTGAGGAGCGTCCTTTTCGGACTCCAGACCCTCCTAAGGGAAAATCTCGAAGTCAGGTATTTGGTGCAGCAGGTTTCAGTCCAGTAAGAGCCAATTCCAAGCATGGCAACAAACAACTTAGAAATTTATCAGGAGCATCGGCTTCTGATCTTGTCCTGAAGAACCGTTTTAGTTCTTTGGTGGACAGTGAAGTTTCTGGAGAAGAGGGATGATAGATATTCTTTTAACAACCTAACATGGACATACTCCAGTGGAACATAAGGGGAGTTAAAGCAAATTGTCGAGACCTTGAGCTATTATTGACAGAGTATAGATCTTCGGTAATTGCTCTTCAGGAAACCCTTTTAACTGCAAGTAAGAAGCATGAGATTCCTGGTTTCTCCTGCTTACTCAAGCCAGCTTCTGCAGACTTTTCACGAAGAGGCGTTTCTCTTTATATTCATAATTCGGTACTACATACAGAAATTCCACTTCAGACGGATATTTGGGGGCAGTGGCAGCTCGTATCTCGTTAAACAAGGTTGTTACGATATGTTGTCTGTATTTATCTCCATCTTCTGTGATTTCGAAGAGTCAGTTGGATGGTTTAATTTCTCAGCTCCCTAGCCATTTCTTTTATTGGGTGACTTGAATGGTCATTCTCCACAGTGGGGAAGTAACCGCACAAATTCCAAGGGAAAGTTCTTGAAGATTTTATATCGGATCATGATCTCTGTCTTTTGAATTCAGGCTCACCGACCTTTTGTTCTCCTTCTGGTTCTTTGACTCACTTGGATTTGTCCATTTGTGACCCTTCCTTATTTTTGGACTTAGAATGGCAGGTTCATACGGACCTAAGCGGGAGTGATCACTTTCCGGTTTTTATTTCTTTTACGAAGCAAATGCAGGAGTCCCCCCGGGAAACATGGAAGTTTCGCTCTGCAGATTGGAGTCTTTATCAGCAACAGATTTTAAGTAGACTGCCTATGAATCTGTTTTCGGAGTTTATGATGATCCTGTTTTACAGTTCACTAAAGTGATAGTAGAGAGTGCTAAGGAAGCTATTCCCAAGTCCCGTGATAAACCAAATGATGTTAAGACCCCTTGGTATGATAAAGAGTGCAAAACTCTGAAGGGTAAGAGAAAAGGTGCTCAAAGACTTTTTACTAGGTTTCCTATGGTGGGGAACAAAGTTAAACATCAGGCGTGTAGGGCTAAGTGTCGTTATACTTTTAAAACTAAGAAGAAAGAATCTTGGAAAAATTTCTGTTCAAATCTGTCCTTTAAGGTCAATTCAAGGAAAATCTGGAAACTACTCCGTAAGATTAAGGGAAAGTCGGCTGCATCAGTTATAAAATGTTTGCAAGTAAATGGCTCGATTATTACTAATAAAAAGGAGGTTGCTAACTTGTTAGCTGCTACTGTCCATCAAAATTCATCAGCTGATCATTATTGCAAGGAATTCCAGCGTATCAAAAAATCAGCGGAGTCAAAATCTTGTTCCTTCGAGCCAGATAGTACTGAGGATTACACTGCGGTTTCAGCATGGATGAGTTAAAGGACGCCATTTTGAAAGCCAACAACTCAGCTCCTGGACCAGATGACATTCATTATCAATTTATTCAACATTTGCCAGCTGAGGGTTTAAATGTGTTGTTGTCTCTGTTTAATCATGTTTGGTGTTCGGGGTATTTTCCACCTTCTTGGAGAGAGCGGCTGTTATCCCTATTCCTAAACCAGGCAGAGATCATTCGGATCCTAACAACTATCGTCCTATAGCTCTCACTAGTTGCTTATGTAAAACTATGGAGAGAATGGTATATTCTCGATTGTTATGGCAGTTAGAACGTCTGGGGGCCTTAGATGTTTCCCCAGTGTGGATTTCGGAACAACCGCAGTACTACTGATCACTTGGTTCGATATGAGTCTTTTATCAGGAATGCTTGATTAATGGAGAACATGTAGTTTCTATTCTTTTTGATTTAGAAAAAGCTTATGACACAACATGGAGGCACGGGAAATTTTTCAGGACTTGAAGGCACTTGATTTTAAAGGTAATTTACCAATGTTTATTGCTAATTTTTTGTCTAACAGGCATTTCAGTGTTAGACTTCATTCGACCTTTTTCGGATCCTTTTGAGCAGGAGATGGGTGTCTGTTGGCAGTGACATGATGGAGGAAAATGAACAAAGACAGAACAAACGTCTTTTTCTCACTGCATAACAAAAATGCACTTTCACTCTTGGACCGTTGGCAAAGAAGCAAGAGAGCGCCACCGGTATTTATTCTTGATAACAAGGGACATAATTCTAAGATCACATGCCTATCTTAACACCCCCACTTGATCGCAAGAAATTATATCTCGCACACACAAACACAAGAATCCTAAATATAACAATATAACCTCTACAAACTCAACTGACATTTAACCCTCAAAATTAAGAGCTTCAATTTGTGAAACAGGAAATGTTGTAGCAGTGACAACATTTATTTTATGCCCTTTTACTGACATTAATAAGTTAGCCAAAAATCAGATTCTTGAATTTTTGCAATTGGAGTTTTTTTAGCAGGTTTGGTCATGACATCTGCCAGCATTTCAGAAGTAGGACAATATTTCAGTTCAATTTCTTTTTGTTCAAAACATCTCTGACGAAATGATAGCGGATGTCAATGTGTTTAGATCTTTGTCTACTGACAGGATTGTTTGCCAAAGCGATTGTGCCCTTGATTGTCTTCCAGAATCAACACAGGACCATAACTGTTCTTTCTGTCAATGTCCTCTAGTAACTGGCTCAAATATAAGCTTTCCTGAACAGTGGCTGCAAGAGCAATATATTCTGCCTACATGTGGACAAGGCCACGGTTGGCTGTTTTCTTGATTTCCAAGAAATGAGAGGTCCAGTCTTGGACAGTGAAAAACATATCCAGTAGTGCTGTGTCTGTCTTCAGAGGACGACGCCCAGTCAGCATCACTATAGCCTATCAATGATATGCCTTCATTATTTTTCCTGAAAATCAATCCATAGTCCATTGTACCTTTCAGATATCTCAGCACATGTTTCACAGCAACCCAATGAGAGCTAGAGGTTTTGATAAATGCTGTGACAATTTAGTGACAACCCAAAACCTATGTCAGGCCTGGTACAAATCATGATGAAAATCAAAGTGCCCACAATTTCACGGTATTTTCTGCCGTCAATTGGGATCATCATCTTCACTGTTCCCAATTTTTTGTTCACAAGGAGTGGATCTTGGTTTGCAATCAATCATGTCAAATTTTTCCAGCATTTTTTCTATGTATCTTTTCTGGTTCATCTTTACATACCCTTACACCTTGTTCAAAATCCATACCAGAAAGTAAGAGAGTTTTCCAACATCTTTCATTTGGAATCGGTTTTTGAAAATTTGCTTGTTTTCAGATAGCAATTTTTCACTGTTTGCACCCACAATAGGTCATCAACCCACACAACAATGATAACCATTTTGTCTCCATCATGTTTGGTGTTGACACAATGGTCAGTATGAACTCTGTTCAAATTTGGTTCTGCACCAAATGCCTGTGAAGCATGTTATTCCAGTTTCTACCAGATTGTTTCAGGCCATATAAAGACTTGTTCAGCTTATAAACAAGCTTCTCTCCATTTTTGGATTGAGTTTGAAAACCCTCTGGTTGTTCCATGTAGATTTCGCAATCAATTGGTGCATTTAGATATGCACTTTTCACATCCATTTGGTGAAGAATCAAGTCATATTGTGCAGCAAGTTGCATCACTGTACGAATAGAGGTCACATTTGCAGTCGGTGCAAAGTGTCAGTGTAATCAATGCCTGCAACTTGACTGTACCCTTTTGCTACAAATCTAGCTTTGTGGAGATGTGACCCATCACCTCTTTCTTTTACAGTGTATACCCAACGTCCCCCCACTGCTTTTCTACCCTCGGGTAGGGTGGTCAGTGTGAATGTCCCATTCTCTTCCAAAGACTGAATTTCATCTTTCATTGCTTCTTTCCACAGAATAGACTCAGGGGATTTAATAGCCTCACTGTAAGATTGTGGAAAAGCTGCAAATTTGTAACAGTAGTCAATATTCATCATGATTTGATCATCATCATCACCAAGGTTTGTTTCATAATCAGCCAAACGAACTGGGGGATTTCGTTCTCTGTTGGGATACCTTCGTTCTGCGGAAGGTACTTTTTCATCGGACATACACTCTGACCTCCTTGAGTAGGTGGAATTTCTGTCTTCTCATCATGTGTACTGGGTTTATTACTAACCTCAACATCATCATTGCGCTTCAACATCAAATCATCCATGTCAAGACAACTTTCTGTCTGTGTTTTCTGATCAGTCAAGTTTCTTGTCAGTGTGTTTTTCTTTGTCACAAATGTTGATGTGGGTTTCTTTGTCATAAATTCAACCTTCTGTACCGTCCCACCTTATTTGTCTCTGTAAATTTACACCAGGTATGCTGGGCTGTCCCTGTCATAACCCACAAAGATACCCTTTTGCATCTGTCATCAAGTTTCTTTTTGTCTTGAGTGTATGCAAAACACTCGCACCCAAATATCCTCATATTGGACAAGTTTGGAGTGTGTCCAGACAGGGCAGAGTAAGGTGTCTGATTGATGCGCTTGCAATAAACACTATTGCGTATGTAAGCAGCTGCCATAACTGCGTATGGCCACAGCTCCTTCGGGAGCTCAGCCTGAATGAGCAAACAACGGCCCATTTCAAACAGGGTACGCCAATACCTCTCAGCTGTGCCATTTTGATGTGGCGAGTAAGGCGCAGATTTTTCATGTTTTATTTTGTTCTTCCTGAGAAGCGAGACGAATGCCTCAGAACAAAATTCTGTACCATTATCTGACCTCATTGCTTTCACTTTGCCAAAAGGAGCAGAATCCGCCAGAAACTTTTCGGTTGCTACAACAACATCACTCTTTTTCTTCAAGAAGTACACAAAAACAGCTCCTGAATAATCATCAGTGAAACTCATGGCATATTTGAAATCATCTTTTGAAGATGGGGTAATTGGCCCTGCAAGGTCAGTATGAACTAACTGTAAAGGTACAGTTGAACGAGTCTGTCGTGGCCCCTTGTTTCTGTCATTTTTCATCTTGCCACGCACGCACACATCACATTCATCAGGTCTGTCTGTCTTGTCTGTCACTGTCATACCTTAACCACTTTTTCAATTTTTTAGTACATCATCAACATGCAGTGACCCAAGATTTCGTGCCAACCTTTCAATCGTTTGCATAATTCATGCGATCAGTTTCAACATTTTGATCAAAAGTTTGCAGATAATACAACTGCCATGCTTCTCAATGTTGAATTTTGTGCCATCTTTGTAGATAATTTCAGCTGAGTCTGGTTGGAACGAACCTTAACGCCCTTCTCAGTGGCTGCTTGGACTGAAATTATGTTCTGGGGGTATGATGGTACATACAAAGCATTTTTGAGTGAACCTGTAACATATTTACATTCTTGCTCATGATTGTTACATTCACATTCCCCCTTTTCAATGCGATATTGTTTTGCCTTTCCCATTTGCAAGTTCAATGTAATGTTTCTCAGGATAAAAATTGTCATCAAATTGAACAAATTTGGACACATCGTTGAAAATGTGAGTAGTTAGCACCAGAATCAACTAAGAGTTTGTCACTCTTCACTGAGAACTATCACTACGGCAAGCAAAAGCAAAAGAATGATCATCTTCAGACAGTTCAGACACTTCATTGACTTTATCACGGTTTTTTTTCCCTTACGACGACATGAACTGTCTGTGTGATTGTTCATGTGACAATGACTACACCACAGCCTTCCCCTTTCCCTTTCTTTTCATTACAGTTTTTCGCAAAATGACAGGAAGTTTGCACTTGAAACAGATCACGTCTTTCCCATCTTGATCCCGCCTGTAACTCGGCCCAGCTCTGGAGGCAGACTTCAGTAGCGAATCATCATCCGCAGCAGATCTTGACCGCTCCGTGTCTTCAAAGCTTCGTAGAGACACTTTGAACTCTGTGAAAGTCGTTTATGTTCACTTTGTGTAACAACAGTAATGAAAGATTGAAATGAATCAGGTAAACCTTTCAATACCATTGCAATAAGCAGACTATCGTTCACTGTTTCACCGACATTTTTCAAAGCAGCAGCAGCAGTTTCAGCACGAATAATATAGTCAGTTACAGTTTCGTCCGACCGTTTCACGAGCGAGGTAAGTTCAGTGTAGAGGGCTATCACACGTGGTGTGCCTTTTCCAGCATAGTGTTCACGTAAAATCTTCAAGGCTTTTCTTCCATCATCAACAGCGTCTTCATAACAAGAGATAAACTTCTGTCATCAAGAAATTGAATCAATTCCGCGAAGGCTCTTTCATTTTTGCTCTCATCGATTTCGTCATCGTTTGTCTGCTAAGATGACATCTTTGGTTTTTGCAGTTTCATATAACCGAGAAATTTCAGTTCCCATTGTTCGTATTTACGTTCGTCTCCATCGAAAACGAGTCTCGAATACCTACTCGCACTGGGCCCATAACCTGTTGGCAGTGACATGATGGAGGAAAATGAACAAAGACAGAACAAACGTCTTTTTCTCACTGCATAACAAAAATGCACTTTCACTCTTGGGGCCGTTGGCAAAGAAGCAAGAGAGCGCCACCGGTATTTATTCTTGATAACAAGGGACATAATTCTAAGATCACATGCCTATCTTAACAGTGTCCCTCAAGGTAGCATCCTTTCTCCACTTCTGTTCAATCTGAAGATTAATAACATCGTCCAGTCAGTGAAGTCTGGAATTGATAAGTCATTATTTGTTGATGACTTCTCCATCTCTGCCAAGGGGAAAACTTTGGCTGCAGCTGAACGTCAACTTCAGTTGTGTGTTAATCGTGTTCAGCAGTGGGTTACTGAAAATGGATTTTAAGTTTTCAGCTACTAAGACAGAGTGTATTCATTTCCATAGGAAAAAATCTCAGGTCTAGAACCGGCTATCAGTCCTCAATGGTCAGGTAATTAAAGTTTCCAAACAAGTGAAATTTTTGGGGGTTATTTTTGATAATAAGCTTTCTTTTTTGCCTCACTTTTAAATACATTAAACAATCTTGCCCGTCAGGTTTAATGTTTTGAAGGTTATTAGTCACCTGATTGGGGTGCAGACAAGCGAACTTTGTTACGATTATATCGGGCTTTGGTGAGACCAAAGCTAGATTATGGGTGTGTGGTATATGGTTCTGCACGAAAGTCTTACCTCAAAGCTCTTGATCCAATTCATCATCAAGGACTGCGGATTGCTCTGGGAGCACTTCGCACATCTCCAAAAGAGAGTTTGTATGTTGAATCTGGTGAACCCCTCTGGAGCTAAGGGGGTTGCGTCTTTCCATGAATTACTACCTGAAACTGAGGGCTAATCCAGAAACCCTGCCTATGATATTGTTATGAACTCGCTTTTAGGGGGCAAATAGACTTAAAGCCAAATGAGATTCTCCACTAGGTATTGTATTTTGCCCCACTTGGTGGGCAGCTGGAAAATTTATCTTGATGCTGTTGATGACGGTCCATTACAGACTGATTTTCCTCCTTGGAAAGTCGCCAATCCAGAGATTAATTTATATTTAACTCAATTTCGAAAGGAGGTCACCTCGAGTGCTGCATATAAACACTTTATCTTGGGCGATGTAAACTTTATAAAGATTTTATCAAGATTTTTATGATGGTTCTAAAAAAGGTGAGAGGGCTGCAGCTGCCAGTGTGTGTGATAACAATTTTCAGGAGCTACTTTGTTAAGATTGCGGGATTGGTCGTTGTTTATACTGCTGAACTGAAGGCTTTACATCTGGCCCTCAGTGCGGTGTCCAGGTCAGATCAGAATGATTTCCTTATTTTATCGGATTCATTGTCGGCATTGTCAGCTTTATCGACAAGAGAAGTGTCACATCCAGTTTTGGCTGATATTCATGATCATCATACTCAGCTTGTCTCTTCGGGAAAGCATATAGTTTTCTTGTGGGTCCCCAGCCACATGGGAATCTATGGTAACTCAGTGGTGGACAAAGCAGCCAAAAAGCTCTCGTGCAAGTCTTTCAGGAGGCATATGCAGTTTGTTCCTCACTCTGATCTACGTCATAAATCTAGTTTGTATTGTCGTGAACTGTGGCAGAATGAATGGTGTAATCAAATTCATAATATATTGTTTAAAATTTGTCCAGATTTAACCAATCCTTTCCCATCGGTGGTACGTAACCGTAAAGAGGAATCGGTTTTGTCACGGTTACATATTGGGCACAGCTATATAACGCACAGTTGGATATTCAGAAGGGAAGAACCCCATGGTGTGTTGCGTGTGACAGCTTGTTCAGTGTTAATCATTTTTTGACAATGTGTGATTTGATGTTGTATCAGAGAGAGTTCTTTTCCACAGTGATTTATCGGTTCTTTTTCGTGAGATTTCAGTGGATCTTAATTTTTCTTTTTTGAAAGAGGTAAACTTATTTTATAAAATATAGTGTTTTAATAATGTATACAGGTGTCGCGGAGTTGAACAGATAATTGTGTTTTTGTCCTCATAAATTTTAAACGATGTGTTAATACTAGTGTGGGTATTTGTATTTAGAGACTTAGATATGATAGCTGAGGTCCTGATTTGGCTCCTAGTAGTCCGCTGGACCCTATAAACACTAACTAAACTAACTAACTAACTAACCACATTCACTCTAACGCATGTGACTCCAGCTCGGCAGTTTGTCTGTTGTGCATTTATGATAACAACCACTTTCACCTAACGCACGTGACTCCAGTGCGGCAGTGTCGTATAAACAACATGTCCAAAGGAACGCGGAAGTTTCCACTAGCTCCTCTTTGCTTCCCGCCCCTCTTTGATGAAGGGATCACAATTACCAATATCAATATCAAATTGCGTCCCTTTGCTTTTCAGTTCGATTGGCCCTCTTTTATGATAGAATCACAATACACAGACCAATATCCAATATCAAATTGCGTCGCGTCCCTTTGCTTCTCGGTTCGATTGGCCCTCTTTGATGAAGGGATCACAATACACAGACCAATATCCAATATCAAATTGCTCCCTTTTTCTTCTCATTTTTGATTGGGCCCCCTTTTAGAAGGGGGTCAAAAATACCAAACCCTTATTTTAATATCAAATTTGCGTCCCCTTTTTTCTTCTCGGTTTTCCCTTGGCTGTGTGGTCATTGGATAGAAGATCCCATTTGCAAAATCTACCAAAAACCCCTTAGGGGGGGTCATCCCAAAACGGGTTTTGCACGTGCGCGCAAATTTAGTGAGGAATGAGTGTGTATGAATAGGGGTTTTGTGGGGTTGTGTGTTTTTGTGTGTGTGTGTGTTGTGTGTGCTGTCCCCACTGGAGGAAGAAAAATTGAAAGAGGGGCTGGCCCATGAATGGGCTAGGGGGAAAAAACTGATCGCTGGGGGTTTTTAGTACACCGAACACGTTTTTGTTCCCTTCCCTTGCAGCTTTGTTTAGGATGACCAATGACTGGGGCCCCCTTGGCCTTCTAAATGGGCCATTTCATTGCAGCTCTTTTAATATGACCAATTTTCGGGGCCCCCTGTGGCCTTCTAAATGACCAATTTATGTGCAGCTTTGTTAGTATACCATTGACTGCCCACTGTGGCCTTCTACGACCAAACAAGTCCCCGCTCGTTGAATATGAAACCCTTGACTGGGCCCCCGGGGGCCTTCTTTCCCCGGACATTCATTTGCCGCTCGTTAGAAAAAACCATTGACTGGCCCCCCTGTGGCCTTCTACGAACCCTTCATTGCAGCTCGTTGGGGGTAACATTGGGCTGGCCCCCTGTGGGCCTTCCCAAATGCCATTTTATGTGCACTCGTTGAGTATGACCACTGACTGGCCCACTTTAGCATTCTACTGACCACATGTGCCCGCTCGTTGAGTATACCACTGACTGGCCCAATGTGGCCTTCCACTGACCATTCAAAGTGCAGCTCGTTTAGTAAGACCACTGACTGGGCCCCCTTTTGGGCCCCTTTTACGGGACCATTCATTGCAGCTCGTTTATATACCATTTAGTGGCCCACTGTGGCCTTCAAATGACCATTCCTGTGCAGCTCGTTGATATGACCACTGACGGCCCAACCGTGGCCTTCTCGGGCCCTCATGTGCAAATCGTTGAGTTAAAACCATTGACTGGCCCCCGTGGCCTTCTACTTTACCCATTCAAGGCACTCGTTGAGTATAAACCCCTGACTGGGCCCCCTGTGGCCTTCTACTGACATTCATGTGCAGCCGTTGAGAAAGACCATTGACCTCCCCCTTGGCCTTCCACTGGGGCATTTATGTGCACTCGTTGAGTATGACTACGACTGGCCCACGTGGCCTTTCCCACTGACCCCTTCATGTTCACTCGTTGAGTATGACCCTTTTCCCGCTCACTGTGGCAATTTTAAATGACCATTTTTTGGGAGGGTCGTTATTTTGACCACTGACTGGGCCCCCTGTGGCCTTTTTACGGACCCTTCAAGTGGGAGCCCGTTTAGATGACCACTGAAATGGCCCACTGTGGCATTCCAAATGACCAAATTTATGTGCAGCTCCGTTGAGTATACCATTGACCTTCCCCCCTGTGGGGATTCTACGGGCCATTCGGTAAACCGTTTTACTATGAAACCCCTGACTTGGGCCCACTGTGGCAAACTACTGCCATTCATGTGCAACCCGTTGCTTTTGACCATTGAAACCCGCCCAAATTTGGCATTTTACT
>CM031628.1:43325383-43330383 GCA_018398815.1 Conus ventricosus
AAACTTCATCAGTTTTTGTATGCTCATCATTTCCGAATAGAACCAGCTCCACATTAAACTCTATTTTGCTGCAATGTTCACATCTTTCTTTTAATGTTTTTTTCTAGTTCCCCCCAGAAATGTTTCGCAAACTGGCACTGCCACAAGTAGTGTTGAACTAAATCGGTTTCGGATTCACAAAATGTACACAGATCAGTGGTAAGAATTCCCATCTTCTTTAAGATACAGTTTGTAACCAAAATATTGTGACAAATTCTTATTTGGAACCATTTTAATTTAATTTCTTTAATTTGTTTCACTTGTTTCATTGTTGTTTCCCAATCTACCAAAATTTTTAATTTATCTTCCCATTTTGCAAAGGAGCTTATATCAAATATTGTTATTTTTTTCAATGAGAGTGCTGTAAAAAGGTTTCGATCCCTTTCTAACGCTGGATATTATTTGTAATGCTTTCGTTCTTAGATTACAGCTATTGTTCGTTATTTTAATATTTGTACTTCTTAAATACCTTTTTATTGACGATATACAGCCCATGAATTCGAGATAATTTACAGTGATATATTTTTCACAAAAAGTTTTATAATCGAGAAAACTTCCATCTTGATTTACAACATCTTTAACTTGGAGTATCTGTTTTGCTATCCAGTTTTTAAAGTTAATGACGTCATTACAAACTCTAAACTTATCATTACAGAATAAAGGCTCTGCTAACACCTCATTCGAATTGTTTAAAAATACCTGATCCGCAAAATCAGCATACGAAGTGAAAACGTCTTTCCAAAATTTATTATTTTTTTTGCTGAGGAATTTTCTAGGTCCGTAGACGTCAAATGAATCTATTTCTGGGAACGTAGCACTTAATATTGTTCTCCATTTTGAATTTGTCGTGTATATTCTTTTTAACCAGGTCAGTTTTAAGGCTTGTATATATTTGCTTAACCCTTTCACCGCCAGACGTTCTATTTTGCATGAATCCCCATCGCCAGCCATTAAAAAAACAAAACAACCCCCCCAAAAAAAACAAAAAAAACCCAACCTTATTTCATACCAGCATATGTAGAACGCGGATATCTCTGGAACTAAACAACCATTATCATGCTATTTTTTGTGAAATGGGGGAGATACACTGTATTCTTATCATAGCATAACATGTTAGTAATGGTTAGTCAACAACAATTCCAAATTTTTAGTAATTTAAAGTGGAAAAAAAAAACATGCCCCCCCCCCCCCCCCCCCCCCCCAAAAAAAAAAAAAAAATGAATGTTATCTTTCTTTCTGCTCGTGCTGTTGTTTCAATTTCCGCCTGAGATCACCCCAGTTTGAAACCTAAATACATAAGTCTATGAGCACATCCACAAACGTAAATAAAAGAGTCGGTGAGGCTATAGCTAAATATTCATTTCATGCAGAATGATATCATAGGCACAGGCCGTTTACCGAACTGACATTCATCCTCCAAAACGTCACGGGTAAAGCTAGTGAGTGGAGTATTACTGACGTTTTAACCCGTTCCATGTTGACCTACCTGACAGATATAATCAATAATATGAAACAAGACTTACCTGTAAGTTGTAGTTTAATTGAGATTATTCAGAGTGTGGTGATGGGAAGGAGCATTCACATGAGATGCCGAGCGGGTAAATATCGCCAGTTTTTTTAAAAGTGGTTGACCTACCCTACTCAAAGTACAAACTAATCAAGGGTGGATTGAGAAAATTATATTAGAGCGGTGAAGGGAAGGTACGTGGATGTTCCTTCCCATCACTATACTCAAATATTTTCAATTAAACTACAACTTACAGGTAAGCCTTGATTAATTTCATGATTAATTCTCGCGCAGCGATTGGTTCATCCACATTCACATGAGAACTCGGCGGAGGAGTTCACCACAGCAGCCACACGTGGGGAGGTCAACACAGCAGCCACACGTGGGGGAGGTCACCACAGCAGCCACACGTGGGGAGGTCAACACAGCAGCCACACGTGGGGAGGTCACCACAGCAGCCACACGTGGGGAGGTCAACACAGCAGCCACACGTGGGGGAGGTCACCACAGCAGCCACACGTGGGGGAGGTCAACACAGCAGCCACACGTGGGGAGGTCACCACAGCAGCCACACGGATTGCAAAAGGGGTTTCCAACATTTCATACACATCAGAAGAATGACTGTGTTACATCTGATGTACAAACCTGCCCATAATGGACTGGCTGAAGCTTTTGTTTGACTCAACAGCTTCGCAATAAAATCTGCTGAGAGGGCTTTCTCTTGACCAGCCAGCAGCTGCCAGACTGGAGTCAGTAGGCACATCCCTACTAAAAGCTGCTGATGTACTGGCTGCTCTAGTGCTATTTATACTTCAAAACTTTAAAACGTCCACTTCAGATTACTCCAGCACGGTCTTTGTCAGTCTGGAGAAAGTCTCTCCCAAGATATGTCCAAACGGTTTTACGTCGGAAATGAACATTTCTGTCCATTGTCTGAGTCTCTGATTGTTCACTTCAAATACACACAGCTTTTGGTCCGGAAAATACACCTCGCTTTTAATGGCTGGACATGCTTTCCTGGTTTTGACTGACTGGGGATTGAAATGTAAGTGACTCTGCACCTTCTATAATAATAATAATAATAATAATAATAATAATAATAATAATAATGGTTTCTTATATAGCGCTTAATCAAACGAATTTCTCTAAGCGCTTTACAAAGTCATACTAAATTCACCATTCTCATATACAATAGTACACCTTACACCCAGCTACAAATACTATTACTACAATAACTAACAAATCCTAATCCTACGAGTGTGACATTCACTTATTTTTCACGTATCACTACAAAAAACGTAATCCTATAACGTTCAATCATACAACAAATACATGTAATAGAGAACATACACATACACTACATTTGAAAAGGCCCAGACGGCTATGAGTTAAGACTCCCCCCCCTGCCCCCCCCCCCCCCCCCGCCCCCCCCCCCCCCCCCCCCCCCAACAGCATTGACTAATTATGAAAAAATAGATGGGTTTTAAGTTTAGACTTGAAAGAAGAGATAGAATCTGAATGTCTGAGAGAGTCTGGAAGTCTGTTCCACGTAGCTGGAGCTTGAAAAGAGAAAGATCTTTCACCAGTAGTAGTCCTGAAGCGAGTCATTCGTAGAAGGCGGTCGTCAGCACAGGAGCGTAGTTGTCGAGAGGGGGTGTAGATTTTAAGGAGATCTGAGAGATAAGAAGGTCCATTTTCAAAGAGAGCAGAGAAAGTGAGAGTTGAGATTTGTACGAGATACGGTTTGAGACAGATAACCAGTGAAGAGAGTGAAGTAGAGGCGAAATGTGATCATATTTTCCTGCTCTACAGACGACTCGGGCTGCATGATTTTGGATTCGCTGTAATCTTTCTATCAGGTATTTTGGAAGGCCGGCCAAAAGTGAGTTGCAGTAATCTATTCTAGATAAGACAAATGCACAAATGAGAGTTTTTGTGGCATCTGTAGAGAGAAGGTGACGTATGGAGCTGATTCTTCTTAGTTCTAAATAGGCAATCTTGCAAATATTTGAAACCTGTTTCTCACAGGAGAGGATTGGTCAAGAATGACCCCTAGACTGCGGACAGACGTGGAGACAGAGACAGTACAGTCATTGATAGTGACAGTTGAAGGCAGAGAAGGATGGTTAGGCTGTTTTGTCACGAACATGAGTCCCGTCTTGTCGTCTTCCATCACTAACTTTGATATCATAATCAAAGCATGGAGAGTTCTGTCCTCTCTGGCCTGACACTAATGCTAAAAGCATATGTCTCAATGTGAGGTGTTCGAGGTATAATATCTCTACAGAATTCCAGCTTGCTAAACACTGACCCACTATACCAACATTCCAAAACTTCCTGATATTTCTGAATGATGGCCTGTTTCCAAATGCCCCATTTACAACACGACAGACAACTGGACGGCAGCCTAATGAGTCTCCTCCTTAGTTGCTGTGATAAGCAGAAACAGCACTTCTGGCTACATGTATTTACCGTGGCTTGCAATTCTGCTGAAGCAGAAACAGCACTTCTGGCTAGATCTATTTACCGTGGCTTGCACCTCTGCTGAAGCAGAAAAAGCACTTCTGGCTACATCTATTTACCGTGGCTTGCACTTCTGCTGAAGCAGAAACAGCACTTCTGGCTACATGTATTTACCGTGGCTTGCACTTCTGCTGAAGCAGAAACAGCACTTCTGGCTACATGTATTTACCGTGGCTTGCACCTCTGCTGAAGCAGAAACAGGACTTCTGCCTACATGTATTTACCGTGGCTTGCACTTCTGCTGAAGCAGAAACAGCACTTCTGCCTACATGTATTTACCGTGGCTTGCACTTCTACTGAAGCAGAAACAGCACTTCTGGCTACATGTATTTACCGTGGCTTGCACCTCTGCTGAAGCAGAAACAGCACTTCTGCCTACATGTATTTACCGTGGCTTGCACCTCTGCTGAAGCAGAAACAGCACTTCTGGCTACATGTATTTACCGTGGCTTGCACTTCTGCTGAAGCAGAAACAGCACTTCTGGCTACATGTATTTACCGTGGCTTGCACTTCTGCTGAAGCAGAAACAGCACTTCTGGCTACATGTATTTACCGTGGCTTGCACTTCTGCTGAAGCAGAAACAGCACTTCTGGCTGCATGTATTTACCGTGGCTTGCACGTCTGCTGAAGCAGAAACAGCACTTCTGCCTACATGTATTTACCGTGGCTTGCACTTCTGCTGAAGCAGAAACAGCACTTCTGGCTACATGTATTTACCGTGGCTTGCACTTCTGCTGAAGCAGAAACAGCACTTCTGGCTACATGTATTTACCGTGGCTTGCACTTCTGCTGAAGCAGAAACAGCACTTCTGGCTACATGTATTTACCGTGGCTTGCTCCTCTGCTGTACAGCTCTGCGAGGAAATTGCCACATACACATGTGACGAAACTGTTGTGTGAGTCCTAGCCATATACACCTGCCATGTTCT
>CM031628.1:43337883-43344957 GCA_018398815.1 Conus ventricosus
AAAACGGTGTCTGTTCCCACGGCTTTCTTTTCAGGGCGGTGTCAACGACCCTGCTCTGCAGGTGGCAGGTAAGCTTTTAATTGCTAGTTGCCGGCCTGCCTGCCCAGCACTTTGGGGTGTTTATTTCACCCAGTGCTGTGGTGGTGTAAGTTTGGTATGGCAATAGCAGACAGTGGGGATTTTAAGTTAGAAAAAGTTTTTGAATCACAAATACTTTTTCAACGCTTTATAGATTAATTGTGTGGAAGACATGGAATCAGCTACAACTTTATATATAACCACACACACACACACACACACTCACCCACACACACACACACACACACACACACACACACACCACACACACACACACACACACACCACCACACACACACACACAGACACACACACACACACACATCACACACTTACACACACACACACACACACACCACACACAGAGGCCCTCACACACAGAGGCCCACACACACAGAGACAGAGACAGGGGCACATACACACACGCACCTCCTCTACCCCCATCCTCTTCACTCCCTACCTTCCTGCCTAGCATTACATCAGATTTCTAGAACGTTCTGCCCTACGTCCCGCTCGGTGGCGCTGTTTTGGCCTGACCAATCACCGAGTTAAGCGTAGCACGGCCGCTCACATGACAAGGTAACCCCACACATTCTTTTCGCTGACAGTTGGACGAGCAGGACGGTTTACTTGTGCGGCGTGTGTGTTATTTTAATAACCGGTTTACTGAAACAGAATTGTGTATCTTAAAGGTTTGTTGGCTTGTTGAAGACAATATTGTTGACAAAGATACAGCTAGTTTTAATACGTGTTTGGCTTATCGATGAGATTGTTCGAAAGTCGGCCGAAGCAAAACAAACTATCACGCGTTGATTGTTGAGACAGCTAAAGCCATGTTTAAAAAACATGGCGTTCATTTCTTAAGGCGGAGGTAAACACGACTGGTTCGTATTTGAAACATTTTTGCTGTTCCTCCCAAGTAAAAAATGTTCTCAGTTTGTATTAGACTTGATTGTTGTTAACTATAGATTCAGTGTTCATGTGGCAAGCTGATCTGTGTATTAAGATGTGTATACTTTTCTACTTTTCTAATTCTAACCAGTTCATCTGCCTTTAAGTGTGCCCTTATGCAACTGAATGGCGATTTTCGAATGTTCTGGCAACAAACTAGATAGGGTTAGGCAGACCTTAGTACATTTACCAGTATGGAGAGGAGTAGTGTGTGGCCGGCACTATCTTCATATAAATGCTCCAAATATACATGACGGAGGGTACTACTACTGGCGATTAGAGTCGCCATAAAAGCTTGGCTACGGCAGTAATTGCTGTAACTCTGCCAATTTTCAAGCCTGGTTGAGAAAAGAGGAGCACAGCAAACTAGGCCAAACAACCTATGTGATCGCTTGCCGCCAATGACGTCAGCACCTGCAATGCTCGGCGGCAAACTAGGTCAAACGACCCTATGTGATCGCTTGACTACAAAGCGCGGCAGCACCAGCAAAGCTCAGCGGCAAACTAGGCCAAACGACCCTATGTGATCACTTGGGGTTGATTGAGGTTGCGCGCGGGGACCAGCCTGGTAGTTCCACTTCTTGTTTGTTTGTTGGTGTTGTGTGTTTTGGCCTACCCCACGCACGCACGTCCCTCCACCCCACCCCCGGACTGTTTATTGTGTGTTTGTTGTTTGTTTGTGTTTGTTGTTTGTTTTGTCCTGCCCCACGCATGCACACCCCCCACCCCACCTGCCTCACCCCACCCACGCATGCACACACTCAAGTTCCTTCTAAGTTTTTAACAAGTTATTCTCAAGTTCTTACTTAAGTTACTTCTAAGTTGTCCTTAAGTCATTCTCAAGTTATCCCAAGTTTTTAATAAGTTCTTAATAAGTTCTTGATCAAGTTCTTAAGTAAGTTCTTAATAAGTTCTTGATAAGTTCTTGATTAAGTCATCCTTTAAGTACAACTAAGTTCTTATTAAAATTATCTTATAATTATCAAAAAAATACAAGCTATGTTTTTTATCTTAAATAGTAAATGTCTAAGATAGTACACACACGCCTCAAAAAACGTTGTCATCGTTGAGGATGTCTTGCTCAGCGTTCTCTGCATAAATCTTAAGGAAGGTTTTACATCCGAAGGGAACCGCATTGATTACAATTCGGGTCTATGGAAATGTCTTTTATAGACTCCATGTCTTTATTTATTGACACCATCATTTTATAATACGCCATGATTTATTTTTATTTAAAAAATTTAAAATTAAGTTCTTAAAATATTATTTCATTTCAAATGGATCAAAATAATGCTTTGTTATTGGCGGTTTTGGCGTGCTGGTGTCTTTTTCTGCATTTAGTGGGGTCAGATTTTTTTGATTGCTTTCGTTTCTGTTGCCATCGGTTATATATTTTATAGCCGCAATAAACTGCCCCCAACAGCAGCAATGCGCCAAAAATGGCAACAGTTTTAAGTTCAATATTCCATGAAGACTTTGGTGCTGTAGGTCTTGTATCGCATGGAGTTTTTATAGCTGGCATTGAACCAACTTGTTCTAGCGCTGGCGGCGTTATGTTTTCATGATGCTGTAACATTAATTTTTTTTGTCTGTTCCACTCTGCTAATTTTTTTCCTGCTTTAACACGCCCAGGATGAGGATTCTTTTCACAGGTCTCCACCTGGTTCAGTGTTTTCTGATGATTTTCTGGCTTGGTTACTTTCTCCACCTGATTCTGGTTCTGATGATTTTCCAGCTCGTTCATTTTGAAGGGAAATAAAATCTATATGATTAAAAGTAATTAATCCCACGATTAATGGCGATAACAATGTTCCAAATCTGTAGTATAGATCACATCCTAGAGACTCTAATGACTTTGTTAAAACTGGATCTTGCGTTAAATCATACGTAAGATCTTGTTCAGAATCAATGGGAGCAAATCTACTGACTAGTTTAGTGTACAAACTAGAACCGTTTGCCCAACACTTTTCACCATTCTAGACCTAGCTGCGCTTCATACCTGTTATGATTACTTTAAAATGTCTTGCGGCGACATCTGTTGAATCTGTTCTATGCTGAATTCAGTTCCGAGGAACTGTTTTGTTTTTTCCACAGGCTGCTAAAGAATACAACCTCTCCTTTTGGGCATAACAGCTTGGCCATCAACTTGGTCATTCATAAGTTCGGGAAGGTTTAGGCTGCCTTGTAGCTGTAGTAGATCATCACTGTTCATGTTTTTTATTAAATTATAATTATTTTATTTTTAAAAAATGAGCACGAAAAACTGTTACCAACCTTGTATACCATTCTGCTGTTATTGGAGGCCTAAGTGTAGGATACTCAATGCTTGGTAAAAGCTTGTTAAGAATTAAACCAGCAGATCTTGGCAAACTAGACTTTGAGGATTCAGCAAAGCTGATTGCTATCATTGCAGCTTCGGTTGCCACGAAAGATTTTCTAGTTAAGCAAGGAATAATTCCAGAGAATATAAATATGTAAAAAAAAAATACATTTATAAAAAATGGCTTCACTCGCAATAATGATAGGCGGCGCTGTGGTGAATGCGCTTGCTTTTAGCGGCAGTAATTTTGCATTTAGTAAACTGGGGAATGATGGCGAGAGAAAAAGACATAACAAAGCTATGGAGGAACTAGCAGCTGCACAAGACGCCTATGAAAGGCAGAGACTTGAGCAGTTAGATTTTATTAATGACACCCTGAAAGAACAGGGGCATGCAGCTTACACATTTAAAAATGTTGACCAAGCAATAAAAGAATATTATCTAGTAACAGGCAAACCAGTCCAGACATTGCCCCCACCAAAATTCAGTGACTTTTATCAACCATCAGAAAAACAAAAGATGCAAGAAATCGCGTTTATTGTCGTTGGTATGACTGTCGTGTATTTTGTTGCGCATAATATTGGCTGAATAAAAAATGAACAAAATCTATTATTCACCCAAAGGATATTGGAAGGGCATCACGGCAATAAAAAAGCTAAGCCAAGCGGCAGGAGTCAGTGAACAAACAGCAAAAGAATGGTTATCTAAACAAGCAATCTGGCAAATTTATTTACCAGCGCCTAGACGAATACAGAGACCGCACTTTGTCAATACAACTCCAAACGACACCCCTCAAATGGATCTTTTATATTTACCTCTGATAGGATTAGACGAAAAAGATTTAAGTACGCACTCACAGTCATTGACATGGCTTCAAGATACAAAGATGCGGAGCCATTAACAAAAAGAGTGCTTCTGCTGTTGCTGTCGCCATACAACTGATATACCAACGAGGTCCACTAACTTACCCTCGCATGATTCAAGTCGATGATGGAAAAGAATTTAAAGGTCAAGTGAATCAATTATTGTTTAAAACACAGAGTTACTATTAGAAGAGGCATTCCGGGAGTTCACAGATCACAGGCTTTAGTTGAAAACTTTAACAAACAGTTAGCCGAAAGACTTTTCTCCTACCAGTATCACAGAGAGCTGATTGACAATTCTCGCAACACGAATGGGTTAAGACTGCCCTCAGTTTTGCGCGCAATGAATAATGAAGAATTTAAAGGGTTAAAACCAGTACAAGCAATCAAAAGAAAAACAATAAATGTTGTTGAAGGAGAGTCTTCATCCGGCAAACTATTACCGTTTGGATTGAAAGTAAGGTACCTTTATTTACCGGGGGAAGCAGAAGGGGACACTCGCATTAGGGCAACCGATCCAGTTTGGAGTGTTGACCCATATGAAATAAAAAGAATTGTAAAGATGAATCCGCCCGTGTATTATTTACGAGAAACTGACACAACAAAACAACCAGCTCCTCAAAGATCTTTTGTGAAAGAAGAACTGCAGATAATTCCGCCAGACACAGTTCCGCTTTAATTAATTTACGGTTCTCCAGTGCCCAATTGCATATGAAAACTCTGGATTAACAAACACCCGTTTTGTGTTTGTTCTATCTAACGACTTCTTTGTTACAACTGTTGTGTTGATCTCATGTAGATTAGATCGCAGTTTTACGTTGTCATGATGGAAAGTCTTATTGCCAAACAATGCTTCTTTGTAGTTGTCATGTGATATGTTTGACTGCACAACGCTGCGAGATATTCCCTTTGCTTTCTTAATGATTTTCTCCTGGCTCGAAATACTGTACATTTTTGACCTTAAACCAACATACTCCTTAATCACCTTTCCAGATAATTCATCCTTCATCTTTCCTAAAACCTTCTTGTTAGTAATTGAATGCAAAGGCGAATCTTTAGGGTAATCAGATGTATCATACCATCCACTCGCTCCTTTAGCTACTTCTAATTCCATGTCTTTATAGATGTCTTCAGTAGGGATATCTATAACAAAACTATCTGTATCTGTGTAAAGCACTCTGGACTCGGGATACGAGGGCTTAAAGTAGTCATAAAGAAACTCTAACATCAAAAGCTTTGATAATTCTAAAACAGTAAACCCAATAAAAACGGGCTTGTCCAATTTGACTTTCTTTTTTTTCATCATTATGCCAAAAAGGTGATCATGAAATCTTCTGAAGTCCTGATAATTAGGTTTTGAAGTCAGCTTAATTGCTTCGTTCTCTCTGGTGACTAATCTGACATCTTTGCGCTTGTGCGGATTCTCCATAGTCTTTCCAAAACAGCTGTTGTTCATCAGCTTGAAAAAGTCTTTTTCTGAAGCATCTGTGGATTTAGTTCTAAGATCAGTGTTCTTCATGATGTATGGTTTCATGAACTGTTCTTGATCAAAAGCAATTATGCGATGGACAGCTGTCAACTTCAAACCATGTCTTAAATAAAATTGTAGAAGTCTGTAATGGCAGACATAATTTTTTTTGCCTCGAAGATTAGGCACAAGTTTAGGCGGCTCTCTTGGATCCATCTTTAGACTTTCTGCTGCTAATGGATAGTCATTATGCAGGTCATGGAGTTCATGAGGATATTCTAAGTCAACTTCTAGAATGAAACCATGCTGCTGATCAGGCGTTAAACTACTCAACCACTTTAATGCTTTTTGAATATTATTTGTACCTGTGTACATTTTAAAGTTGCGTAATGGAAGTGATTGCGCCATTGCCCATCCATACAGATTGTTTGCATCTAAATACATAGATAGTTAGACCTTTTACTTGGATCATAATCATCTAGGTATTTGTTGTTTGCTTTACAGTAATGATGCGACGCCATACTAATTCCTCACGCAATCCGTTTTCAATCATCTGAATCATTGGTAAATCTGACAATAATCAATCTGTACTCCAGTAAACTTTAAGAAAGCATCCCAACTCATCCCGGGTGCAGAAATATTAATGTGCGGGATCTAGGCTATAATGTTTCATGCAGGTCTTTCTATAATTTTCAAAGACGTCCGCTAACAAACATGTATCAGCCATCAAGTAGGAATCATGATAGTCTCCCATCGTTTTACAATCTAACTTCTGCCACGCATCTTGAGCATGCTGGTAATCAGAATCACTGATGTCCTTTCCTCTAAGACTAGAAAGAACGCGCCTTTAGGAGGAAGCGTCTCTTCGTCAAACCTTTCCCAACTGTTCATGTACTCATAAGGGTAAACACCCTTTCTAACAAGCGTTGAGTCAAAATATTCTTCCGTTATTGGGCAGGACTTTAAGGACATAGCCAGTGCCTCTAATGAGCCCATCATGTGTTGCATAGAGTCGTAGAAAGACATGTTATTTAAAGTGAAACACATGTACTTTTCTGATGACTGTGCAATGCATGCTACCTGAAGGCGCTGGTTACTGCTTGCAATATAAGATGAGAGTCGTAACCTCGCAAGTTTTGAAAGAAGATGGGCAGCTTCCATGTCTTTGGTTCAAACTTTAGTTGAAGATTGCATTTGTTATGCGCAGCTCCTCTGAACTTTCCGCTAATGTGATCATGGTCTCTTACTGTTGGATCGCTGCGTCTGATGAGAGCCTAAACCACAATCCAACAGTGAGTTGCTGAGTCATACTTTGTTGATTTAGGGTCATTATGATTCAGAAATTCAGTTATAGACAGTCATACGCACTTGCTGCTGCTTTTAGAAGTTTCGCA
>CM031628.1:43349118-43364118 GCA_018398815.1 Conus ventricosus
CCCCCCCCCCCCCCCAAAAAAAATACCCACCCCCCCGGTCTTTTTTTTCTGTAGTATTGATTAATGACCCGAGCTGTTTTTGTTTTTTGCCCTTTGACACACCTCCCTTTCGCCCTTGGCGCGTATTCAAATACCTGCTGTCACCCAGCTGACCTTTCGCGCGTGTTTCAACTCGGCACGGGTACACCCCAGCTCTGCCCCCCCTCTCTCTCTCTCTCCTCCCCTTTTCCCTTTCCTCCCCTCTCTCTCTGTCTTTTCTTGCTCTCTCTTCCTCTCTCTCTCTCTCTCTCTCTCTCTAACACCGCCGCCGTCACCACCGCCATCGCCACCACCCTCTATGTGTGTGTTTTTCTGTCTGGTGTCTGTCTGTTTGTTTGTCCGTCTATGTTGTGTCTGTGATCTGTTTCGACCACTCTCAGAAATAAAGAGCAACCCCAAATGGTGTCTCGATCAGAGAGCGTCGTTCATCTTTAATGGCCTCCTGTTTGATATACTACTTGGCTGCCTATCAACACCGAGGACGAGGTACAGTCAACGGGGACCTTGACGGAACAACGCTCATCACAGCATCACATCACTGTCATCACCACCGTCTCTGTCTAACCACGCCTACGTCAGCGGACAACCACGCGGCAACGAGAAAACAAAAACAAAAACAAACACGGCGTCACATCGATCCGCACGCGCGCGTAGCAACACGACACACCCCCATCTATTTTTAACCCCATTACGTCAGCAAACAAGAAAAACTTTTTTTTTTAACGAGCGTGACTCATCGTGACAAGAAAACAAAAACAAAAACAAAACCACGTGACCCCGACGACGCCACCTGCCACCACCCACCTGCCACCCCCACCCACCTGACACCACCCCCACCTGCCGCGACAACCTGTCGCGCATGCGCAACACCGGGGAGATCCCGCCCGAGATCCCCAAAGGGGGGTGAACCTCCCTGACCCTACTACTGTTGTTGATGTTGATGTTGATGTTGTTGTTGTTGTTGTTGTTCTTATTGTTGTTATTGTTAACTCTATAGCTAGAAACATATATAGTGGAAGAGCGTTTACTTTTTCTGCTGTCCGAACATGAAACTTAAAGTTTTCTTCTTTTTTTTTTCTCTTCGTGTTGTTGTTTTTTTATGTCACAGTCCTTTAACTCTCTCTCTCTCTCTCTCTCTCTCTCTCCTCTCTCTCTCTCTCTTCTCCTTCTCTCTCTCTCTCTCTCTCTCTGGGTCCATGGTCCTGATAACATACCCACATTTCTCTCAAACTCGCTCTACCTTACATTGTTGAGTCTCTTACATACATATATAATCTATCCATTGAAACTAATGTTTTCCTTCAGGCGTTCAAAAATGCCAAAGTAATCCCCCTTCCAAAATCAAATGATTTGTCGGATCCAAATAATTTCAGACCTATATCCTTACTATCGATTCTATCCAACCCCTTGAAAGACACATACACACACACGTATCTCAGTTCATGGAGAAAAACAAACTATTTCACCCACTCCAATCTGGATTCCGAACTAATCATTCCTGCCACACAGCATCATCACGAATGTGTGACTCATGGCTTTCAAATATGAACCAATCACAAATGACAGGGGTTGTCTTTCTTGACTTCAAAAAGGCGTTTGATCTTGTTGATCATTCCATTCTTCTAAAGAAACTATCTGTCTACTTGAACCATACCCCGACAATCTCATTATTCCAATCATACTTGAACGATAGACTCAGTATGTGGCGCTTAATGGCAAAACCTCCACTTCAGACTTTGTCAGACATGGAGTCCCACAGGGCTCTGTACTAGGCCCCCTACTATTCTGCATCTTCATCAATGATTTCCCATTGTCCGTATCAGATGAAAAGGTCATGACAGATTTATTTGCTGATGACTCGTCCGCTCCAAACGAATGGTAGTGATCTACAGACAATAGAAACTTCTCTCCAGGAAAGTCTAAACGACGTGTCAGACTGGTGTCATTCAAACTCAATGGTCATACACCCAGCCAAAACCAAATCTATGATTATAGCTACCCGCCAAAAACACCAGTGACTCCTCTTTGCCTAAAACTTCAGTTGAATGGCACTTCTATCGAGCAGGTAGACGAGCATCGTGTTTTAGGGTTAACGATAGATAAAGAATTGAAATAGCAATCTCATCTAAATAACGTATGCAAGGTAGTCTCAAAACACCTTTTCCTGTTAACTCAATTAAAGCGCTACGTCAACAGTAATGTGCTTAACTTTTCTTCAATGCACACATAATGTCATGTATAAATTACGCCTCAACAGTGTGGGACGGCAGTAGTGACGTCCACAAAAAAAGCTGAATTCTCTCCATAGACGTGCAGCAAAGCTACTCCATCCAGCTGTATCTCTAACAACAGACGAAAACTAAAAGCGCTGAACATACTTCCTCTGAATAGGCAATTGGAATTCAACAAGGCATCATTTATGTTTACAATCTTGACAGATACTATGCATGTTATAATCAATGCCCTTTTTACAAGATCGAACAGCTTTTCTGGCTCGAACGAAATTCCTTCTTCCCTACCCACGCATTGATCTATACAAAACAAGCCTAGCTTACTCTGGACCATATGTCTGGAACTCACTTCCACCGAATCTACAAAACATGAATACTTTAAAACCTTTCAAGGAACATTGCATAAACATTTTATGTCTCAGTAGTTAAATTATTCGATTACAATGATTAGCGTCCATTCGCTAAGTCTTCTGTGAACCATACTTTGAATAAATCGTCTCAACATAAAACCTACTCCGTTAAAATCGCTCATCCCCACTCCCACTCGTGTCTACCATCCCTTTTCTCCTCCCCTCCCTACCTACCATTCTCTCTTCCCCACCCTCCTCTGACCTCTCTATCTTTGTAGTTTTTTGTTTGTTTGTTTGCTTGTAAGTTTCCTTTTGTTTTACCATCCCCCTCTCATTAGTGCTTTTATGAGCAGTTTGCTTATCATTGTAGAATTAGATTATCATGTTGGTATGTTGAATTGTCTGTATGAATGATTTGTGCTGAAATAATGTATGCATGACAAGGACAGATTGTAAGACTAGGCTTGGCCTAAAATCTTCATCCTTGGGTATTAAAGATCAATCAATCAATCAATCAATCTCTCTCTCTCTCCTCTCTCGTATGCATGCATATGGGTGCGCACGCGCCTTGTGTGTACAATTGTATGAACTTGCAGAACGGGCTGTGTGAGTGTGTGTGTGTGTGTGTGTGTGGTGTGTGTGTGTGTGTGCGTGTGTGTGAGTGAGTTCATTAATTTAGAGTCTGTTCACACTTGGTGATATTAGACTTAAAAAAAAAAAAAAAAAAAAAGCGTTTATAAAAATCTATTAATTGATGCATGGAAAGCACTTTTGCTATTTGCACGATGTCTGGTTTGTGGGTTATTGTTTTGATAGAATCGTGTACAGTCACATCCACGTTCGATTCTTTATACAATGAAGTTAATATTGAACAATGAAAAAGAATATGTCCACTGATAGAAGATTTGAACAATCACTGCTACATTTTGTGAAAACTTGGTTTTCCACGAATTGAGACGAAGCTTGTATATTAAAGATGACAAATATCGTGGACATGATAAGATTTCATACTTCTCTGGAAGTGTTTCACTGTTCACGCATTTTCCAATAGCGAATTAATTTCTTGTACGTCAAGCTTTAAATTACTCTCAGGTGTTTTTCTTAACGCACCATCTCTAGCTAATTTATCTGCTGTTTCATTACCGGATACCCACAGTGTGAGGAATCCAGCAAAACGATACCCCAATTCCTTTCAACATAATAACAGTATGTAATGTCTTATTTCAAAAAGTAAATCTTTTCTTATTTTTGATTCCCAGTTTTGCAAGCTATATAGAACTGCCTTGGAATCAACGCAAAAAAGTATATTATGACAGCAGTGTTATCGTCACACATAAAAATCAACGCCATAAGAATAGCATACAGCTGCCGTAAAATGGAAACCCTTTCCTAGAGAAAGATCTACGAAACTCACAATGGAATCACAAAACCAGACCGCATACGATCAAAATCGACTCTGTAAAAATCCTTCAATGATATTGATAAACGGTTTAAAGGGTTTTTTCTTTTGCTTCACTGACAAATATTAATGTTACCCAACCTTCTCAGTCAGTGAAATCTATATCAAATTTTAGCTTGGATATGCTCCCAATGGGGTATCGAAACTTTTGGGCAATCTGAAAAAATTTTTAATTCAATTTTACATTTTTCAAATATTTCATTTGTATAATCCCAAACAGGCTGGAAAGGGAAAGGTTTCCCTTTTTGGGAATACCCCTTTTCAAAATTTACAAAAACTTTTTTACAGAATTGAAACATTAGCTTCTGGCCCTTTTTACCTTGCCTTTTTTCGTTGATCTGACAGAGGAAAAGTTCGTTTCTTTATAAGATTTAACGAATTCGTGTGTAGGGGGGACACCGATGCTCCCTTAACAGTTTTACTTCAATGACTGTAAACTCAACGGGGTTTCTGGGGCATTGAAAAAACCTCTTGCCCGAAATAAGCTTTGATCGAAACAAACATTAGCAAAAATTTAACAGAGTTTTGGGGTATCCTGACCCCATGGGTTGCACTATTTTTTTTAGTAATTTAGCCTTTTCTTGCGTAAATTGACCAAATTTTTTTCAATGACAACCCCCTTTTTTTAAATTTACAAAAAGAAACCCCCAAAAATTTTACATTTCGTGAAATTCTAATATTGTCATAACACACTGAGGAAAAATGCTTAATTTTCCCCGTTTTAAAGAACATTGTGTTTTTCTCCAAAAAAAAGAAAGCCCTTTTCAGTCATATTTTGTTTTTTTTATCTATTTCCACTGATAATTTTTGAACATAATTTTTTGCTCTCTTTTTTGGGTTTTTCTAAACGGGTTTTAAAACCCAAAGGCTAACACCATTTTTGCACTAAAGAGTTTTTGGATATGATTTTGGAAAAGCATGAATATATATTAACAAGACAGGGCATGAGGGAAACCTTGGGGAATTCCTATTTTAAATGTCTTTAAAAGAAAAAAACTTTCCCATTTTTGTGCAAATAGATCTCCATTAAAGAAATTTTTTATAACTGATAAATAATCCATTTATTCCAATATTCTTTAATTTGAAAGCGACGTCTGCCAAACCGTCATACCTTTTTTTATGTCGAAAAAAGAGCAATGTGCTTTTTCCGCGCAAATTGTTTTTAATTGTTTTGTAATTTTTAAACAAATGATCATCTGCACCTACCTTTTCGAAAACCTGCTTGGTTATTGGGATTATTTCCGTTTTCGCAGAAAAACCAAAACCTTTTCAAAAATTTTTTCAAAATTCCCCGCACGAGTTAAGCTATTGGTCTATAACTTTAAACCAAAAGACCGGGTTTACCTTTTTGGGATAGGTACACAACGTCCCCCCCGGGGTCGGGCAGAGTTTTTTTTTCCCAAACATTTTTGGTAAAAAGTGAAAAACACCTTCCAGTCCGGGCAATGGTTAACAACGGAGAGAAAACCATCAAAACCCAAATGGCCTTTTTTGTTGAAGAAAAGGACTAAGTTTCAAAAGAATTTTTCATAAGAGATAGGAAATTTTAAATAGTTTGTTGGGCTGGAACAGTCCATAATATTGTTCCTCTTTTCTTTTCTCTGTAAGACGGTTTCTGAACTTAGAAACAACAAAAAATTTCCGAGAATACCTTTACAAACGCCTCTGCTTTGTTGGATTTGGGACAACATTTTTTTCTAGTTTTAAAGGGAAATGATGCAGATTAAATCATCTTCATTTCTTTGATTTTTTTTCCCACCTATGTATATCTTTAAATCCGAATTTCGATAGACAAAAACCGAAAAAAAGCCCTTTGGTTTTGGGCAATCCCCCCTTTTGTATTTAGCACTTTTCATTCTAGAAATTTTTCATCTCCTGGTCTTTTACCCCTTTTTTTTATAAGCTGTTTTCTCAGAGCACTGCTTCTCACATTTTCTTCTTTCCACCTCCATTACAGAGTATTTTTTTTCTTTTTACTTTTTACTACACTTGGGAATCGATTTTCAGCTGCTAATAAAAGCGTGGCTAAATTGTCGTAAAACACATCAATTCACAGCTGTTACGTTGGGTCCATATTTAAAAACGGGGCTGTAGCAACCCAAACACTTTTTGTAAAAAATTTGAAATTTATCGTCAATATCCTTATCTTTACCATAACCTTTTCATTCAATTGAAAATAATAGGGAAAAAGATCACTCCCAAGGTAAACTTCACCTGTTAGCCACATGCATTTACTCAAATCGGTGAGCCAAAGCAATCAATAGCATGGGGCTATGATAACACAAAACCGTACCTGGGAACGTGCCATCATTTAAAGGGCTAACCCGAATCCACTAATTTTCAACCAGACATTACAAGTTGTTTTGAAAAATCCCGGTTCCCAAAAAGGAGCATGCCATTTAAAACCCAAGGACAAAAAAATTTTTTGTTATCAAGAAAAATTTTTAAAACCAAACTGAACTGTCAGCAGTTTGGGCCCTTAGGAAATATACAAGATAACAATAACCTGGTTCCTTTTTAATCTTGATAAATCGGCGTTGAAAAAAGCCCTTCAGTATTTGGGGTACTAATCTTAACGGGAAATAATTTAACCGTTCTTTTTAAATACAGTTTTGAAACCTTTTAGTAGATTTTTACAACTTATGGGTGGTATAAAAGTTTCCCGAGTTTGGAAGTTTGTTTTGGGTCAACGTTTAAGGGAAAAGTAAAGCAAAAATGTCAAAAAACTTGAAAAAATTGGTATTTAAACTAAGAAATTTTTTAAAAACAGACACAGTTCCACGGAATTAGAAAACGTCATCTCGCTTATGTGAAAAGTAACTCAAAAGTCTAAATTAAATATTTTTCACCAAACCCCTTTTTGAATCTTCTAAAAACCACTCTGCTGATGGAGCTCCCGGACGGGGGTCGAGTACGGGACGACAGGGAACTCGTACTGATTAGGTACCCCTTTAAAAGGGGTTTTTCTCGTGCCTCTCGTCCCCATGCCCTCGTCGGAAAGGGTTTTCTGTGGGGCTTCCCCAAAAAGCCGGTGGACATGTCGCCCCAAATTTCTGCCATACCTGGACCTTTTTGGGGGGGGGGATGGGATCTCCATGAAGGTTTTGTTCTGAGCTGGAAAGTTTTCATGTGAGAGGACCGATACATGTTTTGTGGGGAAGTCAGAAAGTAGACATGCGTTTAACTTTCCCTCACATTCAAAGGTCTTTTCTTTAACGGGCAATTTTTAAAATTTTTTAAAAAATTTTAAATAGAAAATTTTTTTAAAAAAACAAATTTACAAAATAAAACAAATCAAAAAAGCCGACATTTAAAATAAAATTTTTCCTCTTAAAAAATAAAAAAAATTAAAAAAATAAAATAAATTTAAAAAAATTTAAAAAACTTAAAAAATTTTAAATTTAAAAAAATTTAAAAAAAAAAATATTTTACTTTTAAATTTTTATTTTTTTGTTTTTAAAAAAAAAAAAAAAATAAAACCCCCATAACCCCCCCAAATTTAAATATAAAAAAATTAAATTTTTTTTCAAAATTAAATTCTCTCCATTTTTTTACGATCAACTGGCATCTACAGTTTCTTTTAACCATCAATCTTTTTACAGAGTGTTTCGATGATTTTTTAATTTTTTTTGGAAAAATTTTTTTGTTCCGTAGAGCACCCTGATTCCAGCAGCCATCCTTCTCTTTGGGGGGGTTTTTTTTGGTTGCAGTCCTTCAGCCCTCCAGGAAAATTTTCCCTTGGGCCCTTTTTTTTTTGATCTTATTTGTTTGTTTTTTTGTAAGGGGTTCACCTTTTTCAGCAGCGGGCTTTAGCCTAGTATACACATCTTTTATCGGGACAAATCGTTTTTCAAACTCTTCCCCAATTTTCTCGTTTTTGTTTTTTTGGTGTTTGTGTTGTTGTTTTTTTTGCGTCGGTGTTGGTGGTGGGTTTTTTGTTTGTTTTTGTCGTTTCGGCTTGCCGTGCTCGGGTCTTGGGTTTTCTGCTTTTTGCTGTATTTTGGCTTTTGGTTGTGTGGGGTTTCCGCTTCGCGCTTTTTGTTCACTTTTAAAAAGTGTTGTGTCACTTTATTTTGGGGTGTGGGTGTGTGGGGTGAATGGGTTGCCGAGTTGGGTGTGCGTGCTGGGTTTTTTAGGGGTGTGTTTGGGGGTTTTTTGTGCTTGAGGGGGCTCTGCTTGTTGTTGGGGGCCTTTTTTGTGTGATGCTTGCTTTCGGGTTTTGCGCGTTTTCCCCGACACTTTTTTTTTACATGAGGGGTGGCCCAAACCTGATCATTCCCCGTCCGTCGCTCCTTGATTTTTGAAATGGTAGTTAGTTTAAAAACGTAACAAACTTTTCCGAACAACAAATTTTAAACAATACGCGCGCCGTGCCCACCACCATGAATCATCCACGTGCTTATAAATAGGGCCGGCAACACACCCCGAAACCAGGGCAAGCCTGATCTTTATGGGGGGGGGAAAAAAGGGCACGTAAACTTTTTTTAAGTTTTTTCCCGGAAAAGAAAAAAACCCGAAATTTGTGAGAAAAAACCGGGGCGAAAGCGGATAATCTTTTATCGAATATAAAAGCCTTGAACTGGCATGTGATCTCTTCTTTGGTGATTGCGTTGGATTACGTTTTTCACTGCGTTGTTCACAAAGAGAGAGAGAGAGAAAGAGAAATGGAGGGTGAGAGCCCTGTAAGTCATTGTGTAGTTCCTCTGAATATTTCTTTCCTGATCGACAAAGTTTTCTACTTCTCTTGACCTTCTAGTTTTTTCTGACTATCCCCTTTTCTTACCAACAAGGTGTACTCTTCTTTTTACGTGTTACAGGTGTCGTGGACTGGATTACATCAACTTTCTTTGGCTAGAACTCGGGATTGTATATAGCAATGGTTCAAAGCATAAAATACACAGACTGTTTAACGTGAAAATTAGGTCAAAGTCAAAGTCTAAATTTTATGTTGGAATGAACATTGAATTAGCAGTAGTTGCTTTTTTTGGCCATCATCCGTCGTCACTGAAGTACCAAAATGAACGTGTTACAAAAAAAAAAAAGACATCTGAATAAAGAAAATTGCGGTGCAAATACTGCACCATGAACAAACGAGAAATTTCTTAACATTCACCCGTTCAAATGCCATCATTCACTGTATGGATTTGTTATTGTGGGGTGCTTTTGAGTGCAGTGTGGTGTCTGTGGTAAACTATTTCAATCAGATGTGCAAGCATTAAGTAATTAAGAAAGTAATGTTTGAATAATGGTAGATTATTGAGGTGAACTTTTGCAAGGAAAATAATTCTGGAAGCGAAACAAAATGGATAAAGATTCTCCTTAACACCACAATGTGCGTGGGATAACGGTTATGAGTGGGTTTGGAGTGGGGAAGAAAAAAAGCTGTACCTTGCCCTCACCCCACCCCACCCCACCCCACCCCCTCTCTGCTCTCAGAAACCGGAAAATGCATCTGATACGTATGTAAATTGAATTAATATGGGTGACACTGGGCAGCTTACAATATGAAAACCTGCATCACTAGGTGAAACCAGATGCCTTAAGTTAGAAGAAATACGACATCCCATTCAGGTCGCGTAGGTCGTAATGCGATCGCCAAGGCTTTTAAAATAGCGCCACATGCAAGTTGCCTTTGAGCTGCAGTGCTGAAATCATTAGTGAAATGAGGTTTCCATAGTGTCAGTGGTAAGTGGACAATACTAAGTTTTTTTTCTGTGTCTCGTTGACAGATACCGGGAAAAGCAGCAACAATGCGGGCCCCCTTGCAAAAGAGCAAAACGGATGAGAGTAAGTGGATTGGTACTTGTAGTTATTTAATCCGTCATAGTACTGAACTTTAAAAAAAAAAGTAAATATAACCTCATATATGTAGTAAACAATATCGATTCCGACTTGACAGGGCTGTGGCTTGATCGCTGTCCAGAAACGCTTAGTGTTTTTATTGCACCCCAAGGGCTCTATTTTTTTAATCAGTTTCCCCGTTTCTCCCACGATCCGTCTTGTCTAAAATTCGTAATTCCATATGGCAATGGCGAAAGCGACAGATTGTTTAAGAACGTGAAACGTTTAAAATGAATATGAGAACTACATCACTTATAAATTTGGAGTCATCTCACTGTCATTATGCGCCATTTAGTACAGTCCACTTTAACAGACACAATAGCCCATATGCATGCTCAAAGTCTTTGTTTTACTACAAGTAACTCGTTGTGAAACTGCTGGTAGTCTTAATCCCTTGGCATAAAATAGAGAGAAACCACAATCTACAATTCTGTGATTCTCATCAACAAGGTCTCAGAACACGAATCCCTAGCGACTCCAAAGGCAGCCAGTGAAGAGTTAGAGGAAAAAAAAAAAGAAATGTGGTAGAAAATAAGTTGCTGAAAACACAATCATGAACTAATCAAGGATGAATGTAGGGAGAATCATTTAGAGTATGCTTGAGATCCATTTTCAGACAAGGGAGATCAATAGGTTCAACAGTCAATGTGGTCAGTTTTTAACTGTTGACTACCCGAGCAACTGCTGACAGCGAGCTATGAAACTGAACATAACACCTTGCACTTGGGTCTCCGAGAAATCAGGTCAGCCACTGATTGACGCAAGCAATAACATACTGAACAATTGGGGAAACAATCTTCTTCTGATTGACCTACAAGAACTTATTGACAGAACTACTTTTTTACAGTGGGGGATAAAACAAGTGCAAGGCTAACAATGCCTGTGTCCAAAAATGAAAAAGAAAAAAAAAAAAGGGGGGGGGGGGTAAGAACGAAAATGAAAAATTCGGGGAAATAGTTGTATGATAAACAGGAAATCCTTCATTAACAGAACATAAGGAACCATCACAACCCTTTTGAGCGCTGCTCGATGTTTCCTAGGTCAACATCCGAAAAGTCAATAGTCCGACGCTTACTGTTCGACTTGCGATTGTCGACTCCCATTCGACCTACGATACTTCGGAATTTCGAAACATTAGTCCTAATCTGTTTCAACATCCGAAGAATCGTGATCCAACACCTCCTGATAAAAAAAGTTTCCCGACTGTCGAAGTCCGAAACATAATAAACACTCTAAAAGTTTTTTTTTTTCTTTTGTATTGTGTCACTGTTGCTGCTGTAATAAATATATATATATATATATATATATATATATATATATGATATATAAATATATATATATTTAATATAATAAAGAATAGATAAAAAGCCTAAAATGACTTTACAAGGTGCTCGACCCCTTGGGAGCAACATTAGTTAAAACAAGTTAAGATCTCTCTTTTACATTGTTTACCTAGATATATATATATATATATATTTAATATCATATAGATATATAATATATATATAATATAGATATAATAAATGGTACTGAGATCACGCAATCTTAAAAACAGTGCCACCACAGTGAGAGCGACATTTGTATATTAAAATCTAGTTAAAATCAAAGCTGCTAAAAACATCTAACAACTTTATTTCACGCTGTGCGGTCGTCAGGATGTATGAGCTTGATTGCCAGTGGCCAGGTAATATAATATATAAGCTAGCTGCTCGCTGTATGTTTTTTCCCGTGCTACATTGTTTCTCAGTGTTGGTTTTAATTCGCTGAAATAACTTCCATCTTCTCAATTTGTTGACCAATTTCTTCTGTTCTAAACATTTAGAGTTGCCAACTGTGGTTTACATATATAATGTATTTTCTCTGAAACATAAATTACATTTTTTTAAATGTGTTGATGTGCTGCTCTGTTAAGATTTTCCAAGATATGCTGTAGTACTATGTTTTTATCTTTATGTTTCCAAATGTATTTACTCATTCTGTTTTTGGTTTTTTATCGTTCTTGTTGAATTATTGTTTAGGGTTTGCATATCTAGTTTAAGTGAATTGGTTTTCAAGTGAATACCTACCATATGTATCTTGTGCGGTCTCTGATGTTACAGTGGCTTGGTACACAATGTTGTTGTAAAGCGATTTGTTGCTTAAGGGCACAGGGCACCGTTTCTTTTTTGGTACAGTTACAAGATGGTCTTTCGTTAACCCTCCTTTTTCTTCTGTGCTGCTTTTCATATTTGTTTGCTGAAACGATGGCATTTTTAAGATTCGGCATACATTAAGATGATAACTGATGTTGTTTTTGTTGAATATCTAGCTTAATAATTTATGCATTTGAAAGATGATGGCAAGATTTTAAAAATTCTTCGCCTACATTTGTTTTAACTCTGCATCATATGGGGGGTTTGTAACCACAGTATGATATTCCTTTTCGTTCTTTCTGCATCTTTTTGTAATCATTTCTGATCGTATCCGTAGTTTAATTGTAGCCCACTTTATGTAAGAGCCTCTTGGTAATCAGCTGTAGCAAGTTTGTTTGAATCTTTTTGTTTGCTTCCGGTGGTGCTTTTTAAGTTTGGTTGGAAAATTGGAACACAATTCTTTTTTCTTATTTGCAATAGTCTAGGGTTGGCATCAGAGCGGCAAGGCCGTCATCCCTGTATAGTCCCAGTTTGTTTTCCCAAGTTTTTTTCTTCTGAAATATAGATAACATGAATAGATCCGACATGTTCGCAAGTTTTCGGCACCATCATCTATCACATTTGTGACATCGAAAGTTGAATTCCTGCTTGTTTCTTAATCCAGGTTTCATTTTACCTGTACAGTAAAAAAAAAGACAAACCCATTCACACCCGACCGACTCACACCTCGTACACTCCCCCCCTCTCTCCCCACACAAGCACCTACCCATCGCGCCCCGCCCATCCATTCACATACAAACCTACATGTTTAACCTTCGCACAATCACACATACATACTTACTAACATGCATACATACATACATACAACATAAAACATACATACATACATAATCAACAACATACAATACATACATACACGCTTACTGCATACATACATACACGCATACCATACACGCATACATACTTACAACATACATACATACATACATACATACATACATACATACATCAGACATATATCCATACATATAACATACATACATACACCATACACATATTCATATCAATTACTTTAAAATGCATCAACTTTCAAATCAACAACAATGCTCAGGAGTCGCATATTGCAGGCGCATCGATAAAAAATCTTTCACATACTCTCTCTCTCTCTCTCTCGCTCACCTCCCATTACTCCTCTCTCTCTCCTCGTCTCTCTCTCTCTCTCTCTCTCTCTCTCTCTATCGCCCGCCGAGTTTCTCTCTCTGTCCCCACGTCCTTCTTTCTCTCTCCTGCTGCTCCCATTCTTTGTCTGCAGTGCTGTAGAGGTCAGCTTAAAAGTTTAATACTATTTAAAGCACAGTTTGAAAGCACATCTGTCAGTTTCAAGGTGGTTCTGAGGTGATTCCGCCTTGACCATCACGCCTAGACCCAATCATGACATACATGCTCGAGAGTTTGCGGTTTGGTTTTACATTTGGTTACGGGCATCCTAACATTGAAAGTCCGAAACCACTCTTTTATGAACCATCCTATGACCTCTTACTAAAACAATTACTTTTCTCTAAATCCGGCATTACTAAAGCTTGGCAAAGAGGCATAAACTTTTAAATTTGCTCTCAAGCTTGTTTTGTATTGAATGTACAATAGGTTTGAAACCGCGATGACAATGCCATCTGAGGTTTCGATGGTCGATGAACTATAGATCAGGTTTTCAGCCTGGTAGATCTGAAATCCCTCTGATCTTCGAGTAAAGGGGGAAATGAAGAAGAGGCTGCGGAAAATCTTCAGAGGCTAAGGGAATAGAGAGAAGAGAGTGAAGGAAGAGAGAGAGAGAGAGAGAGAGAGTGAGAGAGAGAGAGAGATAATTATGTTTGTGTGCCCATATGCGTGATGCGGATGTACGTGCGTAGTGTCTGCAGGTGTGTACTTAAGACAGTAGAGGGACGCCAATACCGGGGGGGTGTAGAATATGAAGACCTAACCAGTAAGAACACACGACAGCAACTTTAAAGTGTGTGTGTGTTGTGTGTGGTGTTGGGTGTGTTTGTGTGTTGTGTTGTGTGTTGTTGCGTTGTTGTTGGTGTCGTGCTTCGTCAATTTAAACGTCTTCACCACGTACAGTGGATTCCAAACGATGTTATGGTGTGTGTTGTGTGTGTGTGTGTGTGTGTGGGTGTGTGTGTGTTTGTTTTGTGTGTGTTTCCGCGCCTTGTGAGATCTGCGTGATGGTGCTGAGTGCGTGTGTGGTTGTGGTGTGTGTTTGTGGGGGTGGTGATTTCTTTTTGTATGTGAAGGGCTGTTGAAATTAAAGATAAATTTCCGTACTGGTCTACGGTGATAGATTGCATTATAAACAGAGAAAAGTATATGTAGGCTATTTTAACATTTTTGTAAGTCAGTGAGTCGATCTATCATGTGAAATATTAGTATCAGCCTTGTCACTGTATTCTTTACTGTAGACAATCTAGTAATAGATGTCGTACACTAAGAGTCCCCCCACCCCCACATGTCACATTTTTTACTGTATTTACTCTGTGTGTGTGTGTGTGTGTGTGTGTGTGTGTGTGTGTGTGTGTGTTGGTGTTGTGTGTTGTGTGTAAATGAGAACCGTGATTAAAGAAAACTGTACCGCTGAAAACAAAAGCACAGAAGAACAGCAGATACAGGGAAGCTCCTATACTGTGCCTGTCCATCGTTGGCAGCACGCAACCAAAATGATATAAACAAATGTTTTCCTCCATTTTTCTTTCTCTCCTGGTATCAAGTCTACACAGTCAATCACATCACACCATTGGTCATTTCTGGAAGGAAACGGGCCCATAATTTCAGTGCTTCGAAGTCAGAAGAGAGCGTGGGTTGTCAAGCTGATGTAGATCTAGTTGCAAACCGAGACGACTGCAGGCGGAAATCTAAACAAATCTTAAATAAATGTTAGCGAACCGCCCAGAGAA
>CM031628.1:43369118-43378680 GCA_018398815.1 Conus ventricosus
AAGACATATCAACTCAGTATGTCTGTCGAACGACCCCTCATTTCCTTTGATTAAGAAATAGCAAAGTTATTTTTCATTGTAATACATATTTTTTTTGGAAATTTGAATGCACATTTTTGGCTATTTCCATAATGCTTTTTGATAAAATTGTGAGGTAGAGACCAGCACCCAGTATCGCACCAGTCCCCCTTCCTCCCAGTCCCTCCAGTGTATCCCCTCCCCCAGCCTCCCCCCCCCTCACCCCCTCTCTCCTTCCTTTTTCTTCCTGGGCCCTTTTTTCAACTAACTGGATTCATTAGGGTTTTTTTTCCCCCCTCTCATCCAGTCTAAATTTACTAAACAAGGCAGTTTTGTTGGGTTTTCTTCCCTCAAACCCAAACTTTAATTAACGTTAAACTAAAGGAGATGATAACTCCCTGAAATGCAAAACATCAAAGTAAACAAAGCAGAGTTACTGACCAAGCATCAAATAAAAAACTAAGCTACTGTCCTGATGCGTTTCCCTGGCCAAGCTCTTAAAATTATGTGCCATATGAGTGAGTGAGTATACCAAACCACTTTACCAAGCTTCACTGGACCAGGGATATAACCTGATGAGTGGCGAATCCAGCATTTCCGTGATTCAAAAAAGGGTGACAAAACAAAAGCAGAGAACTATTGACCTGTGATCTCTTACATCCATAACAGCAAAACTACGTGAACGACAAATAATATAGTAGCATAATGGACCATCTTACAAATATGACTTCTTAAATAACGCCCAGCATGGTTTAGACAGCAAAGGATTTGTGAGGACTCAATTTATAACAGACTCTCAATGATTTATTAATAAACGGTCTTAACAACAGACAGCAAATAGATCCAATTTTATAGACTTTTCTAAAGCCTTTGATAAGTTGACCATAGGACCTGCTGCGTAAATAGAAACACATACGGCATTGGCGTTTCTTTGCTAAAATAGGCTAATCATTTCTCGTTGGAGAAACGCAAAAGTTTGTTGTGGAAGGGTCGTCATCCCATGCATTGTAAACCAGTCTTGTCAGGTGGTACCACAGGGAACTGTTCTGGGCACTTGTTTTTCTTATTTATATAAATGCCATAAGTAGAAATCTCTCTCCTAGGAACTACTATAAGGCTTTTTGCAGATGACATCTTGAGTATATGGAACAATCAGAAGCTAAATGATACACCATTCTACAAAATATCTAAACGCTTTTCACAAGAGTGGGAAAAACTTGGAAAATGGTTTTTCAACCTCCTCCAGATGTGCCAAGTGTTGCTATATTAACAAGCCACGGCCCCAACTAATCTGTAGTCTATCATAATACGTATTCTGAAAGGAAACCTATTGCTGCAAAATATTTAGGTTTGATTATAATATCGCTCAAATGGAAAGAACATTACAATTTATATGTAAGAAAGCAAATAACATCTTAGCTTTCTTATACAGAATACAATGAGTGCCCCCAAAAGGTTAAAGACCACTGCTACAAAACATGTTAACCAGTACTGGAATATGGTGTTGCTCATTTGGGGATCCTACCATCTAAAGACATTGATAACCTCGAAAAGATTCAGAAGAAGCAGCCACGGTTTGTTAACAGGAACACATCATAGAAAAGTAATACTAGAAAGAAACATGAGGAAATTAAATGGAAACCTTAGATAGAGAAGAGCTTTATCAAACTTAACATCTTCAAAGGCAGAGCTATACTAATACTTATTTCCAATGGAACAACTAGTTTGAATAAAAGCAGCACAAGGAGTGGCGGTCTAAGTGTTTAACCATACCTGCCTCAAATATTGACAAGCCCTCTTACTTTCATTTTATTCTAGTTCTGTATCGCTTGTGGAACTCGACTGCGTGCCACAAGAATTCCACAATGCAGTCTCATTAAAAAACAAAACAAATTGTTACGTCATTTTGAGATCTGCATATTTGACGATTTTCTATTTACACTTCTCCCAGATATTTTATGGTACCTACCTGAATTTGGCCATTCTTTTAACGTCGTGAAATATCGAGTGCGACCCCTTGTGCAAATTTGCTCCAGGGGCCAACAGTCTGATCGCACATTTTATGTTATTTTATTGTACTTTTTAACAGCGCGCTGGTGACCTACTCGTGTTTTTTTGAGTGAACCAGAATTTTAGGAAAGAAGAAGAAGAAGTTACTGGGGAAAAATTCAGCCCCCCACCCCTCCCCCCCCCCTCCCCCCCCCCCCCCCCAAGCAATATAGCAATAAATCACTCAGGGAATAATGGCTCTTAAACCTGAAAATGAAGTGGTGGGGTTTGTAAAGGTAGTTGGAAATCACCTGAAGCATACCAAAATGATTTGTCATGAACATTTTTATTTTGAATCGCTTGTTTTTATGCAGGTTAATTCCAAAAATTACCTATAAGTAATTTTTGTAGTATTTGTTTACAAAGGAATTTTGTGTTTTCTTAGTCCTTCGCATCCTACTTTCTTCATCAGAGGAAAAGAAGAGGAAGTCTGGTGCAGAATATGCAAAAATCTGTACATACATCTTGGTAATTATGTGGTTTTTAACCATAAATGGTATTTTCATATATTTGTAAAGCGCTCTGAGCTTACGGAGAGAGCAGGTGCCCTAAATGTAACACGTGATATTGTTACTGTCAAACTGTTTCTATCATTTTTGATCATAAATAGGATCTAATTCCGCAGTACATGAGCAGTTTGTTGAGTATGTCAAACAGTGAAGGGCCATAACAACTGTCAGATGGATTCTATTTAGGTGTCTACATGTTCATTTGTGACTTCTGTAGCTTGTTTATATAGGCCTTTAATGAGTAAAATGGACAATAACAATAGAACTGTACTCAAAGAAAAAGTATGTCCATTTTTTTTTAATGTATCGTGTTATTTTTGCATTGTTGGAATACACTTGTATGTCCAATGGCAACATCAATAACATCTGTCAATAAAAATGCCATATTAATGGTAACAAGGCTATTGTGGGTCCTATACTTGATATCATTTACATGAAATGCAACCCTCATAAACACAGAAAATCAGCCAGGATGCCATTACTGTCAGAATTGCCAACACAGCAATAAAGAAACAAATCAGTATGTCCGACGGTTTGTTTATGTTGACCTACCGATCTCATGGAAACTTCAGTCATCTAAACTGCACAGATTGCCTTTTCTTTTGGAATGAAATTTAGCGGTAATATTCAGTCTTATTTCCCACTGAAACAAGTATGCTTTATAACAGACATTCAAATAGGAAATATTGATAAAATTGAATGTCCAGTCATAACAACCGGCATTTGCGTGTTAGATGGGCCCCCTATCACATTACTAGCAGAATCATCGGTGCAATTATCTTTGTATGTATGTTTTTATGACCCCTTAAACATAATCTTCCTTTGGGACAAAATTGCTGTTAAATAAAAACTATTTGAAAAATCCACTTTTTGTTGGCTTTTTTGGACACCTTTTGTCACTTTGCTCATATAATTATATCTCTATGTGATCAAGTTGGATACCTGCTGTACTTGCTTGTTCAGTTGTTGCTCATTAGGCAGCAAAAATATGTCGAACGAATCAAATCAAAACAAGATGTCCATGAATAAGTCACCAAGCAACACAAAGTGACACATTTAAGTTGGGAAATCATGCATACACGTACATAATATTAAAAGTCCTAGTTTACATGTTGGTAAGAGCACAAGGTCCAGGATTTGTTTATCATACTGAACAGGCCAGTGAGTTTTGCCTAAAGAAGATTAACACCAGATGGTTAGCAGTAAATGTCTACTTGCGTGGGCCTCATGGCTTAAAAATATCGCAGAGGGCTTTGCTGAATCGTGAAATATTCTTCAAAGTCTTCTCTTTTGCATCATTCGAGATGTGATCCTTGTTGTTCCTGATTTCACAGACCAGGCATTTCCGATAACCGTAATTGCCTATTTTACCGGTTGTAAAACAGGAAATACCGAAAATTTTCGAAGCTGGCCGGTACCACGACCGATTCTGTTTGCCATGACCGATTAGATTCCGCTGAAAAAAAGATCCTGACGTGACAATTTCGGAAAGCACTAAAAGTCAGCGCCTGACCCACGCAACCCACCCCTTCCGCATCCCTTTCCAACGAACTCTTGCAATCGCCCACACTCTATTTGGCGCACAACCTCTTTAGCGTGCAGTAACAGCAACGTTACTGCAAAGAATAGAGCGTTGCCTCTTCTCGCACTACAGTGGCTTCATTTCACTCACAAATGACTAATCGGGGGGCCTAGTCTCCTTCCAGCGCTACCCTCCCTCCACTCACAACCCCGGCCACTGGATTTTATGCAGCTGTGAATATGAGGTGCTGACTCCCACTTTTGGCTGCTGTTATCAATGGCCCCCCGCGCACCCAGGCTGGTTTCATGCCAATTCAAGCGGGCCCTTTGGTGGTTACTGGTGCTGATAGCTTCCTCCATGTCCTGTAAATCGCCATCCAAAACCTGCCTATACAGTATCCAGACTTTGCCATGCTGCAAAAATTGCTCTAGCTGTGCCTGTGCCAGTGTGACAGCTGAGAGAGGATCAGTGTACAGATCATGGTCTCCACGACAAGGGCAGACCGACATGAATGAGAACGAGTAACAAGTCTGATGAACTCAACATCCATGGCAAATTCTCCCAGAGACGTTTGACCTGCCGTGCTACTGCCACTCGCTTCTTGGGCATGAAGCCACGCAGGAAATAGGAATTTATTTTAGTGTGTGTGTGTATTTTTTTTTTTTTCTAGTGCCTGTGTCACTGGCAGTTTGTTGTCTGCAGGGACCGTCATTTTCGTGTGACGTAAATTCCTGCTATTCCTCCTTTCTTTTCCTACGCTTAGCGCTCATATAGGTCTTTTGTTCAATTTAGGATTTAGTTTTTGTTGCCAAAACAAGCCCCCCCCCCCCCCCCCCCGCATATTTCGTTTCTGTCACAGTGCTACCGGTTTTTGAATTTCTGGGGAACGATGTTTGGGGGGTTGGTCAAGATACTCGGAATGGTTAACTCACGGTACCGGTTTTAAAAAATCCTAGCCGCGAACCCTGACAGGTCGTTGCCTGCGACTTGTATGGACTCCGTTCTGCAGAAAACCCAACGCTCACATGAATCGATGAGAAGGAAAAGTCGTGAAAGCGCAGCAAACTTTGAAAAAGCAGGGAAGTTGTCGCCACTTCCTTTGGCAAAATGACTTTGCACAGCTCTTGCAGTTCGTATCCCTGTGCCTGGTCAACAAACTTGAACGTAAGATAAGCAACACCCTGCTGTTCTGTTTTCACATCAATGCCCATCTCTTCACAGACCTATATCTATCAAGCAACTCGCCCCAAGGCTTCCTGTCCATCTGGGCTATAGCAAACATTAGCTTAACTTAGCTTCCGTCCATGATCTGGCAGGCCCTTCATTTCTGGCAGGAAGTTCCCTTGGTCAAGATAGATGCAATCTTTCAGTACTTACATGTCCTGTACTGAAGCACTTGTCGACCCTTCTATGACAATGGTCACAAATGAACTGTATGTTCGTCACTGTTCCCTGTCTTGTTTCAAAACCCAAGTCAACACCCTGATACTGATTGCCCCAGTTGAATGCTGAGTAAGCTGACCATTTAGTTATAAGACCAGGATTTTCAACAAATGACTGCAGCAGTCAACTTTGTGGTTTCCAGCATGTCTCACTTCAGTTATTCAAGAACATCTTTCGGAAGACCCCGACAGCCACCACAAAGTGCGGCAGTGTAGATTCAGCCAACATGTTACAGTGCTTATGAAAGTGAGTCGTTTTCACACTTTCAAAATCCCCTTAGCCTGGCTCTCCCAGCATGTATTATATCGCAGCTGCCTCTTGGCCTAAACCATGACAAGAACAAGTCTGCCCCAACTGAAGTCACGGCAAAACTCTAATCTTGCTATAGGACAGCCAGCGCACTTGAGTTGGTTTGTTGAAGGCGTCTGACTCTGTCTACCATGCTTTTCCTTCAGCTCCTTCAGCTTGTTGTATCGGACAGCTGAAGTAATGATCAGTACGGTAATCGCTTACCAGTGTACTCTGTACAGTCATGCAGTAGGACACACACACACACACCACACACACACAGCACATCAACACACACACACCATGTACATGTACAAGTACACACATACACACTGTATGCACATCAGTCTCAACATAAAACACACACACTCCACCACCACCATCTTCATCGTCTCCACCAAAGCCAGCCGCCAAAGACAAGGAGTGCTTAAGTAAAGATAATATTTTCAAAAATCGCTGCTTAATCATTAATAAGAAGTGAAACATAACCACAAATCTTAAGTAAATTTTCTTTTATACTGCTGCTGTGCTAGTTGTAAGGCTGTTCATTTGACATAGGCCTCAAAAGCGCCATTGGGGCAAGTCATGTAACGTATTATAATTTCATAGGTTAGCTCAACAGTAGGTACTGATCTGGTTATTAGAAATGATCTGGAAAAAAACTTGAAATCATACAAACTACATCTGTAGCATGTAAATACATTCTAAGCGGAATTTAGATTGGGAAGTAAAATACAAAACACTCCTGTCATCAGCACGACCCAACCAGCAACCTGGTTGTGAGTTTGGGTCGCCAAACCGAAACAAAGTTTCTCAAACACATAACATAGTAATCGGATGTAAGAACTGTCGGGAAAAGGTGCAACTTAGTATCCTACCATAAAAAAAAGCGGAACTGCGGGGTTTTGAAGATGACTCGTCGATATTCAAAAATTCACGTTTGAAACGTTTAACATGTTTGTGGCATGCCATCTGTTCCTCATTTCAAGTTTAAGTTGACTAATGCTGCCTGCACTGTGGCTTTTTGTACTTTGCCTCCACAGCAATTGGAACAAACTTAAGATTTGTATACAGTTGTGTAATTTAAAGCCAGAAGATTTTGCACACGAAACTTGCTGGGATAACTCCTCTTCCTAATTTAGCTTATCTATTTTTAGAATTGCTAATTATCCAGCCTAACGCATGAGAGCAAGAAACCAGAGGCGTGATAGATGAGAAGCGTGTCAGGCTGGCTGAAGCTTGCAGCTACTCAGCAAACGCGCCACTTTCAACAAACACGTGACTTTCACACACTTACCATAAAAAATGCCATAAAAAACAATGCATGAAAAGAATGATAAATAATAGAGTTGTCAGTGCATTTTTTATTTCTTGATTAATTTACAAATATTGTAGAAAATCACAGTTAATGTGGGCCAACAGTACACTGTCTTGAAGTTTAAGTCCAATCATAGCAAGAAGGTTGTGGAGAACTATTTAAAACCCAGACTCTTTCACTATATAACTAAGATGAAATTGTAGACTACCTGTGATGCCACTGTTTTGCCTTATGTTTTCCAGAGGCCCAAAGCACAGCATTGGGTAAGAAAGAAGCTACATCAACAAACCATCCCTTGCCCACTCCACCATTGCCTGACTCAGCGACTGGCCTGTGTTTGCACTACCGCAGGCTGACAGCAGGTCATTCAAAAGGGAGGAGAACCTGATGAGCAAGAGCGCTGGCCATTACAGTGAACAAGTGGTGGCAGGCCTCATACAACACGCCGCAGGCTTCAACTTGGTTTGTGCCACATTTCCTCACCTTTGGGGCCAGAAGCCAGGCTCCCCATCGATGACATTCTGGGACGTTCCAGTGCAGCAACGGCAGGCCCAGTGGACCAGGTACGGCAACACCAGCAGCCATTCAAGGCAGCTCACCAGAAGGCATTGGGTCGTCTACAAAACAACGCAGCAGCAGGCCTTGTATGACAAGTGGCCATGCCCAGTACGGCAACACAGCAGCCATTCAAGGCAGCTCACCAGAAGGCATTGGGTCGTCTACAAAACAACGCAGCAGCAGGCCTTGTATGACAAGTGCCATGCCAGGTACGGCAACACCAGCCCGCCATCAAGGCAGCTCACCAGAAGCATTGGGTCGTCTACAAAACAACGCAGCAGCGGGCCTTGTATACAAGAGGCCATGCCCAGGTACGGCAACACCAGCAGCCATTCAAGGCAGCTCACCAGAAGGCATTGGGGTCGTCTACAAAACAACGCAGCAGCGGGCCTTGTATGACAAGTGGCCATGCCCAGGTACGGCAACACCCACAGCCATTCAAGCAGCTCACCAGAAGGCATTGGGTCGTCTACAAAACAACGCAGCAGCGGGCCTTGTATGACAAGTGGCCATGATCTCCAGACTAGGTTGGCGATCCATGTCTGGAGGTACAACCGTCTCTTGGGCCGCAACAAATCCAGGACGTCTGGCAGCCTGACGTACACCATGTCTCCGTCAACCCACACGAAAAGGCACATGCTGTCCTGCTGCTGGCAGGTGGCCCAGAGAACGTCGTTAACTGAAGAGATGACCTCCTAGCCACCGATCTCCTAGATGAAGAACCAGAGCCTTTGTTGCGACAACGACCTGTCCCTTCTGCCTCGTGCCTCAGACACTGACTCCGAAACTCCGAAGAATTGTGGCTGATGCCATCAATGCGACCTAGGCACAGCACCACCAGCGACTTGTTGCCCTCGTCAGAGTTGTCTTCCAGATGATGTTCTCCCTCCATCATCCCGAGTCCCCACACCATGGAGGTCACAGCGCCTTGAGAATAAGGTAAGGGTTTGAATGAGCAGAGACAGAAAATATGTACCTGTATGCAGGCTACCCTGTTTACCCATGGACAGAAATCATGACTCGGGATTAGCACTAAATCTGAAATTTCCAACCGTAATCTCATTTTATGTTTTTTTCCCATGTGTACTTATAATTCATGTTTACTTTAGTTACTGTCTTTTTTTAATTTTTTTTTTTACGTAAGTATTTTGTTCCAAACCCTTGCTGATCATATTCCATTGTTGATGCACAGACTTGGTGCATAAACAGTACATAACTTTTTTGCATGATGCAGAGCATAATTGAGTAGGTGTCCACGACACTCATCCTCTCATTATTAGAAAGAACAGCAGACATTTGGACTGAGATGGAAGGTGTATTTTAGCAGATGGAAACAAGTATCTGAATGTAAGGGACCTAATCTTGGACTGAGTAGATTTAAGGACATCTGATCAGTTTATGGTGTTTTGAATTGTAAAACTTACTGTGATTACATATCTCTCTGAAGTTTGGCCTTCTCAATGTTGTAATAACACATTAATGACTTTAAAAAAAAAAAAACGTCACATGGCAGATCTCTCCATCTAAAGTTGGGGCTGCTCTTACATTCTATAACTGACTGCCATGACAGATTTCTCTGTCTGATCTTGGGGAAGCTCTTATGTTGTATTAAGCCTCATGTTAGATTCCTATGAATTTTTTGCTTCCAGCACATTGTATAATTGACCATCATGACAGATTTCTCTTTCTGAACTTTGAGAAGTGTAATTCTCACAATGGATTTCTCTCTCTGAAGTTGAGGTTACCCTAGCATTATAACTGGCATATAATGGATAAGTCTCTGCAATATTTGGCAGTTGTCAACATTTATAACGCCTACAGTTTTAATGTGCCTGAAGCTTCTCCTGGCAATTTATT
>CM031628.1:43379680-43382180 GCA_018398815.1 Conus ventricosus
AAAAACCCAAAAAACATGTACCCAAGAAATAGAAAAAAAAAATAAAAAATTTAAGAGAAAAAGGCAAAAAAAAAATGGAGGTGTTAATACGCTCAAAAGCTAGATGGGTCGCTGAAGGTGAAAAAATAACGAAGAAATTTTTGTGGGTTAAAAAAAAAACTAATAAATAAACAAATGACAAAAATTGTACGAAACGATGGTACCCTTTTAGATAAAACAAGTGATATTGTCTATGAAACAAATCCTTTAACGAAAAGTTGTATGAAAAAAAAGACATGATCAACTGTGAAATAGAAGAAATGGTACAAAATATACCCACATTGTCGGAAAATGAAGCCAAAGTTTAGAAGGTGAAATAACGCTTGAAGAAGCCACACAGCCCTTTGAAAAATATGAATAACGCAAGAGTCCAGGATCGGAGGGGTTTACAGTAAGTTTTTAAAGTTTTTTTGGCGGAAAGAATTGGTGAGCTGGCGTGAGGTCTAAAATGAAGGCTTTATCAAAGGAAAAAAGTCTCAAACACAAAAGGAGGGAACATTAATGTCTCCCCAAAAGATGATAAATCGAGAGAATATCAAAAAAACCCTGAGGCCAATCTCTCTTTAAATTTTGTGTACAAAATTGCTACAACATGTATTTCCTAGGAGATTAAAGAAGGTTCTCCAAAGCTTATTAGAAGATCAATCAGGATTTATGACTAATAGATATATGGGTAATAATAAAAGATAACATATGATATTATTCATTTTTGCAAAGTACAGAAAACTGCAGGACTTTTATTGGGTATAGATTTTGAAAAGGCATTCGATTCTCTTGACTGGGTTTCATGTTTAAAGTTTGGACGCATATGGTTTTTCCCAAAGACATAAAAAGGTGGATCAAAACTTTCTATTACAATATAAAATAAACATTTCTAGTAACGGCCCAATCGTCTCCATGGTTCGAAAAAGAGAGGCTGCCGACAGGTGACCCGATTCGCCATATTTATTCATACTCTGTGCTGAAATCTTAGCAATTATGATACGAGAAAACACAAGTATCAAAGGAATTCAAATAGGACAAACGAACATAAGATATCCCAATTTGCCGATGACACCGAACTATTCCAACACGGGACAGAGAAACATTTGAATTAACTTTAAAGGGTATTAACAGATTTTGGAAACAAATCGGTTTACAACAAATGTTGGGAAAACGTTTGTTGTTTGGCTCGGCAGAAAGATGAACAGTGACATCAAATTCATGCCACACCTTAAATTTAACTGGAATCCCCCAAAATTTAAAATACTTGGTATATATTGCTAATGACCTGGGAAAATTGTGCACGGCTAAATTTTGATGAAAATTCCAAGAAATAAAAATTTATTAATATATGATGAAGCGATTGATAACCCCTCTGGAAGGGTTGCTGTACTAAAATCGATGGGTTCTGTCAAAACTATTCATCTATGGTTGTTACTTCCAAACCCTCCCGACAACTTTATTGAAAATCTCCAAAAAAATTTGCTTTAAAATTTATATGGAACGATAAACGTGAAGAAATTAATAGAAATACGTCAGTTAAAAATATACGCGACGGTGGAATGGGAATACCAAATATTTACTGGGTATATGAATGCATTGAAATTAACGTGTTTCGAAAATTACATAATAGTAATCATAAATGGAAAAAATGGTTCTTTCATTGTTTTAAAGACGCAGAAAACTGGACGCTTTTTTGGTCCAATTTCTTCTCCAATATAAACACACCAATAAATTTTGGAAGGATACTTTGGATATATCAAATGTTAGAAATAAAATCGAACCTAAAACACCAAGGAACTTTTTAGCTGAACCAATATCTATAATAAGAATTAAAAAATTGGGGGGGAAAAAAATAAAATTAAAAAACTGCAACTAAAGGCATATTCTGTATTGGGGATTTGTTATAACAGGGAAAGCAGCTTCAACCAAACTTCAGCCAAAACACACTCACGTTAAACCCATAACATATTTATTTGCAGACCTCCTTTAACAAATCGTCAAAGGACCATAAAAAATTAAGTTTCCCAGAAAAAACCGTGAACCAAAGTCAATACGCATGTTATAAAAATTGGGGTTTTAAAGAAAATTCTACACTGCTTAGAAATAAAAAAACCACATTTTTTGCAATAAATGGGAAACATTTTTAAAAGAGAGATAGATTGGAAACATTTTTTTTTAAAAAAAACGCAAAAATTAACGAGATAAACTCAGATGGTTTCAGGTTAGAGTTCCCATCGTATACGGGGCGAAAAATTGGTTTTTGGAGAAAAGGAGGGTCAAAGCAACAGCTGTAGGGTTGAAGGAAAAAGACAATAAAGCACGGTCTGGGGATGGTTCACCAAAAAATCCGGGAAAAGGGTTTTAAAAACCACTCAAAGCACATTCCCCCAATAAGAAAAAGTAGATTTAAACGAACGCATCATCATTTTTGTATTGATCAAAACTTTAAAAGTGACATTTTTTTGGGTTAATTTTT
>CM031628.1:43397180-43431227 GCA_018398815.1 Conus ventricosus
GGGAAAAAACAAGCGCAGGCCAACAACTGAACTGTCTGGCAAAGATTTGGACTTGAGGGGAGGGGGAGAGGGGAGTTTGAAGATGGAGAAACTGGGAAAATGAAATTAAAAAAAAAGTTACAGATATGAAAACTCTTCTCTAGCTTTAACATTGACATCACAACCATCCTAAGGCTGGCAGAACTGGTCCTGACACTGAACAGTTTCTGTTTCGGCGATTGCCACTTCGTCCAAACTCGAGGGGTGGCTATGGGCACCAAGATGGGGCCGAGTTACGCATGCTTCTTTATGGGCTTCATCGAGGAGCAGATACTCTCTTCGTATCCTGGACGTGTCCCTCTTTTTTCAGACGCTTCATTGACGACATCAAGGTATCACCACAGCACCAAGGCTGAACTTCTAGATTTCATACACTTGTGTCTTCATTCCACCCAGCCCTGAAATTTACCTACACCATCTCTGAAACAACTGTATCTTTTCTAGACATTCAAGTATCCATCACCAGCACAGATCAACTGAAAACATCAGTGTTCTACAAAGCAACTGATTCACATTCTTACCTCAAGTTCACATCCAGCCACCCACAGTCTACCAAGAAGAGCATCCCTTACTCTCAATTCTGTCGCCTCAGAAGACTGTGCAGCAATGACGACGACTTCAAACTGCAGGTCAAATGGATGTGTTCCTTCTTCCGAAGGCGCGGGTACCCTGAAGCAGTCATCATCGATGCCGCCAATCGTGCCCTTCGCACCCCCAGAACTCAGGCCTTGACCCCATCTCAGAACCAAGATCAGTCAGACCGACCAATCCTCACTCTTACTTACCACCCACACAACCTCCCAGTTAAAAACATCCTTGTGAAAAACTTTGACATCCTGAGGAAAGACCCTAAACTCAAGTCCACCTTCGACAAACCTCCATTTGTGGCATACCTGCGTGACACCAACCTCAGGGATCATCTAGTACGAGCCACTTACAAAGACTCACCGAGTAGCTCTCCACCAGGAAACCACCGCTGCAACGAACCCCGATGCAAAACCTGCCCCTTTTTAAATACAACCACTAACACCTTCAGGGGCCCATCAGGCAAAAGTTTCAGCATCAGATCCCATTCACTTGCCGATCTTCCAACCTGGTGTACATTCTTTCATGCAGCCTCTGTTCCGAACTCTACTGTGGCGAGACCTACCGGACCCTGGATGAAAGATTCAGGGAACACCTCCAGGCTTTCAACCTGAATAACGACACCCCCATAGGTACACATTTCAATAACCCTGGACATAACGTGTTTCATATGTCAGTCTCTGCTGTTCACCAAAACCACTCAGATGCCATACACCGTAAATTCCTTGAATCATCTCTGATCTCTAGGCAAGGGACGATCACTCCCCACGGACTGAACATCAAGGACTGAAGTGATGGAGCCACCATTCTAACTATACCATGTGAACTGCTGTTTTTTTTTGTACATGTATATATCATATACATGTCTAGACACCCTAAGGTATGCATATCTTTGAGTTATAAACGTGCTTCCCCTTTCCTAGCCCCCCCCCCTCTTTCTCCCTCTCTATAATGATAGGGGTATGTGTGCGGGAAAAAAAAAAAGGGGGTGGGGTGGGAGGGGTTGTTGAAATAATTCCTGTGTCCTAATGGCGTGAGGGCGGAGAGCGTTATTTGTGTGTGTGTGTTTCTTCCCCTTTATGTGTGAGTGTGGGTGTTTTGAGTTCTTGTCACTTCAGATTTGTTGAAACAATTCCCATTTCTCAGTTTCATGCCACTTGAGAAAGACTCTTTGGAGTCGAAACGTTGTGCATTGCTTTTGTTTTCTCTTTAACCCCCCTTTTTGTTCCGGTCTTTACCGCCAATCTTCGAATTATATAGTTGTTCAGAAAAAGACCCAGTCAAGTGTTATCATTTTTTTTTCTTCTCTAGCTGCATAAGGGAACCATCGCAATCCCTTTTGAAGGCAGATATATTTGTATTTGCCTGCTCGGAGACCTTTCACCCGTTGGATCGGGACTCATCAGGGAGACATGGCTGGTTGTATCTGCGCTCCCGGCGTCAAATAGAGACACACCACAGTCCATAATACTGTGGTGTTCTCACCACCATGGGTGCAAAAAGAATCCAATAGCACCCCAGAGCAGCCAGAGAAGAGTAGTAAATGCAACCAAAGGAAAATGTGGGGAAGAAAAAAAGTTGCTGTAAAACTAAAGACATTATGCAAATAAATTAAAATGTAGGGGACAGTCTTTGAGCCTACGCCTGAGGATCCACCCAAAGATGCAAGGGAGATCAAAAGACAAACACACAGAAACAACTACAAATAACCTCAATTTATTCAAAGCAAAATCGGAAATGAAATGAGTTAGGGAACAGTAAACGATAAACAGTAACCAAGTGGGGTATGTTTTGCTCCCATAAGGAAACCTAACCAGAGTAACTTTTATTCAAGACTGGCACAGCCTTTTAAACTTGAATAAAGTCAGACAAATACATAGCGAACAATCTAATAGTGGGGGAAAAACAGCGCAGGCCAACAACTGAACTGTCTGGCAAAGATTTGGACTTGAGGGGAGGGGAGGAGGGGAGTTTGAAGATGGAGAAAACTGGGATAATGAAATTAAATTTTAAAAAAATTAAAAAAAAAAATGTTACAGATATGAAAACTCTTCTCTAGCTGCATAAGGGAACCATCGCAATCCCTTTTGAAGGCAGATATATTTGTTTTGCCTGCTCCGAGGCCTTTCGCCCGCTGGATCGGGACTCATCAGGGAGACACGGCTGGTTGTGTCTGCGCTCCCGGCGTCAAATAGAGACACACCACAGCCCATAATACTGTGGTGTTCTCACCACCCAGTGGCGGCGGAAGCTGTCCAGGATTAGGGGGGGCAATGGATATTTCAAATCATTGAACTCCGACAATCACAATATGGCAATGTTCGATAAAAAAAAAAAAAGAAAAAAAGAAAAATTCCAGCATGCAATATTCAGTTCACATGCACATGCACACACACACGCACACACACACACACACACACACACACACACACACACACACACACACACACACACACACTTAAAATACACTTTGTATAGCTGGACATTAGCACCGTAAAATGCAGTTACTAAGTCACGATTGTCACAGTCTGTACATTAGTAGGTCACACCAACAGCTGGGAGGTTACACCTTTACACATTTAATTTTCCGAAGTAACTTTGACGTCGTTCGTTTCTGCAAAGTAACTTGGAAAAAAAATTCAGCGAGATTGAGCTGATCAACCTTGTCTTTGAACACATGCATAATGAGACAGTTGTTTAGGCGCTCCTGAGTCATAGTGCTTCGGAGGTATGTTCTGACCCGCTTCAAGGCAGAAAAACTGCGTTCAGCTGTTGCAGGTGTAACTGGAATGGTCAAGTACAGCCTGATAAGTTTGTCTTCCTCACTCAACATTCTTTTAACAGTGCTAGAAGCTGTCAGTTCTTCTAGCAGTGCCTCAAAGATGGACTTCTTGTTGTCCCCCAGAGCATGTGGAAGGATGGCCAATTGTGTTTTGAGTCTGTCCATGTCAATGTCCGCAGCATACGTGTCTTTGATCTCTTGAGGAATTTATGGATTCTTTCCTGCAGCTCCGTCACGGTACTCACCCAAGAGAATTTCAATCTTCCTTGGCAACTGAAGACTTTGTTGGTCAAACCTGTGCTTTACATGCTCTTTGACATTGTCTATGGCCTCATAGTACTTCTGTCTGTATTAAGCAGAAGGGTCAGAGTAGCTGTGACCCTGGGAGCCCTCATCAAGTCTTCATGGAGGCTGTCTCTGTCTCGGAATGTGGGGCTCATCACACACGTTTGCAGCCGTGGTTGAGACGTCGGCAAAAAACGTCTGGAAACTGTTATCCTGCCGCATACTTTCAAGCGTTCTCAGACAGAGGTTTGCAGCGTTTGTTGCATCCACACAGGACGTTTGTTTCCTTTGAACAGCTGTCGCCAGCTCTTCAGTCACATTAAAGACATCCCGTGAAAGTGAGAGCCCAAGACAGGTGGAGAACTGCTGCATAAGTGCTAGAAGGCCGGATGCCCTCCTGGCATACTCATGTCCTTGTGAGACCAGTTCAAGTGTTTCTTGCAAAGCCTCATAGTTCTCTATGAGAGATTCAAAAGCTCTTGTTCGAACAGTCCACCTTGTTGGATACAGTGGTTTAATGGACGGGCTGCACGAAGTTGATGTTTCATGTTGGATTGTTTCAAAAAGGATCTGTCGTTTTGGTGATAATTTGATCAACTGAATGACCTCTGTGGCGAAGTCAAGGGCATCTCTTATTACTTTGACCTTTCTGGAAGCCTCTTGTAACACAAGATTGACTGAGTGTGCCAAACAGTGTACGGACACTGCTGACGGGACCTCATCTTCGAATCGTTTTGCAACTCCTGAAACGTGACCCTGAAAATTACTGGCCCCGTCGTAGGCCTGACCCTACACTTCTGCACTGGCAAGTTCAGCTTGATCTGAAGCAATCCTTTAGCGCATTAAAAATTGTCTCAGCACAGGTATTGTCAACATGCACCAGTCCCACAGGCTCCTGTATGACTTCAAACTGCTCAGTTACCCATCTTATGCAAATTACAGCCTGCTCCCTGTTTGCAACATCACGGGTTTTGTCAGCTAGTATCGAAAACCAATTCGCTTCTCTGATTTCAAGTACAACAGATCGCAAGACTTTATGTGCCATAATCCTGAGGATCTCGTTGACAATATCATGTGACAGATATTTTGAACCTGTGTTTGTTTTTTCCTTGCATCCCTCTCCAAAGCAGAACTTGAGCAGCTGTTGAAGGTTGCCTTCCTGCTCGTCATGTCCACGGAGAGGCAGACCCTGTCGCAGGAGAAACTGAAGGCTCTTTAGTTCGTTCATCAGGCTTTGCAGGTGTTTCTTTTGTTCTGTTTCATGTTGACACGTCACTGGAGCATACACTGACGTTGTAGACTGCCTACAGTTTACGTCATACACGGCTGCTCCATGTGAAGATTTTTCGTGGCTTGAGAACTTTTCCAGTGCTTTCTTCCAGTTGTCAAAACCGCTACATACAAACGCTGCGTCAGGTTTGCAGCCTTGATGATTAGCCCCCATGCAGAAGAAACAACATACCTTGCTGTCTGTTGTGCATAGGTGAAGCCAAGGGTATTGCTGGAACCAAGATCTTTGGAAATAGCGGGGCCTTCCTGAACTTACCCTGGTCAGTTTGGAGAGGACTGTGTCGCTCTGTGACTGAAAGGGGTTGACTGCGTCCTTGCAGCACACAGTAGACTGACATTTTGGTTTTCTTACAGTAGCAGGTCGGTCAATGTCATCACGAGGAGACTGCGCAGGTCGGTTGGCGTCGTCACGAGGAGACTGTACGATTGATGCACCTTCCGTAGGAGATGAGAAAACACTTACATCCTTTTCTTCATTATTTTCACTGTCCTGGTTTGATGAAGTGTTAGGCTCACAAAATGTTCCTCGCCTATTTGCCTTATAAGGACAGGTGGAAGGGATGATTCAGTGTCTCCCGCCAAAATCTTATTCATCGGGTAGCATATCCTGGAGCTCTCTTGCTGACTTGTTACGATGTGTATGTCCCTACCAATCATTCTCGCCATAGCTTGCACAACAACAGCATCAGCATATATGCCATTCTTGGCAATGTTGGTCAGGTACTGGTCAGTAATGTGTGCCCAAAGTGGGTCAGCTGCAGAGAGGTTCCTGAGAATGTGTTGACATCTTTCCTGAGCGAGTTTGACAGGAAGTATGACAAGTATGGCGACAAGGTGATGCACCATCAAACATCTCTCTCTCTCTCTCTCTCTCTCTCTGTGATTTTTTTGGAGGTGCTCAATATTAGGGGGGGTAGTATATAAGGCTGCCCCCCCCCCCAAATATTTTTCTGGAGGGGGCACGGCCCCCCCCCCCCCCGCCCCCCTGCTTCCGCCGCCTGTGCCACCATGGGTGCAAAAAAGAATCCAATAGCACCCCAGAGCAGCCAGAGAAGAGTAGTAAATGCAACCAAACGAAAGTGTGGGGAGGAAAAAAAGTTGCTGTAAAACTAAAGACATTATGCAAATAATATAAAATGTAGGGGACAGTCTTTGAGCCTACGCCTGAGGATCCACCCAAAGATGCAAGGGAGATCAAAAGACAAACACACAGACGGACAGAAACAAATACAAATAACCTCAATTTAATCAAAGCAAAATCGGAAATGAAATGAGGTAGGGAACAGTAAACGATAAACAGTAAACAAGTGGGGTATGTTTTGCTCCCATAAGGAAACCTAACACAGAGTAACTTTTATTCAAGACTGGCACAGCCTTTTAAACTTGAATAAAGTCAGACAAATACATAGACGAACAATCTAATAGTGGGGGAAAAACAAGCGCAGGCCAACAACTGAACTGTCTGGCAAAGATTTGGACTTGAGGGGAGGGGAAAGGCCTCGGAGCAGGCAATACAAATATATCTGCCTTCAAAAGGGATTGTGATGGTTCCCTTATGCAGCTAGAGAAGAGTTTTCATATCTGTAACATTTTTTTTTTTTATTTTTTTTTTTTTTTAAAAATTTCATTTTCCCAGTTTCTCCATCTTCAAACTCCCCCTCCCCTCCCCTCAAGTCCAAATCTTTGCCAGACAGTTCAGTTGTTGGCCTGCGCTTGTTTTTCCCCCACTATTAGATAGTTCGTCTATGTATTTGTCTGACTTTATTCAAGTTTAAAAGGCTGTGCCAGTCTTGAAAAAAAGTTACTCTGTGTTAAGTTTCCTTATGGGAGCAAAACATACCCCACTTGTTTTCTGTTTATCGTTTACTGTTCCCAACCTCATTTCATTTCCAAACAGAATTGAGTAAATACATTTGGAAACCTAAAGATAAAAACATAGACTACAGCATATCCTGGAAAATCTTAACAAGAGCAGCACCATACAACAACATTTTAAAAAAAAGAAGTAATTTATGCCTTTCAGAGAAATACATTATGCTATGTAAACCACAGTTGGCAACTCTAAATGTTAGAACAGAAATGGTCAACAATTGCAGACACAGATGGAAGTTCCTATCAGCGAATAAAACCAACACCTGAGAAACACATGTAGCACGGGAAAAAAAACAGCTAGCTATATATATACGTGGCACTGGCAATACAAGCTCATCACATCCTGACGACCGCACAGCGTGAAATATATTTGTAGATGTTTTTAGAAGCTTGCTTTTAATATAACAAATGTCGCTCTCACTATGGTTGAGCACTGTTTTTAAGATTGCGCTGATCCTCAGTACCATTCTATCTATATATATATATATATATATATATATATATATATATATATATATATATATATAATATATATATATATATAATTGTGATGGTGTGGGGGGGTAAGGGGTGTGCAGGTGAAGACGGGCAGATGGTGAGAAGTGCAGGAACCAAGGGACAGCAGCCGGTCAAGAAGACGCAGTGGACGACTTGGAGTTTTTCTTGTCTTTATTTCTCTCCCATGGCAAGGAGCTCTCTCGCACAGCGCTCAGCGCACTGAGCACTCTCTCTCTGCCTCTCACGCCAGTCGCTCACATCATGGGACTCTAGGGGAACACTCTGCTCCATTCTCACACCACGCTCTACTTTTATAACAACGTACCGGACCGCAAAGCCAGTAACACGGTGCCAGAGGCGAAACGGGCCTCGCGAGGCCGGAACCAACAGAATTTTGTGTTTTCTATCCCAGCTTCAGTGTTGTCTGGCTCGCTGTCCGTTCAAACTATTAACACATATTTACTATCGATGAAAACCTCAGAACACAAGGAATAAAATGCAGTAAGTCACATTTGACAATTTTGTTCCTGTGCTAAATCATTGCTGATTAATGTCCCAGAGTGAAGCCACTTTTAACAACCTTACGTCATATTTTCCTTTATTTCGATGAAAAATACCAAACAGCGTGAAATAATTTTGTAATGAATAAAAAGCTGGCATCTCGCTCTTTTCATACATATAAACTTCATTTTCCGAGACAGTGTCTAAGTGGAGAATTCTATTGTTAAAAATTACTAGAAAACACAGCTGACTTTTCACTTCGTCGGACCGTCCGGCGCCTACTTTTGACACAATTTTCAACTGAAAAATACTCTGTTGAAACGGTCTGTTAAATAATAAATTCTACACATTTTCGGTTGTATTCATAACAGAAATGGAGTCATAAGCAAGATTTCGATCGGGAAGTCCGAATTTCGTAGGATGATAATTTGGATCAAAACTCCGACAGTAAACAAAGAAGGCGACTCGCTAAAGGGACCGGCGCTGTCAGTCATTTCGTATAGTCGCAAGCTTGTACAGAAAAGATCATGGGCATGCGAAATACGAAATGAAAGCTTATGAACTTTACTTTTAACATGCATCTTCAGATTCTTCGGTTTTCCTCTTACTTTTTGTAAAATCAAGAATTATTCAATATTCATTCCACGAACAATTGAAAATGGCGCCAAGATTGCTCGTGCAAAATACCAGTTTAGAGAAAATATGGGCTTCTCAGCCCAGTACGGTTGTAATGAATAAAATACATTAATTTTTGTGACTTTAGTGACGTACATACAACTATGTAGGTTCTGAGGTATTCATGATTTTAAGAATTTACACAATAAAAAAAGAGATTCGACCAAGGGAGGTAAGGGGAAGATAACTCTCGAACAAAACATCTCGTCTAACACGGGTGCCCAAGGAATATACACTCTTAGCACCCAGCTACAATATATATATATGCAACAGTGACCACAACTACAAAAAGAAAAAAACCAAACTTTTTAGACGTGTTTATGAAGTTTCGGACTGTCGACACGTCGGAAAAAGTTTTTCATCGGGAGTGTTGGATAAACGCTTCTTCCGACTGTTGAAACAGATTAGGACTATTGTTTCGAAATTCCGAAGTATCGATAGTCAGAATGGGTGTCGAAAATCGCTACGTCGGAACAGAAAGCGTCGGACTATTGACTTTTCGGACTGTTGAACATAGGAACATCGGGCAGCGCCCTTCAAAATGGGTTGTGATGGTTCCCTTATGCTGTTAATGAAGGATTTCATGTTTATCATAAATATTTCCCCGAATTTTCATTTTCGTTCTTACCCCCCCCCCCCCCCCCCCACCCCTTTTTATTTCTTTTCTCTTTTTTGACACAGGCATTGTTAGCCTGCACTTGTTTTCCCCCACTGCTAAAAAAGTAGTTACTGTTCAATATGTTATTGCTTGGTCAATCAGAAGAAGATTGTTTCCCCCCACATTGTTCAGTATGTTATTGCTTGGTCAATCAGTGGCAGACTGCATTTCTTAGGAGACCCAAGTCAAGGCTGTTATGTTCAGTTCTTAGCTGCTGTCAGCATGTGCTTGGGCTAGTCAACAGCTATACTGACCACATTGACTGTTGACATCTATTGACCTCCCTTGATTCCTGAAATGGATCCTCAAGCATACGCTAAATGATTCTCCCCTACATTCATCTTGTTTAGTTAATGATTGTAGTTTTTCAGCAACTTATTTCCTTACCACACTTTCTTTTTTTCCCCTCTCCTACTCTTCACTGGCTGCTTTGGGGTGCTTTGGATTTCGTGTTTGAGTCCTTGGTGATGAGAATACCACAGAATTGTAGATTGTGGTTTCTCTCTATTTTATGCCAAGGGCACTTATGACTACCAGCTGTCTTCACAACGAGTTAATGTCAGTAAACAAAAGACTTCTGAGCATGCATCATGGGTTGTTGTGTCTGTTAAAGTGGACTGTACTTAATAGCGCATAATGACAATGAGATGGTACATATTTTAAGTGATGTAATTCTCATTTATTTATCTTAACGCTTTAGACCATTGCGATATGGAATTGCGAATTTTAGACAAAGACGGATTCGTGGAGATACGGGAAACTGATTAAAAATATAGAGCCCATTGGGGTGCAAAAACAATAAGCGTTACTGCAGAGATCAAGCCAAAGCCCTGTCAAGTCGGAATCGACATTGTTAACCTACATATATGATGTTTAACGGTTTTTTTTTTTTTTTTTTTTAAAGTTCCAGTAACTATGACGGATTAAATAACTACAAGTTCCCAACTCCACTTACTCTCAGCCGTTCTTGCTCTTTTGCAAGGGGGCCCTGCATTGTTGCTGCCCTTTTGTTTCCGGTTTCCTGTCAACGAGACACAGAAAAAAAAATCATTGTCACTTACCACTGACACTATGGAAACCCATCTCTTTCTCAATGATTTCAGCACCTGCAGCTCAAAGGCAACTTGCATGTGGCTGCTATTTGTAAAAAGCCAATGGCGATTCAGCTTTACGACCTACGAGACCTGAATGGACTGTCGTATTTCTTTCTAACTTAAGGCAACTGGTTTTCACCATAGTGCATGCAGGCTTTCAATATTGTACCTGCCCAGTGTCACCGATATTATTCAATTCACATACGTATCAGATGCATTTTCCGGCTTTCTGAGAGAGAGGGGTGGGGTGAGGGAGGTACAGCTTTTTTTCTTCCCCACTCCCAACCACTCATCTACCGTTATCCCCACGCACACTTGTGGTGTAAAGGAGAAAATCTTTATCCACATTTTGTTTCGCTTCCAGAATTATTTTCCTTGAAAACGTACCATCAATAATCTACCATTATACAAACATTACATTCCATTAATGCCTTGGCACATCTGATTGAAATATGTTTACCACAGACAAAACACAGCACCAAAATGCCACCCCACAATAAAAATCATACAAGTGAATGATGGCATTGAAAGGGTGAATGTGAAGAAATTTCTCGTCTTTGTTCATGGTGCAGATATTGCACCGCATTTTCTTTATTCAGATGTTTTTTTTTTGTTTGTTTTTTTTGTACACACGTTCATTTTGCTTACTTCAGCTGACGACGGATTGATGGCAAAAAAGCAAATACTGCTAATTCAATGTTCATTTCCAAATAAAATTTTGACTTTGACTTTGACCTAATTTTCACGTTAAACAGTCTGTGTATTTTATGCTTTAGAACCATTGCTATATAGAATCCCGAGTTCTAGCCAAAGAAAGTTAATGTAATCCAGTCCACGACACCTGTAACACGTAAAAAGAAGAGTACACCTTGTTGGTAAGAAAAGGGATAGTCAGAAAAACTAGAAGGTCAAGAGAAGTAGAAAACTTTGTCGATCAGGAAAGAAATATTCAGAGGAACTACACAATGACTTACAGGGCTCTCACCACCATCCATTTCTCTTTCTCTCTCTCTTTGTGAAACAAACGCAGTGAAAAACGTAATCCAACGCAATCACCAAAGAAGAGCTCACATGCCAGTTCAAGGCTTTTATATTCCGATAAAAGATTATCCGCTCGCTCAGCATTCTTCACACTACTTCGGTTTTCTTCTGACACTTAGGAGTTTCACGTGCTTACCAGCCATAAGATCAGCTGCCCTGCGTGTGTGTGTGGTGCGCGCGCGCATATCTGTATAATTTGCTTACGTGCGTATGCATCTCTATGTGTGCGTGCGCGCACGTGCACCATCGAACGTGCATATAGTTTACTATTTGTATGTTCGTGTAAGTTTGTTACGTTGTTCAACTGAACGTCACCATATTCAAATCAAGCGACGACAGACAGGACAATGGAATGATCAGTGTGTGTGTGCGCACGCGCGCGTGCGTATGTGAGTAAAAAGTGTGCGTGCGTATTCGCGCATTAAACCCGCATGCATATGCATACACACATGTATGTGCACCCACATACAGAGCATGAGCCCCACTCATAGCACTTGAACACACATACACAGGCACATGAGTACATGGACCCATGCACGCATACTCTGCATACTCAGGCATACATTCACGGGCCCACACACATGCTCACACACATATACACGTGCACACACACACATACATGTGCACACACAAAGCGCAGACACGCGCGCACACACGCACACACACACGCATACACGCGCACACATACAGCACAGACAGACACACGCACACGCACACACGCACGCACGCGCACACGCACATGCACACACGCACACACACACACACACACACACACGCACGCACACACACACACACACAGCACACACACACACACACACACACACACACACACATACACACACACACACACACACACACACACACACACACACACACACACAGCCCGTTCTGCAAGTTCATACAATTGTACACACAAGGCGCGCGCGCACCCACATGCATGCATACAGAGAGAGAGAGAGAGAGAGAGAGGAGAGAGAGAGAGAGAGAGAGAGAGAGAGAGTTAAAGGACTGTGACATAAAAAAAACAACAACACGAAGAGAAAAAAAAAAGAAGAAAACTTTAAGTTTCATGTTCGGACAGCAGAAAAGTAAAACGCTCTTCCACTATATATGTTTCTAGCTATAGAGTTAACAATAACAACAATAAGAACAACAACAACAACAACAACATCAACATCAACATCAACTACTACTACTACTACTACTACTACTACTACAACAACAATCATTTGTCCCCAGCAGAAGAACGGTGAGACCTTGATAGATCGTGAATTTTCAAATGCTCTCAAAGAGGCTCGGAGATGCCCCGACTTGTATCTTGACATTCTGGTTTTCCTCTCTTTTTCTGTAGAGTTGGTGGACGGTGATGACTATGTCTTAAAGTGTGTCCACACAAACGAGGTGACAAGCCTTGTCAGGTGCCTGGGGAAGATCAAACTCTGTCAGCCAAAGGTCATACTCTCTAACAAGGCTTGTCAGGTGCCCAGAGAAGATCAAACTCTGTGAGCCAAAGGTCATACTCTCTACAAGGCTTGTCGGGTGCCCGGGGAAGATCAAACTCTCTAAGCCAAAAGTCATACTCTCTAACAAGGCTTATCGGGTCCCGGGGAAGATCAAACTCTATGAGCCAAAGGTGATACTCTCCCGCAGGGAGGAAAAACGGAGGAAGAAGAAAGAAAAGATTCGATTTTTGCGGTCAAAGAGTTTCCGGAGGTACCTCACTCTCGGATATAAAACAAGCTATTAGGAGGGAAAAAGCAGACAAATAAACAAGAGAGAGAGAGAGAGAGAGAGAGGAGAGAGAGAGAGAGAGAGAGAGAGAGGAAACATGTCACCAGCAAAACAGTGTCCTTAAGTTACAAAAACATGCGCTCTGATTCCTCAACTCCCCCGCCCCTGCCTCCCCCGCCCACCCATCTACTCCCCAACCCTCCTCCGCTCAATGATTTTAGGAGTGTACCTTACTGGTTAACCAAATTACTGTTAAAAAAAAAGAAGAGTAAAACACGAACTCAAACAAAACAAAGCTTGAAAAAAAAAGAATAAAAGTGTTATGGGGCAGGGGAGGGAACTCTTTCTTCCTATGCATATCGCTCCTCACTGGACCAAATTACAGACCTTTAACACGCACGCACACACGCACGCACGCATGCACGCGCGCGCCTGCGCGCACACACACATACACACACACAACGCACGCACGCACGCACGCACGCACGCACGCACGCACGCACGCACGCACGCACGCACACACACACACACACACACACGCACACAATCTGATGATCTGTCCATTTTGCTCGCATGACTGCTGCACAAATGATCTTTTTGGAAATAATGATATATTGCTCATCTTATCTTAAACTAAAAGTAAGTTTAGGCGGAAGATGGCCGAGAACTGACGCATGAAGCTTTGGTTCGAAGTTGAAAATGCAGAACCAGATGTACCCAGGTCCGTTCCAACTCAGCAATAAAGATAATAATAGTAGCAATGCTACTATCAATTGTTATGAGGGAAGAGAGAGAGAAGAAGAGAGGAGAGAGAGAGAGAGAGAAGAGAGAGAGAGAGAGAGAGAGAGAGAGAGCGAGAGAGAATGGGGCGGGGGGGGGGGGGGGGGGGGGGCGGAGATAGGGAAAACAAAAGAGGAGAAGAAGGATACAGATTATGGGGAAAGGGGGATCTAATGAGTATACTGATAGTTATAATATAAACATGATTATAGCCATGTAATAAATATAGAGATGCTTTGGGAGGCTGGAGAGATAGTAGGTTGAAATGTCAGCAATGTTGTAACGATATCAATAATACTGGTAAACATAACAGTTGTAACAGTTGTTAAAAATTGTAGAAACAGTTAAAAGATAATAATGGTAAGAAGATTAGAACTGGTAGTAATTGAAATAATAGTAATCATAATAGTGATAATGATGATGATGATACTGGTGATGCTAATACTGACAGAGGTAGTAAGAATTGTGAGAGATTTTTTTTCTCTAGATAATATGGTATGATGGTAATAACGATGATAATGATAATAGTAGAAGTAATATTGGTAATAATATATAGGAGATGGAAAGGAACAGAAATGATGAATAAAAAGTGCACAGTATTGCAAGATAACGATGATAATGATAGTACTTAATGTGTAATATATAATAATATCAATATACAAGTAAATATTCATGGAGTTGTAACAACATGTATAACATGGATGATGGTGCAAATATCAGAACTGGAAACAATAATAGTAATCATAATAGTGATGTTTAAAGATGATAATGCATATGGTGATGTTAATATTGATTCAGGTAGTAAGAACACTAAAGTGTTTTTAATCGGTAAATAATATGATGATAAAGTGATGACAGTAATAATGATAGAATTGATAGGAGTACTAATAACAGTATAATGAATGGTCAGTAGAATGCCACAGTGGTCAGGTCAGTGGTCATACTCAACGAGCTGCACATGAATGTTCAGTAGAATGCCACAGTGGGCCACTCAATGGTCATACTCAAACGAGCTACACATGAATGGTCAGTAGAATGCCACAGTGGGCCAGTGGATGGTCATACTCAACGAGTTGCAGATGAAGGGAACGCAACGTGTTCTGTGCCACTCCCAAACCCAGCAGCATCAGTTCTCTCCCCTAGCCCATTCATCGCCAGCTCTCTTCAATTTTTCTTCCTCCAGTGAGGACAGCACACACACACACACACACACACACACACACACACACAACACACACACACACACACACACACACACACTCATTCACTCACTCTCACATGCGCGCACGTGCGAAAACACGTGTTGATGACCCCCCTAACTGGGTTTCTAGTCACGATTGTGCAAATGGGATCTTCCTACTCCCAATGACCACACAGCCAATGGAACTGAGAGGCAAAGGGACGCAATTTGATATTGGATATTGGTCTGTGTATTGTGATTCTATCATCAAAGAGGGCCAATCGAACTGAAAAGCAAAGGGACGCAATTTGATATTGGATATTGGTCTGTGTATTGTGATTCTATCATCAAAGAGGGCCAATCGAACTGAAAAGCAAAGGGACGCAATTTGCTATTGGATATTGGTCTGTTTATTGTGATTCTTTCATCAGAGGGCCAATCGAACTGAAAAGCAAAGGGACGCAATTTGATATTGGATATTGGTATTGTGATCCCTTCATCAAAGAGGGGGCGGGAAGCGAGAGGAGCTAGGTGGAAACTTCCGCGTTCCTTTGGACATGTTTGTTTACACGACACTGCCGCACTGGAGTCACGTGCGTTAGGGTGAAAGGTGGTTGTTATCATAAATGCACAACAGACAAACTGCCGAGCTGGAGTCACGTGCGTTAGGGTGAAGTGGTGTTATCATACATTCAAAACAGACAAACTGAGGCACTGGAGTCACGTGCGTTAGGGTGAAAGTGGTTGTTATCATACAGGCACAATGGAAAAACTGCCGAGCTGGAGTCATGCGCGTTAGGGTGAATGTGGTTGTTATCATACATGCACAACAGACAAACTGCCGCACTGGAGTCATGTGCGTTAGGGTGAAAGTGGTTGTTATCATACATGCACAAGGGAAAAAAACTGCCGAGCTGGAGTCATGTGCGTTAGGGTGAAGTGGTTATCATACATGCACAACAGACAAACTGGACTTATTGTTTTGGACGAGGGAGGCGGTTATTTGGGGATATTTAAAGGGAGAGAATGGGTGTGCCTGTGTTTTTACAGCTTTGAATCTTGTTCTCTTTCTGAATGGTCAACTTATCTCTCTTTGTCTCTGTGCATGTGTGCCTGTGTGTGCGTGTGCGTGCGTGTGCGCGCGCTCGCGTGTGTGTGCGCATGCGCGTATGTGTGTGTGTGTGTGTGTGTGTGTGTGTGTGTGTGTGTGTGTGTGTGTGTGTGTGTGTGGTTGGTGGGTGGATGGGAATGCGCGCGCGTCTGTATTAATCATATCAGACATACACAATGAAAACACTGGATTCCTTGCTTCGGAAGGGGGGCGAGTAATTTTAGAACACTCAAAAGGGAGAGAATGGATGCGTGTGTTTATCATTTTCAATTTCTTCGTGTCTTTCTATCTTCTGTCTCTGTGTCTACTTCTACACCGCCCTCTTTATGCCCTACTCTGTGCCCGTTTCTCTCTCTCTCTCTCTCTCTCTCCTCTCCTCTCCTCTCTCTCTCTCTCTCTCTCTCTCTCTCTCTCTCGTCCTCTCTCTCTCTCTCTCTCTCTCATCTCTTTCTCTCACTCTCTCTGTCCTCACCGTGACTTAAGATATGTGTTTGTGTGTGCGTGTGTGTGTATTGATGACTCAAATTGGTCTGACACTACTTTCCTGCTCTCTCTTCCCTTTCCGTTCTCGCTCTCGGGACAGACAGATGTGGATATTGACAGACAGGGAATGATGGAGTGTGGGAGGGACGCAGAGAGAGAGAGAGAGAGAGAGAGAGAGAGAGAGAGAGAGAGAGATGGAGAGAGAGAGAGAGAGAGAGAATGGGCGGCGGGGGGGGGGGGGGGGGGGGGGGGCGGAGATTGGGAAAACAAAAGAGGAGAAGAAGGATACAGATTATGGGGAAAGGGGGATCTAATGAGTATACTGATAGTTATAATAATAAACATGATTATAGCCATGTAATAAATATGGAGATGCTTTGGGAAGCTGGAGAGATAGTAGGTTGAAATGTCAGCAATGTTGTAACGATATCAATAATACTGGTAAACATAACAGTTGTAACAGTTGTTAAAAATTGTAGAAACGTTAAAAGATAATAATGGTAAGAAGATTAGAACTGGTAGTAATTGAAATAATTGTAATCATAATAGTAATAATGATGATGATGATACTGGTGATGCTAATACTGACAGAGGTAGTAAGAATTGTGAGAGATTTTTTTTTTCTAGATAATATGGTATGATGGTAATAACGATGATAATGATAATGGCAGAAGTAATATTGGTAATAATATATAGGAGATGGAAAGGAACAGAAATGATGAATAAAAAGTGCACAGTATTGCAAGATAACGATGATAATGATAGTACTTAATGTGTAATATATAATAATATCAATAATACAAGTAAATATTCATGGAGTTGTAACAACATGTATAACATGGATGATGGTGCAAATATCAGAACTGGAAACAATAATAGTAATCATAATAGTGATGTTTAAAGATGATAATGCATATGGTGATGTTAATATTGATTCAGGTAGTAAGAACACTAAAGTGTTTTTAATCGGTAAATAATATGATGATAAAGTGATGACAGTAATAATGATAGAATTGATAGGAGTACTAATAACAGTATAATGAATGGTCAGTAGAATGCCACAGTGGTCAGGTCAGTGGTCATACTCAACGAGCTGCACATGAATGTTCAGTAGAATGCCACAGTGGGCCACTCAATGGTCATACTCAACGAGCTACACATGAATGGTCAGTAGAATGCCACAGTGGGCAGGTCAATGGTCATACTCAACGAGCTGCACATGAATGGTCAGTAGAATGCCACAGTGGGCCAGTGGATGGTCATACTCAACGAGCTGCACATGAAGGGAACGCAACGTGTTCTGTGTTATACTCCCAAACCCCAGCAGCATCAGTTCTCTCCCTAGCCCATTCATCGCCAGCTCTCTTCAATTTTTCTTCCTCCAGTGAGGACAGCACACACACACACACACACCACACACACACACACACACACACACACACACACACACACACACACACACTCATTCACTCACACACTCATTCACTCACTCACATGCACGCACGTGCGAAAACACGTGTTGAGACCCCCCCCCCCCCCCCCACCCCCCCCTAACTGGGTTTCTAGTCACGATTGTGCAAATGGGATCTTCCTACTCCCAATGACCACACAGCCAATGGAACTGAGAGGCAAAGGGACGCAATTTGATATGGATATTGGTCTGTGTATGTGTCCCTTCATCAAAGGGGCCAATGGAACTGAGAAGCAAAGGGAGGCAATTTGATATTGGATATTGGTCTGTGTTTGTGATTCTATCATCAAAGAGGGCCAATCGAACTGAAAAGCAAAGAGACGCAATTTGATATTGGATTTGGTGTGTGTATTGTGATCCCTTCATCAAAGAGGGCCAATCGAACTGAAAAGCAAAGGGATGCAATTTGATATTGGATATTGGTATTGTGATCCCTTCATCAAAGAGGGGGCGGGAAGCGAGAGGAGCTAGGTGGAAACTTCCGCGTTTCTTGACATGTTTGTTTACACGACACTGCCGCACTGGAGTCACGTGCGTTAGGGTGAAAGTGGTTGTTATCATAAATGCACAACAGACAAACTGCCGAGCTGGAGTCACGTGCGTTAGGGTGAAGTGGTGTTATCATACATTCAAAACAGACAAACTGAGGCACTGGGAGTCACGTGCTTAGGGTGAAAGTGGTTGTTATCATACAGGCACAATGGAAAAACTGCCGAGCTGGAGTCATGCGCGTTAGGGTGAATGTGGTTGTTATCATACATGCACAACAGACAAACTGCCCACTGGAGTCATGTGCGTTAGGGTGAAAAGTGTTATTATCATACATGCACAATGGAAAAACTGCCGAGCTGGAGTCATTTGCGTTTAGGGTGAAGTGGTTATCATACATGCACAACAGACAAACTGGACTTATTGTTTTGGACGAGGGAGGCGGTTATTTGGGGATATTTAAAGGAGAAGAATGGGTGTGCCTGTGTTTTTACAGCTTTGAATCTTGTTCTCTTTCTGAATGGGTCAAACGTATCTCTCTTTGTCTCTGTGCATGTGTGCCTGTGTGTGCGTGTGCGTGCGTGTGCGCGCGCTCGCGTGTGTGTGGAAGAGCTCCTTGGGTAACGCCCTGCTGGGCAAGGAGTCCCCTGAGGGAGAAGTAGGTCTTTGGAGGCCCCTATGGATTCAAAGTGGGTGAGGAATGCAGTCCAAAACTACAGAGTGCAACTGGGGCAAGGCTGTTCGGTTTGGCATGACCTTTGAGGTGTGTAGTGAGAGAGACAGACAGAGAGAGAGGGGGAGAGAGAGAGAGAGAGAGGGGAGAGAAGAGAGAGAGAGAGAGAGAGAGAGAGAGAGAGAGAGAGAGAGAGAGAGAGATAAAGGGCCAATAGGTAGTGAGAAAAGAGCGGATAATCAGGCAGAGAGAGAGAGAGAGCGAGAGAGAGAAAGAGCGAGAAAGAGCGAGAGAGAGAGAGAGAGAGAGAGAGAGAGAGAGAGAGAGAGAGAGAGAGAGAGACAGACAGACAGACAGACAGACAGACAGACAGACAGACAGAGAATATATGAGGAAATGCTGTTGTCCGGTTGGAAAAAACCCCATTATAGACAGTTGATATTTACATATAGATCAGCTATGTTAACTTTTATTAAAATATGAATTTTTAAAGATCTCCATTACAAAAACATGCGCGAGTCACGATAAATATTTATAGACACAGTACACAAGTTATCACTAGTATAATACACAAATCATTGCAGTTATTCACTGTAGGCATACGTACACATCCACATACAAAATCAGCCAGGTTTCGGACTTCCTGAAGTGCACACACTTATACATAACAAAAGACCTGCATATTATTCTCCATTCATTGCACGGCATGTTGCTCCGATATTTACTAGGGCGTATCAAGATAAGCCATGGCGACGATTACTTGATGAGTCATTTTTGCAATGGCGTTATCGGTGAGAGGCTCTTGCGATACTCTGGCAACACCACCGTCAATGTAAAGACAACGAGTAAAAAAAAAAAAAAAAAAAAAAGCACTAAGCATTAGGATCAGTGAGTAATATTTTAACCACGTCATACCCAAACCACACACAAAAATCAAGACATGAATATGAAACACAGATCCCCCCCCCCCCCCCCCCCCCCAACTTTACATGTCCCGGTCCATGTACCCCTCCCCATCCCACCCACCCCTGCCTCTCCACCTTCCTCCCTTCCCCACCGACACACACACACACACACACACACACACACACACACACACACACACACACACACACACACACACACACACACACACACACACACACACACGTACGCGCGCGCGAGCGCACTCACTGCCAACCCCTCCCCTCCCCTCCGCTCATCTCTCACCAGAATTTTAAGGGAAAGAAAAGAGAAGAGTTGAGGACAGTAAAGGCATGAGACAGACAACTAAGGGACGACAGTGAGACAGACACTAAGGACGACAGTAAAGACAGACAACTAATGGACGACAGTGAAGACAGACAACTAATGGACGACAGTAAGACAGACAACTAAGACGACAGTAAAGACAGACAACTAATGGACGACAGTAAAGACAGGAAGAAAAAGTGAAAAAGTTAGAGGAAAACCTGAAGGCAACATTAAAGAAAAATAATGGACGACAGTGAAGACAGGAAAATAATGGACGACAGTGAAGACAGGAAATTAATGGCAGACAGTAAAGACAGGAAAATAATGGCAGACAGTAAAGACAGGAAAATAATGGACGACAGTGAAGACAGGAAAATAATGGACGACAGTGAAGACAGGAAAATAATGGCCGACAGTGAAGACAGGAAAATAATGGCCGACAGTGAAGAAGAAAAAGGCCGAAGTGAGAAAAATATTGGCCGACAGTAAAGACAGGAAATAATGGACGACAGTAAAGACAGGAAAATAATGGACGACAGTGAAGACAGGAAAATAATGGACGACAGTAAAGAAAGGAAAATAATGGACGACAGTGAAGACAGGAAAATAATGGATGAGAGTAAAGACAGGAAAATAATGGCCCACAGTGAAGACAGGAAAATAATGGACGACAGTAAAGAGAGGAAAATAATCACACACACACACACACACACACACACACACACACACACACACACACACACACACACCACACGAACGCGCCTACACACACAAGCACGCGCGCGTACTCACACAAATACACTCGCATTCACACACATCCGCAGTTGCACACAGTACACACAGACAAACATGCAATTCCAAAAACAAACAAAATTGAGACAGGACTAATGTTTAAACAGCTACCGCCATGTGTTCCGAGACTGCAATATTCGTCATAGCGTAACAAGGACATCTGCTTACATACAAAAGGTAAAGCAAAACGTGACTTTTAAAGTAAAACACTATTGTCAATGACATATATAATCACATCAAAATGCCAGCTTCAAGAATAATTTTTTTTTTTCACAACTTGATCAAGATAATATACCACAATAAAAAAAACAACAACAAAAAAACAACAACAACTGACCATTCCAATCTATGCATCATTCCTCCTTGACAAAAAGACTTGTTGCTCCGATATTTCCAGTGGTGTATCATGGATAGGCCATAACCAACTGTTTTACTTTAAAAGTCACGTTTTGCTTTACCTTTTGTTTGTAAGCAGATGTCCTTGTTACGCTATGACGAATATTGCAGTCTCGGAACAAATGGCGGTAGCTGTTTAAACATTAGTCCTGTCTCAATTTTGTTTGTTTTTGGAATTGCATGTTTGTCTGTGTGTACTGTGTGCAACTGCGGATGTGTGTGAATGCGAGAACATGGAAGAATACCGATATTGTCCGTGCACACCGTGTGGGCCGTTCCCTTTACGGTCCGCAACCCATGATCGTGAAGATGGGTAACTGGAAAGATAAGATGGAGCTTTTGAGGGACAGGGGTCTTCGAGAAAAGCTGGCAAAGGCAGGGGTGAAAACGTCCAATGATTTAACAAGAAGACAGGCTCAGATTATGGCACAGGCCAGGAAAGAAAATAAAGCAGCCTTTTTTGTGAAAGGGAAGTTGATTGTGACAGACAGACGGACAGTTTGGAAACGGGCGGTCTGTGACGGAACGGTGTGAACAGGATGGAGCGAGGGAGGTTCCCACTGGCGGTGTTGGCATCGGTGTGTGTGGACGTCTTCCTCAGGGTCAGCAGCATGACGTCAGTTCCGACACCGTTGGTTCATCTGGGCTGGGACGTTCTGGCTGTGGCTTTGAGGGGGGTACCGCTCGCGGAGAGGGTGGCGTTTCTTCACCGGAGTCCTGTGGCGCTGGACTGGGGATGTCCCCATCTTGTGACCGGGGCCTGCCGGCGGTGTCGGCTGTCGGTGGCAGAGAGAGCAGGACTGATTCACGTGGCGGTGAGCCACGCGCGGACTGTGGGCGGCCCGCTCCGGCGCCCGCGACTCGACAAGCCAACATGCAGAAATCCTTGGCGGGACAGGGAAACACTGGGACTTCGGGAAATCGTCGTGCCCTTCGTTCGAACGTGACTGAACCATAGGACCGGCAGAACCAACAGGCTCCCTCAGAAATATCCTTCCAAAATTACAATATTGAAAATTTGTTAAACAAACTAAATGATGTCTCGTTTAATAATTATCTGGTCAGGTTTGATTTTGTTTGCCTAACAGAGATTTTTATTTTTAACAATTTTGACTATGAGTCTATTTTTCCGAATTATGTGAAGTTTTCTGCATCAGCAAAAAAATTAAGCACACATGGTAGAAATTCGGGGGGCGTTCTTGTTATGATTAAGAACAAATTCAAACAATTCATTAAACAAATAGATATAGATTGTAATAACACAATTGTTATTAGAATTGATAAATGCCTATTTGGGACTAGCAAGGATATCATACTGGTAGCTTGCTATATAGTACCAGAAGGCGGACCGATTTATGAACATTTGGACTTAAAGGATGGCATCTTGATATTAGAAGAAGCATTGTTACAAACCATACAGATAGATGACGTGATGATCATTATGTGTGGTGACTTGAATGCCAGATCATCTGTTGAACAACCTGCTCTAGAAAATGTGGCAAACTATGCACGGGATATGACTGATGATGACGATGATGATATGAACATATGTGATGGAACAATTAGACGTTCTCAAGATTCTGCTTTAAACAAGTTTGGAAAGTCTCTGTTGGACATGTGTTTTATGCTGGATCTTTATATTCTAAATGGATTTTGTGCAGGGGATAGGGAGGGCCATGTCACTTTGTGTCTCAGCAAGGTAGTAGTGTGGTGGATTATTTTCTAGTATCAGAAGAGTTATATAAAAAAATGTGATTTAAAAATTGGGACTGAGTTGCTTTCTTGGCACCTACCTCTAGAAACGAAATGGATAAGTGGGAATGAGGAAGAAGAGATGGCCTTCAAATGGCAGCCAGAGGAAAAAGTAGTCTGGTGTGAAGAAAGTGCCCAGCATTACAGAAATGAACTGGAATCAGAAGAGTTCATAGACTGTATAGAAAGAGCAAAAGAATGTATGACCGTAGATTTGAATGAAAGTATTGAACTTTTTGTCAAGGGCCTGTACAGTGCAGCAGCATGTATGGTAAGGAACGTGTCTGGCAGGGGGAAAGAACATGAGGATTGGTTCGACAGTGAGTGTAAGAGAAAGAAAAGAATTGTGAAAAGATATCTTCAATGTTCTAGAAGAGCGAAATTGCCAGATTATAAACAACAAATGAAGGATCTATATGTGACAGAAAGAAAGGAATACACTGAAATGAAAAGAATTAAGAGAACGGAGTTTTATGAAAGCAGAATACAGAAACTAAAAGATTCAATGAACGACTCTAAAGTATTCTGGAATACAATTAGAACGGTGAACAGGAAAGCAATGGTTTATAATGAAATATCATCCAGCCAATGATATGATCATTTTTTCACTGTTTTTAATAATTTTGAAAATATAACCCGTACAGAGGAAGATGGAAACAGAGAAATGGAGCAAGAAACTTTCGAACCTCTATTCAATGACGCTATAACCACACAAGAAGTTTTGGAAGGTATAAGACATTTAAAAATGGAAAGAGTGCTGGAGTAGATAAAATTAGTAGTGAAATGCTGAAAAATAGTAATTATCTAGTTATTGAATTTCTGGTGTCACTACTCAACCTTTTATTTGAAAATGGAACATTTCCCCACGAATGGTCCAAATCAATCATTGTCCCAATTTATAAGAAAGGGGATGCAAACAATGCCGATAACTATAGAGGTGTGGCTTTGATGAGTGTAGTTAGTAAGGTATATACGTATATTATAAATAAAAGACTCTCAAACTGGGCAGATAGGGAGAAAAAAATAATTGAAGAACAGGCTGGATTTCGGGCAGGGTACAGTACCATGGATCATATTTTTACATTGTACGCTCTAGTTGAAAAATATCTTTTGAAAAATACAAAATTCTATGTAGCGTTCGTAGATTTCAGGAAAGCGTTCGATTCGATTAATAGAAACATTTTATGGAGCATTTTGAGGAAATATGGCATAAATGGAAAACTTTTTCAGGCGCTTCGTGGGATTTATAACACCGTTCTAGCATCTGTTCGGGATAAATCACTCTACTCAGATTTTTTCCAATGTCCACGTGGAGTTAAACAAGGCTGTCTTTTGAGCCCTATTATGTTTTCTTTCTTTATAAATGAATTGGCCATAGAAATTTCTAAAAAAGGGCGACATGGAATTCAGATTATACCTGGGACCTATGAGCTATTTCTTATGCTATTTGCCGACGATGTAATTCTATTATCTGATACGGCAACTGGTTTACAATCACAGATAAACGCTCTGAAAGAAGAAGCAGATAGGCTTAACCTAACTGTAAATTTAGATAAGACTAATAGTTTAGGAAAGGAGGTCACTTGTCAAGAAGAGAAATATGGTGGTATGGTAATCTGGAAGTGAAGGTGACAAACTGTTATAAGTATTTAGGTATGTTTTTTACAACTAAGCTGAGCCTAAATGTAGGGTGGGTTGAAACTAGTCATAAAGGGAAAAGAGGAGTCATTGCAATCCTAAAAAACAATGAGGAAACTACGGTCATCTGATTTGTCACTGTTTTTGAAATTGTTCGATTCACAAATTTAGCCATTGTTGTTGTATGCGTCTGAAATATGGGGACTTCATCAGAATGAACATATGGAAAAAATGCATCTTTTTGGTATAAAACGTTTTCTTAATGTGCCTTTACACACATCTAATCAGATGATGTATGGTGAAACAGGGCGATATCCGCTGTATATCCACGCCTACGTAAAATGTATTAAATATTGGTTAAGACTTGTCAAATTACCAGATTATGCAAACAAGCGTTTCTGATGTTAAAACAGCAACTAGAAAAGGGAAAACTGAACTGGTTAAGTAAGGTTAGAAAAGTTTTGAATGAATACGGATATGGTATAGTGTGGCTGAATGAGGGAGTAGGAGACGAGTACATCTTTTTGTCAGAATTTAAGGATCGATTGATCTCATGTTTCAAACAAAACTGGGACTCAAATTTAGAAGATAATGGTATATATTCATGGTATCTTTCATTTAAAAGCTATATGGAACCAGAGAAATATTTGTTAACAATTCCTAACAAGTGGCATAGAGATATCTTTGTAAGATTTCGAACAAGAACACTGGGTTTGCATGCTAACAGGAGATGGTTTTCTGTCGAAAATATTGACAAGTGTCCCGTCTGCTTAGAAGAAAATGTTCGTGAAGACGAAATTCATTTTGTATTTCACTGTGCTGCTTATGCCAGCACTAGACAAACATGTGCTTTGTTCTATATGCCCATGGCTGCACAACAAAACCTTAAAACCATGCTTTCTTCTGAAAGAGAAGATATAAGCATGTGTCTAGCAAAGTATGTCGCAGAGGCATATAAAATTTGAAAAGGTAAATTGGAAAATGGATGATTGACTTCTGAACAAACCTAGAGGATATATCACCTTATGTTTGTTATTCAAGAAATGAAAGAAGCTCAGTTCTTCTAACTTAGCTTGTTGGTTCTTTTGATGATGATGATGATGATGATGACGATAATGAGTGTATCTATGAGTTCATGTATGTGCGCGCGCGCGCGCGCGCGCGCGTGTGTGTGTGTGTGTGGTGTGTGTGTGTGTGTGTGTGTGTGTGTGTGTGTGTGTGTGTGTGTGTGTGTGTGTATGTGTGTGTGTGTGTGTGTGTGTGTGTGTGTGTGTGTGTGTGTGTGTGTGTGTGTGAGAGAGAGTGAGGGAGTGAGGGAGTGAATGTGTGCACCAGTGATTTGTTAGTTTTGTGAATCCCTTTTCAATCATCTCCCCTTGACATGAAGACTGCAAGTCATTGTCAATAAACAATTTGTCATTTGCCATCATTTGTCTCTCTCTCTCTCTCTCTCTCTCTCTCTCTCTCTCTCTCTCTCTCTCTCTCTCTCTCTCTCTCTCTCTCTCTCTCTCTGTGCGTCCCTCCCTCACTCCATCATTCCCTCTCTGTCAATATCCACATCTGTCTGTCCAGAGAGCGAGAACGGAAAGAAAGAGAGAGCAGGAAAGTAGTGTCAGACCAATTTGAGTCATCAACACACACACACGCACACACAAACACATATCTTAAGTCACGGTGAGACAGAGCAAGGCAGAGAGAGAGAGAGAGAGAGAGAGAGAGAGAGAGAGAGAGAGAGAGAGAGAGAGAGAGAGAGAGAGAGAGAGAGAGAAACGGGCACAGAGTAGGGCATAAAGAGGGCGGTGTAGAAGTAGACACAGAGACAGAAGGTAGAAAGAGACGAAGAAATTGAAAATGATAAACACACGCATCCATTCTCTCCCTTTTGAGTGTTCTAAAATTACTCGCCCCCTCTTCCGAAGCAAGGAATCCAGTGTTTTCGTTGTGTATGTCTGATATGATTAATACAGACGCGCGCGCATTCCATCCACCCACCCACACACACACACACACACACACACACACACACACACACACACAAAACACACACATGCGCGCACGCGCACACACACGCAAGCGCGCGCACACGCACGCACACGCACACACAGGCACACATGCACAGAGACAAAGAGAGATAAGTTGACCCATTCAGAAAGAGAACAAGATTCAAAGCGTAAAAACACAGGCACACCCATTCAATCCCTTTAAATATCCCCAAATAACCGCCTCCCTCGTCCAAAACAATAAGTCCAGTTTGTCTGTTGTGCATGTATGATAACCACTTCACCCTAACGCAAATGACTCCAGCTCGGCAGTTTTTCCATTGTGCATGTATGATAATAACCACTTTCACCCTAACGCACATGACTCCAGTGTGGCAGTTTGTCTGTTGTGCATGTATGATAACAACCACATTCACCCTAACGCGCATGACTCCAGCTCGGCAGTTTTTCCATTGTGCATGTATGATAACAACCACTTTCACCCTAACGCACGTGACTCCAGTGCCTCAGTTTGTCTGTTTTGAATGTATGATAACACCACTTCACCCTAACGCACGTGACTCCAGCTCGGCAGTTTGTCTGTTGTGCATTTATGATAACAACCACTTTCAACCCTAACGCACGTGACTCCAGTGCGGCAGTGTCGTGTAAACAAACATGTTCAAAGGAACGCGGAAGTTTCCACCTAGCTCCTCTCGCTTCCCGCCCCCTCTTTGATGAAGGGATCACAATACCAATATCCAATATCAAATTGCGTCCCTTTGCTTTTCAGTTCGATTGGCCCTCTTTGATGAAAGGATCACAATACACACACCAATATCCAATATCAAATTGCGTCCCTTTGCTTTTCAGTTCGATTGGCCCTTTTGATGATAGAATCACAATACACAGACCAATATCCAATATCAAATTGCGTCCCTTTGCTTTTCAGTTCGATTGGCCCTCTTTGATGATAGAATCACAATACACAGACCAATATCCAATATCAAATTGCGTCCCTTTGCTTTTCAGTTCGATTGGCCCTCTTTGATGAAGATCACAATACACAGACCAATATCCAATATCAAATTGCGTCCCTTTGCTTCTCAGTTCCATTGGCCCTCTTTGATGAAGGATCACAATACACAGACCAATATCCAATATCAAATTGCGTCCCTTTGCTTTCAGTTCGATTGGCCTCTTGTGATGATAGAATCCATACACCAATTTCCAATCAAATGCGTCCTTGCTCTCAGTTCATGGCCGTTGTCATGGAGTGGAAGATCCATTTGCAAAACGTGACTAGAAACCGTTAGGGGTCTCAACACGTGTTTCGCACGGCGCGCATGTGAGTGAGTGAATGAGTGTGTGAGTGAATGTGTGTGTGTGTGTGTGTGTGTGTGTGTGTGTGTGTGTGTGTGTGTGTGTGTGTGTGTGTGTGTGTGTGTGTGTGTGTGTGCTGTCCTCACTGGAGGAAGAAAAATTGAAGAGAGCTGGCGATGAATGGGCTAGGGAGAGAACTGATGCTGCTGGGTTTGGGAGTAGCACAGAACACGTTGCGTTCCCTTCATCTGCAGCTCGTTGAGTATGACAATCCACTGGCCCACTGTGGCATTCTACTGACCATTCATGTGCAGCTCGTTGAGTATGACCATTGAGTGGCCCACTGTGGCATTCTACTGACCATTCATGTGCAGCTCGTTGAGTATGACCATTCACCTGCCCACGGCATTCTACTGACCATTCATGTGCAGCTCGTTGAGTATGACCATCCACTGGCCCACTGTGGCATTCTACTGACCATTCATGTGCAGCTCGTTGAGTATGACCATTGACCTGCCACTGTGGCATTCTACTGACCATTCATGTGTAGCTCGTTGAGTATGACCATTGAGTGGCCCACTGTGGCATTCTACTGAACATTCATGTGCAGCTCGTTGAGTATGACCACTGACCTGACCACTGTGGCATTCTACTGACCATTCATTATACTGTTATTAGTACTCCTATCAATTCTATCATTATTACTGTCATCACTTTATCATCATATTATTTACCGATTAAAAAAACTTTAGTGTTCTTACTACCATCAATATTAACATCACCATATGCATTATCATCATAAACATCACTATTATGATTACTATTATTGTTTCCAGTTCTGATATTTGCACCATCATCCATGTTATACATGTTGTTACAACTCCATGAATATTTACTTGTATTATTGATATTATTATATATTACACATTCAGTACTATCATTATCATCGTTATCTTGCAATACTGTGCACTTTTTATTCATCATTTCTGTTCCTTTCCATCTCCTATATATTATTACCAATATTACTTCTGCCATTATCATTATCATCGTTATTACCATCATACCATATTATCTAGAAAAAAAAATCTCTCACAATTCTTACTACCTCTGTCAGTATTAGCATCACCAGTATCATCATCATCATCATCACTATTATGATTACTATTATTTCAATTACTACCAGTTCTAATCTTCTTACCATTATTATCTTTTAACTGTTTCTACAATTTTTAACAACTGTTACAACTGCTATGTTTACCAGTATTATTGATATCGTTACAACATTACTGACATGTCAACCTACTATCTCTCCAGCTTCCCAAAGCATCTCTATATTTATTACATGGCTATAATCATGTTTATTATTATGACTATCAGTATACTCATTAGATCCCCTTTCCCCATAATCTGTATCCTTCTTCTCCTCTTTTGTTTTCCCTATCTTCGCCCCCCCCCCCCCCCCCGCCCCATTTCTCTCTCTCTCTCTCTCTCTCTCTTCTCTCTCCTCTCTCTCTCTCTCTCTCCTCTCTCTCTCTCTCTCTCTTCCCTCATAACAATTGATAGTAGCATTGCTACTATTATTATCTTTATTGCTGAGTTGGAACGGACCTGGGTACATCTGGTTCTGCATTTCAACTCCGAACCAAAGCTTCATGCGTCAGTTCTCGGCCATCTTCGCCTAAACTTACTTTATAGTTTAAGATAAGATGAGCAATATATCATTATTTCCAAACAGATCGTTTGTGCAGCAATCATGCGAGCAAAATGGACAGATCATCAGATTGTGTGCGTGTGTGTGTGTGTGTGTGTGTGTGCGTGCGTGCGTGCGTGCGTGCGTGCGTGCGTTGCGTGCGTGCGTGCGTGGTGTGTGTGTATGTGTGTGTGTGCGCAGGCGCGCGCGTGCATGCGTGCGTGCGTGTGTGCGTGCGTGTTAAAGGTGGGTAATTTGGTCCAGTGAGGGGCGATATGCATAGGAAGAAAGATTCCCTCCCCTGCCCCATAACACTTTTATTCTTTTTGTTTCAAGCTTTGTTTTGTTTGAGTTCGTGTTTTACTTTTTTTGTTTTGTTTTTTTTTTTTTAACAGTAATTTTGGTTAACCAGTAAGGTACATTCCTAAAATCATTGAGCGGGGGAGGTTGGGGATAGATGGGGGGGCGGGGGAGGCAGGGGCGGGGAGTTAGGAATCAGAGGGGCATGTTTTTGAAACTTAAGGACACTGTTATCGTTTTAAACCAAAGACTTATTCAAGACTTGACCCCTCAGTCTGGGGGTATTATGTTGCGTATTTCATTTTAAGAAAAATTCGCGGTCACAGTCTTCCCCAAGTGTGTCGGTGTTCCACCCCCAAACTAGGACCAATGATCAAAAGTGAGATCATTTAATCATTCTGTTCACAGAAAAAATCTTTTAAAAAGCGTTGTAACGATGGAGTATGTCATATTACAACACACTTTCACACTGCGACTCGCAATGAAAGATTCTAGAGGAAGTTAAAGTTGGATTGGGATTGGAAAAATGAAAGCTCAGATGCGCTTGACTCTTATTAATCTGTTTGTCACAGAGTTGTTACAAGTATCGCGCCGATTTGAGCAAAATGTACAATTGCTGAAGGAGAATGTGTCACATGCTTCTTTCATACCTTGGAGACCACTTTTTGGTCGAGACTCGACAGAGACGTGCTTTCTTCCACATGGTCTCATCGTATGAATGTCAGAACTTAAACTGGCTGAGTTGGAAGCTGAAGTCTGGGAAGAAACAAAACCTAGAGTTCAAAACAATGTCGTCAGTCATTCTCGTTGATAGAATTTAAATCAAACACAACCAGATATGCTTTTGTATTGGATAACCGCTTGTTTTCCAGGGTTATTTGCTTGAATATCCAGTTTGAGGTGGTCTGAACGGGTTTAAAGCCAGTCCTGCTACATCAACACACAGTAACTATATAAGATTTCATCATTATTACCTCTTTTGACACCCGCCTCACGACGTCTTTAACCGACCAGACCATAAAGAACAAAAAAGCCAGAGTCTACACCTACCCTCTGGATGCAACATTTTTGCACCGTCAAAACTGGAAGGGCTGTCAGAATATATTTGTGCACCATTAACAAGAACCAACCAACACCAGGTTGGTCGTCTGGTCAGGGCGCAGAGAGTTCGGCTGGAATTGCAAGGAGTTTGAAAGACTGGTCAAACTGAATAATAAACTGTGCAGACTTCAACCAAACATCGCTCTGTCCGGACAAATCAAACACAACAACCCCAACATCATGCAGAGCACCATCCGTATCCGACAATCCCACGGTGTAATCAACTCCTGAATTTCCGTCTCCTCCTTCGACTCTGGGCTCCGGATATCTCAGCAGTGTGAACAACCTGTAAACTTCCCACCAACCTCCACCCTGTTTGAGCAAGCCCTGACATCACGGGTGACGGCATTGTGAAGACACCACATCCACGCTGTGTTTGTGGGAACCCAAACCAACAGGAAGGGACGAAAGAAGACCCAGCTGCCTTGGTGCCCATCTCCCCCTGACGTCGAACGATGGACGAGTGATGGTGGAACACCATCCCTGTGGTGGAGTCCTACACCCTGCACAGAGCCACGAAAGCCCCAGAACGGAACCGTACACTCTCAGTGCGACTACTGCGGTCCCAGTGAGGATCCATATATCGGGGCCCTGAAGAAAGACTGATGTGTTTGATCCCCCCCCCCCCCCCTCCCAAAAGAAGAAAATAAAGGGCAAGACCCCCAATGGTAAATGAGTCAAGAGTTCGTCATTTTTAATGGCCTCCTGTCTGATCCTCCATTTGCTGCCCATCATCAACGGATCAATTGCACAGTACTTAGTAGAAACATGCAGAGCGACCTGACATTGTAATGTTTCTCTCTCTCTCTCCTCTCCTCTCCTCTCCTCTCTCTCTCTCCTCTCCATCTCTCGTCCCCTTTGACTTCTCTCTCCTCATCCTCCGTCTCCTCTCTCACTCTCTCTCTTCAGTCACTACTTGGTTTAAAACATGGTCTTGACCCACATCCACTGTCACGTCTCATCACAATGGTGGTGAGAGGGGGTGGATGACAGCGGGTCGTCCAAAGGTGAAACTCGGACACTAACCTCGGTAATCCTTTGCTGATAAGAGTCCGAGGCATACTACTCTTGTGTGTGTGCGTGCGTGCATTCTTTTTCTTCGTTCTCCTCCTTTTTTCACTCCCAATAATGGACATATTCTGACATTATTTCTGGTTCAAGTTATGACGATGAGTGACATTTCATTTTTTAGCACATACGTCAACACTATCGTTTCAGATTTCGACTCGCATCAAACCTTAGACCCTTCCGCCTACTATTCGGAATCCACACGATCACTTCCGTCCACGCCACCTCCGCCTACTTCCGGCCATGCTCATCACTCACTCCTGAGATTCTCCTCCAGATCCCGTTTTAGGGATCAAAAGTCCTTACCCACTATTCACGCGTCACGGACGCACGCAGCACGCACGCAGCACGCAAGCACGCACGCACGCGCACGCAGGGCACGCACGCACGCACGCACTACACACACACACACAACACATACATACGCACGTGCGTACACAATCATTCACGAATGACACATGCACACACGTACACCCTGCACACATGCAGGTGCGCACTGCGTGCACGCATGCACACACACACACACCACACACACACACACAATTCCACACACACACACACACACACACACACACACACACACACCACACGCGCGCTCGCGCGCGCGCGCGGCGGCGCGCGCATCGCCCCACCACACATGCAACGCTAAAAGAAAGGTGTGTGTGTGTGTGTGAGAGAGAGAGAGCGAGAGAAGAAGAGAGAAGTGAGCGAGAGAGAGAGAGAAAAGAGAGAGAGAGACTTTTCCTTACTACGAAAGTGGAATATTTATTAGTTACCAAAAAGGACACACATTCAATGTCTCTTCAATGTTGTCTTTCTTCACCTTGAACTGAAAGTCCTTCCCCGAAGATGGAATGCTGCCTTAATGGCCCGGGATAAAAAGGGTCAACAAAAACACAAAACAAACTCACTGCCGGGCTATCAGGGCGTCCCGCAGATTATCAGCTCGTATGCGGGTGGGAGAGAAAAAAAGAAAAAAAAAAACATGAAAGTCCAGTACGTTTCATAACACTAGGTTTCGCTGCATACGCATGTCGACGTTCCAACCGCAAGCCGTTTAACAAATACAGTATCAACCGCGCCTGAAAAATGAGAAAACTGAAAACGACCGTCACCTGCAATGTACACCATTGACGACAAAAGGAAACGTCAACGAGAACCACAACAGTACATCTGTGACAGCCGGAGCAAACTCCGAGACCAGCAAAGGTCAGTACGAGCGTGTCTCACCGGTCAGGAAAGCCAAGTACTTCTGCGAAAGGTGTAGATGTAATTTGACCCAGCATAGTCAATGAATCAACGTGCTGTCAGAACCACCAGGAAACTGAAGGCGTAGTGAGTCCCCCGGGTCGATCAGCTGGCACAGGCACGAACACGAGACTGGTCTGACTGAACGCTTTGCTGATGACGCCCATGGAGAGTGATGGAGAGACAGGCACCTGCCAGCCACGCCAGCAGACAGACAGTAAAATCGTCTTCTTCCTCCGCTCAGTTCTCACTGTCTCTGACCACACCACAACTATGCACCTCTCCAAGG
>CM031628.1:43441558-43475747 GCA_018398815.1 Conus ventricosus
TATTGAGTGATGTATAAACCCATGTACAGACAATTCTCTCTCTCTCTCCCTCTCTCTCTCTCTCTCTCTCTCTTTCTCTCTCTCGGGGCCTCTTATTAGTTTTCCTTTCTCGACAATCAGACACACATACGCGCACGCACGCACACACACACACACACACACACACACACACACACACACACACACACACACACACACACACACGCACACACACACACACACACACACACCCCACACACATACCATACACACATATACACCTAGTGTGCTTCAGTCACTGACAAATGTGAAGTAAATGTTTATGTGCAACTTGTGCTGCCTAGTCCATTCAGCCGTTTGATATTTTTTGAGCAGCTCTCGGATTGTTTGCTTTTGAACGGGAAGGGGGGGGGGGGGGGGGGGGGGGGGGGGGGTACAGGCTCCGGGAGCAGCTCACGCACAACACCCACAACACAGATACACGCACTACGCGCAGGCGCGAGCCCGCACGCACAAGCACACACGCGCGCGCGCGCGCACACACACCACACACACACACACACACACACACACACACACACACACACACACACCATACACGCACGCACACACACACACACACACACAATATGCACACACACACACACACACACACACACACACACACACAACACACACACACACAACACACACCGCGCGCGCCGCGCGCGCGCATACACACGTTGTGCTCACGTGCTCGCTTACAGGTACGTGTGAGTGTTTATTATTCTGATTTGCATCGGGTCTGTTCTTTGTTGGTTGAGGAAACATTGGCACATGAATGCTTCTACCAGATTGATGTTGATATTAGATGTTGATGTCTTACTCATGTACAGACAACTCTCTCTCTGTGTGTCTCTCTGTCTCTGTCTCTGTGTCTGTCTCTCTCTCTCTCTCTCTCTCTCTCTCTCTCTCTCTCTCTCTCTCTCTGTGTGCCTTTTATTACTCTCCCTTTTTCGACAATCAGACACACACGCGCGCGCACGCGCCGCGCGCGCCACACACACACACACACACACACACCACACACACACACACACACACCAGTCTGTACATTGGCTGTATTTGTAGGAGTGAAAGGTGTGTCTTTCCTATGTGGATACGAGTTAACTGCTGTTTAGTATATATTCCTTTGAAGTTGTTACACACATTTCGTTCACCAGATGTGGTCTTTGATTGCATATATTCCATCTTCATAAAGACTTTTTATATAGCATTTTTTTCTTCTTTCTTGTTTAAAAATGTGTCTTGTTTGCATATGTTTGGTTGATAGAGAAAGAAGGGTACTCGTGGATATTATTGCTCTCTCGAAAAAAGTAGTTGAAACTGATTATGTGTTAATACGACGAGACAAGAATGAGTAACTTAAGCATATCCTCTTTAAACTGCCAGGGGTTAGGAAACTTTCAAAAACGAAGAGACGTTTTTCCAGTTTCTTAGGCAAAAACAACATTCAGTTTACTTTCTACAGGATACACATTTCACAAAAAAAATTGAAAACAAGTTAGGGCAGAATGGGGCTATGAATTTGTGGTTTTCATCATACAATTCGAGATCAAGGGGAGTTGCTATTTTGCTAAATAATAATTTTGATTTCAAAATAAAGAAAACGGTCACGGATAGACAAGGAAACTACGTTATACTTATTCTGAACACGTTAGACACTGAAATTGTGCTGGTAATATTTTATGGACCCAAACTGCGACAGTCCCACTTTTTTTGAAGAAATTCAAACAAAACTCAAGGAGACTGGTGTCACGAACATCGTAATTGGTGGAGATTGGAATCTAGTTATTAATCCTAGCCTGGACTATTACAATTATAAATCTGTAAATAATGCGAAAGCCAGAGAAATGGTTTTAAAACATGATCAGTGAATTAGAATTGGTCGATATCTGGAGAGAATTAAATCTGAAATTCTAAGATATACCTGGAGAAGACCCAACCCCATGCAGCAAAGTCGATTGGATTTTTTTCTAATATCAGATACACTTACTGGTAATATTAGAGACGCAGAAATCCTTTGGGGTTACAGAAGTGACCACTCGGTGATCAAACTAAACATAGCACTAAATACCGAACAGAAAAAAAAAACATTTTGGAAATTTAACGCCTCGCTACTTAGGGATGCCAATTACGTAGATTTAGTGAACCAAACTATAAATGATGTGAAGGAACAATATGCTACATCACCGTATGATAGACAGAACTTAAGCAGATACCCAATAATGAAATACAATTTATGATAAGTGATAGGTTATTTTTAGAAGTTCTGATCATGGAAATAAGATCAAAAACGATTTCGTTTAGTATCAATAAGAAAAGAGAGCAAATGAACGCCGAAAACTGCTTAGAAAAGGAAATACAAGATTTGGAAAGAGAAAAACCCACTCAGATTATGCTATTAATTTACAAAAAAAGAAAGATGAGCTTGCTCAGTTACGTAAAACAAAAGTAGATGTGATCATTCTTAGATCCAGAGCAAGATGGGCTTCACAGGGTGAAAAAGTAACTAAGTATTTTTGTAACCTGGAAAAAAGACACTTTGGTAGCAAACAGATGTTGAAATTAGTTACGGATCAAGGAAATGTTTTGCTAGAAACAGACAAAATGTTAGAAGAGACCAGGGCATATTACGAGCATTTGTACAAGGAAAGAGAAGTAAAAGATTTTGAAATTAGCAGGTATACTTCAAATCTGCCTCAACTAAATGAAGACGAAGCAGAACATTTAGAAGGCATGATTTACTATCCAAGAAGCATCAAAAGCCTGAAAAATATGCAGAATGATAAAAGTCCTGGTACAGATGGGATGACAGTTAATTTCTTTAAGTTCTTTTGGAAACAAATGGGAGAGTTTGTAATAAGATCATTAAATGAAGCTTTATAAATAAAGAGATGTCGGTGTCTCAAAGAGAAGGATTAATAACGTGTCTACCAAAAGCCGATAAACCAAGAGAGTTTTTAAGAAACTGGAGACCAATTTCACTGTTAAATGTTTCGTATAAGATAGGTGCCACCTGTATAGCGAATAGAATTAAGACTGTTTTACATAAATTAATTAATGAAGACCAGACAGGTTTTGTTCCGGGAAGATACATTGGAGAAAATATAAGAACCTTGTATGACATAATGTTTTATCTGGAACAAAATTCTCTTCCTGGTTTTCTGGTATCAATTGACTATGAGAAGGCGTTTGATTCGATAAATTGGACATATATGATAAGCTACTTAAAGCTTTTGGGATTGGGGAAGGTATATGCTGCTGGGTTTTGACATTTTATAAAAATATAAGATCCCATGTAGTTGTGAAGGGAAAGTATCTAAGAGTTTTGAAACAGAAAGAGGTTGTCGTCAGGGTGATCCCATTTCGCCGTATCTATTTGTTTTATGTGCAGAAATTTTAGCATGTAAAATCAGGGAAGACGAGAGAATAAAAGGCATTGAAATACTCAATACGATGTTTAAGATCAGCCAATTTGCAGATGATACAGTGTTCACATTAGAAGGGGATAGGGTTTTCGTATGAAAATCTGTTTAAAAACTCTTAAAGAGTTTGAAGAAATTTCAGGACTAAAACTCAATTATGAAAAAACTGTAAATGTATGGTTAGGAAGACTAAAAAACTCAAAATGTGAGTATCTTCCGAAAGGAAAATGAAATGGAATCCACCAAAATATAGGATACTAGGTATTTGGTTCACAGGAGAGTTATCAAAATGACAGAAATTAACACAGCAGATAAATTTATTGAAGTCAAACAATTGTTTAAAGTTTGGTCAAAACGTATATGTACACCCTTGGCAGGATCGCAGTACTGAAGTCCATGATTCTTTCAAATCTCATATACCTATGGATTCTGTTGCCTAATCCTCCAGAAGATGTAATAAATCAACTTCAGAAAACATGATTTGAATTTATATGGAATAAAAAAAAACTGACATGATCAAAAGGAAATATGCAGTACATTCTGTTGAAAATGGAGGTATAGGCATTCCACATTTAAGCAAATATATACAAGCTTTAAAACTGACCTGGTTAAAAAGAATATACACGACAAATTCAAAATGGAAAACAATATTAAGTGCTACGTTTCCAGAAATAGATTCATTTGACGTCTACGGACCTAGAAAATTCCTCAGCAAAAAAATCAATAAATTTTGGAAAGACGTTTTTACTTCGTATGTTGATTTTTTCGGATCAGGTATTTTTAAACAATTCGAATGAGGTGTTAGCAGAACCTTTATTCTGTAATGATAAGTTTAGAGTTTGTAATGACGTCATTAACTATAAAAACTGGATAGCAAAACAGATATTCCTCGTTAAAGATGTTGTCAATCAAGATGGAAGTTTCTCGATTTTTCTTAAAAATATGATATCACTGTAAATTACCTCGAATTCATGGGCTGTATATCATCAATAAAAAGGTATTTAAGAAGTGCAAATATTAAAGTAACGAACAATAGCTGTAACCTAAGAACGAAAGCACTACAATTAATATCAAGCGTTAAAAAGGGATCGAAACCTTTTTACAGCAATCTCATCGAAAAAATAACAATATTTGATATAAGCTTCCTTTGTTAAATGGGAAGATAAATTAAAAATTGTGGTAGATTGGGAAACAACAATGAAACAAGTGAAACAAATTAAAGAAATTAAATTAAAATGGTTCCCAAAAAAGAATTTGTCACAATATTTTGGTTACAAATTGTATCTAAAAGAAGATGGGAATTCTTACCACTGATCTGTGTACATTTTGTGAATCCGAAACTGATTCAGTTCAACACTAAATTGTGGCAGTGCCAGTTTGCGAAACATTTCTGGGGGGAACTAGAAAAAAAATTAAAAAAGATGTGAACATTGCAGCAGAATAGAGTTTAATGTGGAGCTGGTTCTATTCGGAAATGATGAGCATACAAAAACTGATGAAGTTTTTGAACACATTATCTTATGGGCTAAACATTATATATATAGATGCAGAATAAACAAAATAAAACCTACTGTCAAACATTTCTTGAGAGAACTTAATAATATATATAGGGTTGAAAAATATATGCATTATTCAGAAATGAAATACATGGAATTTGATAGAAAATGGTACCCTTATGAAAAACTAACTGTTATGTCTATTGGAATGAGTTAGACGTGGAGGGAAAAAGAAAAAGAACGAGCAAAAAGTAGTCGAGGGTAAAAGTAGCTAATGAAAAATTTATGAAAATAGGTGTATACATGTGAAAACACTCTGACTAACCACTTTAAACCCCATCTGGACAGGCATATTGGACGTAAATTCATTCTGGGGTGCCTCGTGAACGAGAAAGAGTTAAGGTTGTACGTTTGTGACTTTTTTTCTTTTCTTTTATTCTTCGTTGATTATTGAATGGACTATTTGATTTATTTTCATGTGATTATACCTTTTTTCCTTTCTAGCCCTATTCCCTCCCTTGATTTAGTGTACCCATTTGTATGATGTTTATTGTATGTTATGTTGATTATCCGTTTTGTTATTAATGTTGGAAAATCATTTTTAAAAAAAAAATTTAAAAAAAAGTTAACGCAAAAAAAAAAAAAAAAAAAAATTCTGTGAGACCACAGAGCTCAGGATTTTCTGCTGATGGACAACTAAATAATTCAGATGAAATGATTTCAGACGAGGATCTCGTGGATGCGACATGGCAAGTGTCTGACCTGTGCATTTTGCCCAACGCGCTGACCAGACCTTGAGTACCTGGATGGTAGGTTGATTGTCTGCACCATTATTCTACTGGTATTTGTGCTTTTGCTAATGTGTGCCAGTGCATAGATGTGCGTGCGTAGTGTGTGTGTGTGTGTGTGTGTGTGTGTGTGTGTGTTGTGTGTTGTGTGTGTGTGTGTGTGTGTGTGTGTGTGTGTGTGTGTGTGTGTGTGCGTGCGTGTGTTTGCGTTATCTGTGTGTGTGTGTGTGTGTGTGTGTGTGTGTGTGTGTGTGTGTGTGTGTGTGTGTGTGTGTTCGTTCGTTCTTTAATTTAACGTCTATCCACCTAACAGTGATCTTAGACAGAATGTAAGTGTTATGTGTGTGTGCATGTGGTGTTTTTGGGTGTATGCATGCGAACGGTTGGTGTTCATTTTGGGCGTACATAGGTATGTATAATGCATTTAGGCCTAGATAAAATAAATAATATTTAAAAAAAAATAATTTAAAAAAAAAAACATTACTGAATCCAAAACTTTGAAAGAAACACTAAATAAGCAACTAACACCAGGATGGGGAAAATAACATAGACGTTAAAGTAAATGTCCAACTGGGCTCTTAATCAGTCCATGAACAACTTCAAAAATGTTTGATTCGTTGGAGATGACGTCTTCAAAGGCTGACATCGACGGTTCAGTGTTCAACAACCAAGCAGGTAAGTAGGGCTTCATTCTATCGCACAAAAAAGTAGATGGAACGGGGTGATTTGCTGGCCACAAATGCAAGTCACATGTTTACAGAATTTGGTTTTAAAGGCATCAAGCCTCAATCTAAAAATCAAACTTTTTAAAATCCACTCTTGGTAGAGATTCTTGATACCTGTTTTATTGTCTGATATCTTGTTAAATAATATCCCCTTTTTGTTTCTGGTGCCTTTTCGCTTATTTGAAATAGAGTTCCAGGATACGTTTTTAAAAGACTATAACTCTCATGTAAGGATAAAGGAATGCATATCTTTCTTAAATCAGTCTCAGTGATAGCAGCCTTTTTGGCTAATTGGTCTACACCCTTTCATTCGCAGATAATCCACAGTGTGATGGAACCCAACAAAAATCGACATAGGAACCACGTAAATGCAAAAAATGAATTAAGTGGTAGACTTCTGATATGAGTTCTGCTCTCACACTTGTATTCGAAAATTTTAGAGCGTGTGTGTGTGTGTGTGTGTGTGTGTGTGTGTGTGTGTGTGTGTGTGTGTGTGATTGCGTGTGTGTGAGTGAGTGTGCGCGCGCGCGTGTGTGGGTGTAACCATCCGAACACGTGAGTTAGTGAGACCATGTGTGCATGCCTGAGTATGCGGTGTGTGTGTGTGTGTGTGTGTGTGTGTTGTGGTGTGTGTGTGTGTGTGTGTGTGTGTGCGCGCGCGCGCGCATGGGCTCACGTGGTTGCACTCGTGCCTGTGTATGCGTGAATTTACGTGATATTAGTGAGGCTTCTGTGAGCATGCTCCTGCATGCGGGCATGTGAGTGGGTGAACATACATGTGTGTATGAATATGAATGCGGGTTTAATGCGCGAGTGCGCGCGCGCCTTCACACTTTCACTTACACACACACACACACACACAACACGCGCGCGCAACCGCGCGCGTGCGCACACACACACACACACACACACACACACGCACGCACACAAACAGGCGCGCGCGCGCACACACACACACACACACGCACGCCCTCGCACGCGCGCACACACACTCATCATTCCATTTTTTTTGTCTGAAGTCGCTTTATTTTGAATATGGTGACGTTCAGTTTAACAACGTAACAGACGTACACGTACATGCACACACATCAACCCACCTATCCTCATCCCACCCACCACCCCCCAACACACTCATTCTCACAAAATCAGGAATGCACATATTCACAATAACACAACCGCGTGTGCATGCACGCGCACACATACACACATAATAAAATATATGCACTTGCGCGGACACACACACACACACACACACGCACGCGCGCTAATGCACACTCATTTAAACAAATATACAGGCTATGCTATGCATATGCACACAAAATAAAAATGCACTGGCGCATGTGTGCGCGGGCGCGCACACACACTCATGCATGCACATTTAAGCAAATATAGAGGCGATGATACACACGCACACAACGCGCGTACGCATGCATGTACGCACGCACACGGATAGAGAGCAGCGAAGCACGTAAAACGCCTGAGTGTGGCAATTCACAGTAGTGGGAAGAAGCAGATGATCTTTTAACATCGGAAATAGAAAGATATGATGAACTGGCAGGCCTCCAAGTCTTTCTTCCGCGAATGATCGCAGTGTACTCTCTCTTCTTACAGCGTATTTCGACAGCGTTTTGGAGTGACAGTAAGGATCCTTGTGATCTCCGTAAGTCTTCGCGCAGTTCATCTGAATATCCCTTTCCTTATCAACAACGTTTTCTACTTGTCTTCTTAACCTCTTAGTTCGTATGGCTATCCTTTTCCTTATCAACAAGGTTTTTACTTGTCTTCTTGACCTCTTAGTTCGTATGACTATCCCGTTCCTTATCAACAAGGTTTTCTACTTGTCTTCTTGACCTCTTAGTTCGTTTAACAATCCTTTTCAGCAAGGTTTTCTATAAGGCGTTTTCTTTTTACGTGTTAGAACTGGAGTACATGACCTCCTAGTTCGTATGACTATCCCTTTTCTTATCAACAAGGTTTTCTACATGGTGTATTCTTCTTTTTACGTGTTATAGGTGTTCAGGACTGGATTACATGAACTTTCTTTAGTTCTACAAAATTTACTTTGGCTAGAACTCGGGATTGTATGTAGTAATGGTTCTAAAACATACAATAGACAGATTGTGTAAGGACGTACAACGTCAAAACGAATAATAAAAATTACATGATTTATAGATATGGATTTTTTTTCTCAGTGTATGCAATTTATTATAACCCATTTTTATCATATACAAAGTCCTACAATGCATGCTCAGAGAACCAATGACACTGAATCGTTGCGAAGACAGCTGATACGTATTCGTGCACCTGGCATAAAATAGAGAGAAACCACAATCTACAATTCTGTGGTATTCTCATCACCATGGACTCAAAAACGAAATCCAACAACACCCCAAAGCAGTCAGCAGAGAGTAGAGAGGGAAAAGAAAAGAAAGTGTGTAAGGAAATAAGTTGCTGAAAAACTACAATCATGAACTAAACAAGATGAATGTAGGGGAGAATCATTTAGCGTATGCTTGAGGATCCATTTCAGGAATCAAGGGAGATCAATAGGTGTCAACAGTCAATGTGGTCAGTTTAGCTGTTGACTAGCCCAAGCACATGCTGACAGCAGCTAAGAACTGAACATAACAGCCTTGACTTGGGTCTCCTGAGAAATGCAGTCTGCCACTGATTGACCAAGCAATAACATCATGAACATAACAGCCTTGACTTGGGTCTCCTGAGAAATGCAGTCTGCCACTGATTGACCAAGCAATAACATATTGAACAATGTGGGGGACTGGTTGACCAAACAATAACATATTGAACAATGTGGGGACGGATTGACCAAGCAATAACATATTGAACAATGTGGGGGGACGGATTGACCAAGCAATAACATATTAAACAATGTGGGGGACGGATTGACCAAGCAATAACATATTGAACAGTGTGGGGACTGATTGACCAAGCAATAACAAATTGAACAATGTGGGGGACGGATTGACCAAGCAATAACATATTGAACAATGTGGGGGACTGATTGACCAAGCAATAACATATTGAACAATGTGGGGACTGATTGACCAAGCAATAACATATTGAACAATGTGGGGACTGATTGACCAAGCAATAACATATCGAACAATGTGGGGACGGATTGACCAAGCAATAACATATTGAAGAATGTGGGGAATGATTGACCAAGAAATAACATATTGAACAGTGTGGGGGACGGATTGACCAAGCAACAACATATTGAACAATGTGGGGGACTGATTGACCAAGCAATAACATATTGAACAATGTGGGGGCGGATTGACCAAGCAATAACATATTGAACAATGTGGGGGACGGATTGACCAAGCAATAACATATTGAACAATGTATGGGACGGATTGTCCAAGCAATAACATATTGAACAATGTGGGGGGGGATGGTTGACCAAACAATGACATATTGAACAATGTGGGGGGGACTGGTTGACCAAACAATAACATATTGAACAATGTGGGGGACGGATTGACCAAGCAATAACAAAATGAACAATGTGGGAGACTGATTGACCAAGCAATAACATATTGAACAGTGTGGGGGACGGATTGACCAAACAATAACATATTGAACAATGTGGGGAGACGGATTGACCAAGCAATAACAATACTGAACAATGTGGGGACGGATTGACCAAGCAATACATCTTGAACAATGTGGGGGGACTGATTGACCAAGCAATAACATATTGAACAATGTGGGGGACGGATTGACCAAGCAATAACATATTGAACAATGTGGGGGCGGATTGACCATGCAATAACATATTGAACAATGTGGGGGACGGATTGACCAAGCAATAACATACTGAACAATGTAGGGGGACGGATTGACCAAGCAATAACATATTGAACAATGTGGGGGACGGATTGACCAAGCAATAACATAATGAACAATGTGGGGGACGGATTGACCAAGCAATAACATATTGAACAATGTGGGGACGGATTGACCAAGCGATAACATATTGAACAATGTGGGGACGGATTGACCAAGCAATAACATATTGAACAATGTGGGGACGGATTGACCAAGCAATAACATATTGAACAGTGTGGGGGACTGATTGACCAATCAATAACATATTGAACAATGTGGGGGGACGGATTGACCAAGCAATAACATATTGAACAATGTAGGGACGGATTGACCAAGCAATAACATATTGAATAATGTGGGGACGGATTGACCAAGCAATAACATATTGAACAATGTGGGGGACGGATTGACCAAGCAATAACATATTGAACAATGTGGGGGACGGATTGACCAAGCAATAACATATTGAACAGTGTGGGGACTGATTGACCAATCAATAACATATTGAACAATGTGGGGGACGGATAGACCAAGCAATAACATATTGAACAATGTAGGGGACGGATTGACCAAGCAATAACATATTGAACAATGTGGGGACAGATTGACCAAGCAATAACATATTGAACAATGTGGGGACGGATTGACCAAGCAATAACATATTGAACAATGTGGGGACGTTGACCAAGCAATAACATATTGAACAATGTGGGGACGATGCCAAGCAATAACAAATTGAACAATGTGGGGACTGGTTGACCAAGCAAAAACATATTGAACAATGTGGGGAGACTGATTGACCAAGCAATAACATATTGAACAATGTGGGGACTGATTGACCAATCAATAACATATTGAACAATTATTATTTTTTTCAGTAATAATAATAATAATAATGTTAATGTTTATAGCGCCTATTCTCTAAAGAGTTGGGCTCTAAGCGCTTTACATATAATATAATATACACTCTCGTTTACGCAACGGGCTGCCTACCTTGGCAGTGCCGACTGAAGAGCTGCCTGCCGGCGCATCATTCAGTCGTTTCCCGTATCATCCGGTCAATATAGTGCACTCAGTTTCCTTACTTCCTTCATTCTTTCCATTTCTCACGCAGGGTGCATGCTATGTGTAACGTGTCATCCATACCAACGGCCAAACTGGCCTTCTCTTCCGAAAGTTGGTGATGGGATTTTACGTGTGTGCAAGATGTAATACATGCGTTCACACACGGAACCTCGTTCATAGTCTCATTCGATGGACTGTATGGGAAATGGAGTCAAAACTAATGTTAACTCCGAGGGAAAAATTCCCCTGTACCGAAACGGCCCGGCAGAGATTCGAACCCGCAACCCTTGGATTACGAGTCCGGCACTCTACCAATTGAGCTATTCCGGCCCCAGTAGTGGGGGAAAACACGTGCAGGCTAACATTGCCTGTGTCTTTGTATTAATGACTTGGCAAAGATCACAGATTTAAAAACGAACAAAAAGAGAAGAAGAAAAAAAGGGGGGAGGCGGGAGACGGGAAAGAACGAAAATGAAAAATCGGGGAAATATTTATGGTAAACATGAAATCCTTCATTAACAGCATAAGGGAACCATCATAACCCATTTTGAAGACAGAACCATTCATACCGCCTGCTCCGTGGCATTACATCCCTTGAATCGTCAGTTTGGAACACAGAGAGTCGTGTCCTGGAGTGAACAACGATGGTTTGATTTTCCTCTGCCTTCCACTGTGTACGACCAGAGAGTCCTGTCCTGGAGTGCAGAATTCAGTCAACTGCCCACACTGCACGGCAGGCCCTCCGCAGACAGGTCAGACTTTTTGACGGAGAGACAGACAGACAGACAGGCAGACAGACAGAGGGCGATGGAGAGAGAGACATGCAGACAGACAGATGGACAGACAGACATACAGATAGACAGAGAGAGACAGAAAGAGAAAAAGAGAGACAGATATTCAGACAGACACAGTCAGACAGAGAGAGAGAGAGAGAGAGAGAGAGAGAGAGAGAGAGAGAGAGAGAGGGGAGAGATGACGCTAGTGACAGCTTGACAGCAGTCTCAGAGAGTAACCCTGCCAACCCACAGACACCAAAACTCAGAAGAAGCAACAAACATGACACCCAACCCACAGACACCCAACCACAGACACTTACAAAGACACTAACCCACGCCCAACCCCCCACACCCAACCCAACCCACAGACCCCCAACCCAACCTAACACCCCCAACCCACACCCCCAACCACCAAGACACCCCAACCAACCTACAGCCCCCTAACCCACACCCCCAATCCAACCCACACACCTCCAACCCAATCCACAGCCCCCCAACCCACACACTCTAACCCAACCCACACCCCAACCCACCCCCCCCCCAACTACACCCCCAAGCACTCCAGACACCCCCAACCCACACCCCCCAACCCAAACCCCCGGACCCACACCCGAACCCAAACCCACACCTCCAACCCACACACTCTGAACCCAACCCACACCCCCAACCCACACACTCTGAACCCAACCCACACCCAAACCCACACCCCCAACCCACACACTCTGAACCCAACCCACACCCCAACCCACACACTCTGAACCCAACCCACACCCCAAACCCTCACCCCCAACCCACACACTCTGAACCCAACCCACATCCCCAACCCAGCCCACAGCCCCCACCGTTACAAACACGTGTTTGGGTCCTGCACTCTCTACATTCTCAGGGAGACAAACCACATCCATGTCAGGCCTCTCAATTTCAGTTTCACCAAGGTGTCGCTGCGTGCGGACTGATCCATATAAGCTACACATCATCTGTTTCGCTATGAGACTGCAGAGCGCAGGATTGTCAGCTTATGGATAACTAAACAATTCAGATGAAAGGATTTTAGACGAGGGTCGCAGATATGTGCGTGTGTGTGGGTGCACATGTGTGTATGCATATGCATGCGGGTTTAATGCGCGAATACGCACTCACACTTTCACACACGTGCACACGTATGCACACACGCGCGTGCGCGCGCGCGCACATACACACTGAGCATTCCATTGTCCTGTCTGTCGTCGCTTGATCTGAATATGGTGCCGTTCAGTTGAACAACGTAACAAACTTACACGAACATACACACACATCCATCCACCAACGCCCATCCCACCCCACTCCCAACACATTCACACTCACAAGCAGTAACGCACATATTCACAACAACACAAATGTGTGTGCACGCGCGCACACACATACAAATAGTAAACTATATGCACGTTCGATGGTGCACGCGCGCGCACGCACGCACACACACACACACATACACACGCACAGAGATGCATACGCATGTAAGCAAATATACAGGCGTTTGCAAATGCGCGCGCGCACACACACACACACACACACACACACATACACACACACACACTCACGCACGCACACACACACACAAACACACACGCACACCACACACACAAACGCGCGCGCGCACACACACACACACACACACACACACACACACACACACACACAGACACACACACACACACACACACCCACACCCACACACACACAACAAACGCGCGCGCGCGCGCACACACACACACACACACACACACACACAACACACACACACACACACGCACACAGAGGGCAGCTGATCTTTATGGCCGGTAAGCACATGAAACTCCTGAGTGTCAGAAGAAAACAGGAGTAGTGTTGAGAATACTGGGTGAGCGGATAATCTTTGTATCGGAATATAAAAGCCTTGAACTGGCGTGTGAGCTCTTGTTTGGTGATAGCGTTCACTGTGATTTTCAAAGAGAGAGAGAGAGAGATAAAGAGAGCAAGAAAAATGGATGGTGGTGAGAGCCCCCGTAAGTTATTGTGTAGTTCCTCTGAACATTTCTTTCCTGATCGGCAGTTTTCTCCTTCTCTTGACCTGCTAGTTCCTCTGACTAACCCGTTCCTTATCAACAAGGTTTTCTACTTCTCTTGACCTCCAATTTCCTCTGACTATCCATTTCCTTTTCAAGGTTTTCTACTTCTCTTGACCTGCTAGTCCCTATGACTAACCCTTTACTTATCAACAAGGTTTTCTACTTCTCTTGACCTCCTAGTTCCTCTGACTAACCCTTTACTTATCAACAAGGTTTTCTACTTCTCTTGACCTCCTAGTTCCTCTGACTAACCCTTTCCTTATTAACAAGGTTTTCTACTTCTCTTGACCTGCTAGTCCCTATGACTAACCCTTTACTTATCAACAAGGTTTTCTACTTCTCTTGACCCCCTTTTGACAGTACTTGAGTTAAGGGACTCCACTTCAGAAGACGCTCCACAATCTTCCCTTTGAAACAAAGTTAGTCAGTTAAAGATGTGCCAGTTTATGTGCTTGTCTGGCATTTGTTGAACAAATAATTTGTGTCCGGTGAAATTCACCGAGGTCTCTGACTGAAAGAAAACAGAACGGAGAGGGAAAATGTTGTAGCGAGGGATGTGAGTGTCAAAAGTGGAAATCCTTAGACTGATGTCTTGTCCATCTCTCTGCTATAGTTGTTGTTGTTGTTGGTGGTTTTTTTTTTTGTGTGTGTTGCTTTTTTTGAAAGCCTCGAAAAACTTGCAATGGTGTCGGAACCGGAGCAGGGGAAGGAGGGAGGCTCTTTTCCTCAATGAAAATATTGAGAGTGGAAAAACTTCCCTTTGCCCCCCCCCCCCCCCCCCCCCCCCCCCCCCCCCCCCCCCCCTCCACACCCGCTTCCCCTTTCCGTACGCGTTCTACCGGAATATTTGAAAGGAAAAAAACGGACGATTATCTTGAGATGCCCCTCCCCCCCCCCCCCCCCCCACCCCCTCCCCCCGCATTAACCCTGCTTTCATGGGAAATTGGAAGAGCATATCCCCTCTAAAAATGTGGGCCTCCAGGCTAAGAAAAAATAGTCAGCAAATTGTACAGATTTTTGCCCTTTTTTTTTAAAATTCATCGAGGGCATACCCCTTGATTTCCTAACAGCTTTAGCAGCCCACGATTCACATTTTCAACTTCCAAGTGCTCCCCACCCCACCCCACCCCTCTCGCCTCCCTTTTTGTGAGTAGGCTATAGGACCCATCCAATGTCATTTTGTCTGAACATTATGTACCTAAAGGAAAACTTCCCGGAAGTTTGTTTTTTTTTTCGTTCACGGCCAGATGTTTTGAATAATTTATATGAATAATTTATTTTGACGATCATTTGAAATGTGAGAGCAAAAAGCAAAGAAGAACAGCCAGCACACGGCATGGCTTGATTTCATTCGCCACGAGACTGATTGACATGGTAAGATTTCATCCCATGCTCATCTAGAATAGAAAAGCTTATTTTTTCGTCAACAGAGGCGGATCACTTTGTTGGGGGGGAGGGGGGGGGGGTGCTCTTGGAAGTTTAAAGTGTAAATCGTGGGCCCGTTTGTTTGTTTGTTTGTTTGTTTAAGGTGCTAATCTGAATAAGAGATTCAGCATCGTTCAATGTCGATACAGAGTCAGTATGGAACCATGTTCATTTTTTTTTTTTTAGCCGGAGAGGGATGTCTGTGTACACAACACACACACACACACACACACACACTTTGCAGCAGACCCCATGAAAACCTTGTTAAAAAGTAATTCACTTGATGTATTTTTGAATTTCATCTGATCTAAGATTTTACGGAAGAAAGATGTTAACGAAATTTCCGGTGTGTTTTTAGAAGGTGTACTTTAATGTGGTGTGTGTGGGTTTTGTTTGTTTGCTTCCTTGCACTTTTTGTTTTGTTTTGTTTTGTTTTGTTTTGATTTTCAATGACTCGTGAGTTGATTTCCATGTGGTGACTGCTCTGATGTTATGGCCTTTTGTGATTGGCTGGGCTGTGAGCAACTTCATGTCCCTTGTGCACCTCACATTTTAGAACATCAGCAACAGTATATACAACTAAACTGACCTTGTGTTCAGGCAAGACGGTCTTATCTGGAAGGGAGGGAAGGGGTACGAAGGGAATTGAACACACTCCACACCTGGCTGTCTGTCTCCTCCCCACCCCCCTCCCTCGTCCCCTCCTCGTCTTCCCTTCCCCAGAACTCCCCCCTTCCTTCCCCTCCTCTTCTCCTGCCTATGTCTCTCACCTCCTCTCCTTCCTTCCCCCACCCCCTATCTTCAAATCCTGACATTGCTCGCTTTACAGTCACAGTCTTTGTCGTACAGCAAATAAAACTAGCAGGGCTGTCCAGAACACAAGTGACAAGATCTGGATCCGCCCAGTGTGCTAACGATACAAATACAACTAGCGGGATCATCCACAACACAAGTGACAAGATCTGGATCCGCCCAGTGTGCTAACGATACAAATACAACTAGCGGGATCATCCACAACACAAGTGACAGGATTTGGATGTGTCCGGTGTGCTAACAATACAAATACAACTAGCGGATCGTCCACAACACAAGTGACAGGATTTGGATGTGTCCGGTGTGCTAAGGAGTCACCACGCCAAATCTGGAGAACATCAGGCGAACACTGTGGATTTGTATATCCCCCATTCCCCGGCACCCCTCCATTCTCCTCCCTTCCATCTCTTCCCACCGCCTTTCCCTGTTCCCCTGCCCCCTTCCCCTTCCTCCGTTTTTCCTTCCCCTCTCTCCCGAAATTCGGCCCTCCTGCCCTCCTCTCACGTCCCTTTCTCCGCCCCTCCCTGCCCACTTCTTTCCCCATTCTCCCCCCTTCCCATCCCCAGCCTGATTCTGAATCATGGTACATCATATGGTATTAAGAGTTCAAATAACAATAGAACAAACCATTAAATACAAAGATTCCATACAGTTTTTAAGTGATTCTTGTTATTATTGTGCAGTTCCGTTCTGTTTAAAAAAGGTTACTGTGTGTGTGGAGAAACATTCCGGTCAGTGTGGCTCATGTATTGATCCAATGTCCAAGAGGAAGGGAATTCTGTCACAAGTCTGGCGTTTATATCTTATCTAATGGATCCTCTCCTCTGTCCCCTTCCAGCATGGTGACTGACTATTCTTTTCTGTGCTCGGATTTCCAGCGTTTGTTACACAGCCCAGTGTGCGCATGCATGCAGGCTACACACACTGACTGACAGAAACCAAATTATTGTCAGATTAATTTTTAGTTGTTCTGACATTTCAGAAATCATTATGAAAAGAATGTCAGCACTTTCAAACATTATAACCACACTAACACACACACACACACACACACACACACACACACATGCACACGCCCGCATGCTTTGCACGCGAACACACACATATGCAGGCATGCACACACACACACACACACGTGTGCGTGCGCGCAATTACGCACGTACGATCCCCCCCCCCCCCCCCCACACCCATCCCCCCACATACATTGAGTAGGAAAAAAAACTAGTAACATAATAAAAACCAGAAAAATTCACTTTCCCTCTTCTTTCCTTTTTTTGTTTTTGGTTCTCTTCTTTTCTCTTCTTTTGTTAACTGCACTCTGTATCTCCTGGCCCCTCCAACCAGCCCCTAGCTCCCCCCCACCCCCACCCCCCAACGCACTAACAGAGTACTGTCTTTCCTTTCATCTTCCGTCTCCAAAGACAGCACTTCAACATATCAAAGCAATTAACTGAGGCTCAATTGAAGACATAGATACACAGCATATTTCTACACACGCACACACACACACGTTCTCTCCCTCCCCCCCCCCCCCCTCTCTCTCTCTCTCTGAGCCCATGTACGCATTAACATCAGTTCTGTTGGCCACATGTACCGATCATCAGAATGTGGTACAAGCTGACCTATTACTCGCAAGAGTCGAGCCGCTTATAGGTGTACAGAGAAGGGGTCTGGGAGAACGGGAAAGGGAATGGTAATGAGAAGGGAATGGTAATGAGAAGCCTTGCTCTACGTGTAAATCAAAGTCCAGGCTGGGGAACCTCCTCGATCGAGATCCCCAAGATTATTCAAAGTGACTTCCGAGAAAAAGAAAACGGGTCCGAGAAAAGAAAAAAAAAATCCCGCTGAGAAAAAAAAAATCGTGAAGTTTATCACTCTGAGTCCATTACTGTACCGTTCCAGTATTTCCAATCCAAGTTTTCATCATTCTATTTTCAAGGCAGTGCCGCCCGCGTTGTGATGGTATTTGCGCGTGCTTTAAAAAACTATTGCCGAGGAGGGCTCATCAATTTGTGAACGCGATTTTCGCAGCCAATTTCTGCAGTCGCTGAGAAACGAAAGCGGTTGGGTGCACATGGCGAAGGGCCTACCACTAAAAAAGCCAACAAGGAAGATCTTTTAAACAAGCCACAAAGGCTAAGACTGTGCATAGGAAGTTAGTCAGTAAGGAATCTGACTACAAACAGCAGGCTCTTTGCAGACGACACAGCAATATACAACAGAGTCAGATCTGCTCAGGACCAAGTCCAACTACAGTACGACCTCCAACAGCTTGCTGTTTGGGAGAAGAGTTGGGACATGCAGTTTCACCCTGCAAAGTGCAGCACCCTCCTGTCACGCGAAGGAGACGGCCATTACAGTGTGAATACCACCTCCACGGCCACACCCTGGAAGTTGTAGACTGCGAGATATCTTGGAGTCACTACAGAACAAGATGGATTGGGACAACCATATCAACTCCATCTGGACCAAAGCCAACCAGGCCCTGGGGTTCCTCAGACGTAATTTGAAAATCAGCTCCCCTAGCATAAAGGCTAAAGCCTATAAAACGTTTGTTAGGCCTCTGCTGGAATATTCGGCATCCGTCTGGGACCCCTATGAGAAACAGCACAAGGTGAAGCTAGAAACAATTCAGAGTAGGGCAGCCCGCTTTGTGCTTAACCGCTACCAACGTACGGTAACTGTGCCAGCGTTACCAACATGCTGCAGACTCTAGGTTGGACATCCCTTGAGGACAGAAGGAAGAAAGCAAGGCTCTCCATGTTGTATAAAATCAAGAACAACCTAGTCAGCTGCCCGAGGTTAAAACAGCAACTCCATCCTCCCAAGAAGAGAGAGCGACGAGGTCACGACCAGCAGTTCAGCCAACTAGCTGCAGACACCGACTACCGGCTAATGTCGTTCCTCCCACGAACAATTGTGGACTGGAACTCCCAACCCCAGAATACTGTTGATGCCAAAACCACTGACACATTTGTGTCACTGGTCAATAGGCACCTTCAGTAGATTTCTAAATAAAGCTGTCTTGTTGCGTGCATGGATGAGTGGAAGGAAGTTGCGGGCCTGAGCTGCCTACTGCAGCCTGGGGCCAGCTAGTCCATAGTAATGGATGAAAAGCGACCGTGGTAGCCTGCTGGCAGCTCCGCACTTAGTTTTTACCTTTTTTTTTTTTTTTTGGTTTTGCTTTTTTTGTGTAGGCTACTGAGTAGGTAAGTTAGGGTGGGGGTGTCACTTTGTGGTATGAATGTGTGTAATCATGTTTATGAAGAAGGAATTAGAATAGGTATTTTTTTTTTTTTTTTTTTTTCCTCAGCAGATCCCCGTTTATAGTCTCATAATAATCAGCCTGTTGATTGTGGAGACTGAACGGAAGAAGAAGAAGGAAAAAAGCACCAAAGGACCACAAGAGAGGCCATCAGTCAGTATGCAAACAAGCAGCAAAGGACCACAAGAGAGGCCATCAGTCAGTATGCAAACAAGCAGCAAAGGACAAGAGAGGCCATCAGTCAGTATGCAAACAAGCAGCAAAGGACCACAAGAGAGGCCATCAGTCAGTATGCAAACAAGCAGCAAAGGACCACAAGAGAGGCCATCAGTCAGTATGCAAACAAGCAGCAAAGGACCACAAGAGAGGCCATCAGTCAGTATGCAAACAAGCAGCAAAGTACCACAAGAGAGGCCATCAGTCAGTATGCAAACAAGCAGCAAAGGACCAAGAGAGAGGCCAAGATGTGCAAGTGGATCTGTGGCTGCCCCCCCCCCCCCCCCCCTTACCAAAACAAAACAGGCTTCTCTTGCCAGTTTTTTTTTTAAATAGTGTACTTATAACCTTCTTTGTCCCTGTTATCTTACCATGCTGTGTGAAGAGATAGTGAGTATTGACTATGATAAGTACAAACTGTTTCATAATTTGACTTTGAATAAGTTCGAGGAGACCATCATAAGTAGAGGAACTGCCTGTTTATGTGGCACGAATCTCAAACTGTGAGTCCGTTCCTTTCTCCCACGTCTTACTCCAAAGATGCATGTAAATCAGGATCAGGATTTGGACGTTGTATTAACACAACTTAGCCTATTCAGGCTCTTTACACCTCCCTCCCCCCCCCCCCCCCCTTTTTTTTATGTCTGTTGATCCAATCGTTGACTAGCTCAGTCTTCTTTTACCATCAATTCATATTTCATTTTAGTTATGGAAGCATGTCTGGTGACGAAGTGATGGTGCTGGTCAAGTGCTGTTTGAGCTTCATACAGTTTATGGACTTGTAAACATGTGAAGTGGGGCGTCAAGCTGGGGGCTGGCTGACACCACCACATTTTACTGCTGCAACTGGAGGTGGACAAACATGTGAAGTGTGGCGTCAAGCTGGGGGCTGGCTGACACCACCACATTTTACTGCTGCAACATGGAGGTGGACAAACATGTGAAGTGGGGCGTCAAGCTGGGGGCTGGCTGACACCACCACATTTTACTGCTGCAACATGGAGGTGGACAAACATGTGAAGTGTGGCGTCAAGCTGGGGGCTGGCTGACACCACCACATTTTACTGCTGCAACATGGAGGTGGACAAACATGTGAAGTGGGGCGTCAAGCTGGGGGCTGGCTGACACCACCACATTTTACTGCTGCAACATGGAGGTGGACAAACATGTGAAGTGTGGCGTCAAGCTGGGGGCTGGCTGACACCACCACATTTTACTGCTGCAACATGGAGGTGGACAAACATGTGAAGTGGGGCGTCAAGCTGGGGGCTGGCTGACACCACCACATTTTACTGCTGCAACATGGAGGTGGACAAACATGTGAAGTGTGGCGTCAAGCTGGGGGCTGGCTGACACCACCACATTTTACTGCTGCAACATGGAGGTGGACAAAGATGTGAAGTGTGGTGTCGTCAAGCTGGGGGCTGGCTGACACCGCCACATTTCTTACTGCTGCAACATGGAGGTGGACACACATGTGAAGTGTGGCGTCGTCAAGCTGGGGGCTGGCTGACACCACCACATTTCTTACTGCTGCAACATGGAGGTGGACAAACATGTGAAGTGTGGCGTCGTCAAGCTGGGGCCTGGCTGACACCGCCACATTTCTTACTGCTGCAACATGGAGGTGGACACACATGTGAAGTGTGGCGTCGTCAAGCTGAGGCTGCTGGCTGACACCGCCACATTTTTACTGCTGCAACATGGAGGTGGACACAGCATGGGCAGCATGTGATAAGTTGATCATGCTTAGTGATTGAGTTGATTGTCCTGACTAGACCTGTTCATAATGTTTGTCACATTGTCTTCACCAACAGCTTCTGCGCCTCACCTGGACTGGCTAGCTACCTGTGGAACAAAGGGATTTATACATGTGGCAGAATGCGACTCAGTCAGGCATCATGGGAGGATTACAGAAGGGTGTATTACCTGTCCACTGCACACCCACCCCATAGTGTGTCACACAGGCGTCGTTGCCAGACAACTCAAGAAAGATGGGACAGACAACTCAAGAAAGATGGGACTTTCACTGGTTTCCCTACACTCCTGCAGTGACTATGTCATCAACATGAATGGTGTGAATAAACAGGACCATCACCCAGTGGAACCTAAGTGATGAAGACAGCTATTGACAATGTCTGTGTCCTTGATGGGGAGGTGACACACCAAAAATGACAGGAGATAAAGTGAGCTATGCTCTCTTCAAACTGGACATGGCTCATCAACTGACTGACAATCAGTTTGTCAATGCACACACACACACACACACACACACACACACACACACACACCACCACACGCACACACACACACACACACACACACACACACACACACCATATACACACACACACACACACACACACACACACACACACACACACACACACACTCCTCTCTGAAGCTGACCAAAAATGGAAGCTAGTGACCTCTAACATGCTTGCACAGATCATGGTGTATTTGACAAGGTGATTACCATATGTGTGTGGTGTGCACATCACGTCATAATAGAGTGACAGCCACCCTGGTGCTGGCTACACCAACAATCTCTTCAAGAAATGTAAGACAGCCTTCAAAAGTGTGAAGTGTATATGTGCAGCAATCTGTGTGATTGCTTCAAGGTATATTACACATCCATGTCGAGTCTGAAATGTCATGTAGTGTCTGTGACATGGACATAAGAACTGTGTATCTGGATGTTTTCTGTGCATTTATTATAAAGGATGTGGTTTTGGATGAATAACAGCCTCTACAGTGAGAGATGTTCACATCACGAATTCCAATCTTCATACTGTGCTTGCGGTAAGGACAATTACAGTGACTGTTGTGACAGTCTCATGGATAGGAAGGGTGTTACCAGTCTTCACACTGTGCATGTGGCAAGGACAACTGCAGTGACTGTTGTGACAGTCTCATGGACATGGTAGGCAGTGTGGCACTGAGGTACATGCAAGGCACAAGTCAGTGAGTACCAGCATGATGTGTACACCCAGCATGCAAAACACTGTCCTGCATGCATTACATGTTTTCCTGTGTTGTGCTGTGTTGTGAGACTTGCCTGTTTTATACTTGCATGTTATTTGTGATGTTGCCATAAAGAGTGAACAGGCCTACCTTAACTTTGTACACAGCTGTTTGATATTCCTTGTGTATGTACAGTGAGCAGTATGGCTGTATGTCTCCAAAATAACTTTTTTTTTAATTACTGATAGTTTATATATATATATATATATATATATATATATATATATATATATATATATACATATTTATATTTATAGTGTGTGTGTGGTGTTAACAAGTGTTGTGTTCCGATTTCTTCAATTTCTTTTTAAGTTCAAATCTTTGCCAAGTCATTACTATAATGACGGAAGAAAAGTTAACCTGCACTTGTTTTTCCCCCACTACTTAATTGTTCAGCTGAACAATAACATTGCTGCAAGTCTATTCATGGTACTGTAATGAAGAAAACTTGCAGTCTCAATGAAAAAATTCACAGCAAGTAAGAGTGAAGGCAGGAATTGAAACTTTAGGTTAACTGTATTTCTTACTTCGTCAAGCCTGCAGTGATGTTAACAAGCGTTGTGTTCCCAGTAATTTCAGATAACTATGATCTACCAGAGATTTCATTCAAGCAAAAGGAACTAACATTTAGCTTTGAAGACAAGTTCTTCATGTACAGCTTCATGCTGATGCTAAATTATATGAAATGCTAGAGTATTTTATAACCTGAACTTTGTGTTTATGTTGTAATAGTTTACATTTAGTTTTGAAGACAAGTTCTTCATGTTTAGCTTCATGCTGATGCTAAATTATATGAAATGCTAGAGTATTTTATAACCTGAAGTTTCTGTTTGTGTTGAAATAGTTTACACCCGTAACACAAGCAAATTTAACCTATGTGATCAAGAAGAAAATTAAGACATGGTCATTAGTCAGTATAGTACCTATGAAATTTTAGAGAGACTGAGAAGAGCTTTGAGAACACAGACACGATCCTCATATGATGTACATTAGATGGGAGACAAGGTCTACTACAAGCACCCAAATAATGAAGAATGGAAGGGACCAGGAAATGTGATAGGACAAGATGGAAGTGTGATCTTTGTGCGCCATGGTGGAACTCCTGTCTAAATGATGCTTCTCTGCAGTGGTACCAACGAGTCAAAGATGTTCTTGAGAAAAACTTGGAGGAAGGATATCAAAAGTTGACCCAGCAGTCTTCTATTGGATGACTGGAGATGAGGTGATAGGCATCTTAGCATGCCACGTGGATGACTTCGTCTGGGGAGGCACAAAGGCCTTTGAACAGAATGTGATTGAAGAAATTAACGTTCAAGGTTGGAAAGAGAGAAAACAAAGCTTTTCAATACACTGGCATGGAGCTGTCCTCTGATGGACACACAGTGTGTCTACAACAAACCAAGTATGGAGTCACTCTGGAACCCATACCCATTGACAAAAGAAGAACAAAACAGAAACAGGACAACATGACAGCTTAGAGGAGAAACAGATATACAGGTCCAAAGTTGGTCAGATTTTGTGGATATCTCATCAGAGTCATCCTGATGTAGCATTTGATGCTTGTCAGCTTTCTTCTAATGTGAAAGATGGGAAAGTGGAACATCCATTGGAAGCAAACAAAGTCATCAAAAAGATCACATCAGAACATGTCACGTTGAAATTTCAACACTTGAAATCTGCAACACTTAAACTGATGGTCTACATAGATGCTTCTTTTGGCAACCTGAAGGTGGAGGAACTCAAGGCGGCTATATCATCTTCCTAGCCAATGAGAAAGAAGAGGTTATTCCTATTTGCTGGAACTCCAAGAAAATTCACAGAGCGGTAAGAAGTACACTAGCTGGTGAGACACTGGCTATGGCTGAAGGACTTGATGTAGCAATATTTGTGGCAACATTGTTCACTGGCATCGCCACAGGAAAAGCTTCCACCAACAGTCTACCTCTTGTCTGCCTGACTGACTGTAAGTCACTACATGATGCGTTGAAATCCACAAAGCAAGTGACAGAAAAACGGTTGAGGCTACAATTGTAGAAATCAGTGGGATCGAAGACTTGATGGAGAAAGACATTGTGGAAGAGGTGAAATGGTCTGACACACATCAACAGTTAGCGGACTGTCTTACCAAGAGAGGAGCTTCACCCACACTGCTGCTGAGAACACTGGAAGAAGGAAAATCACTGCATAGACTATTGATTTTGTTGTTGTTTATTCGATAAAAGACAGAGATGAGTATGATAGCAATAGACAACATCGGAACGGCGCATGCTTGGAAAACATTGTTGTCAAACGTACCGGAAGTGACGAAATGAGTAACTAAGGAAAAAACTTGGCAACGAGAGAAGCGGAAGTGACAAGAGTGTCAATGAATCTGTACGAGCCGAGGGGGCAATATTCTTCTTCTTCTTCTTTTCTGTTATGTGGCCACAATCAACACTGATTATTTTGCCACGTATATTATTCTGAGTACGCTTACAGTCAAACTTTTCAGTCTCCCTTCCGACAATTCAAACACAACTCAAAACTTATTCTTAAAAATCAGCATTCATTCCGGATGGACAGCTTACAAATTTTGCTGGGAACTACTCTCATATATGTTCATTTCTCGTTATAAAAGATAAAGAGTACCTTTATTTCAAATGTGATTTTTTTTTTCAAATGCATCCCCTTTTAAGACATGATTTTTGTGAAAGGAGGCAGAAAATCGTTTTTTTCCCCACATATGGCAATTCATGACCAGTATGTTGATGTCAATAAAGTACAAACTTGGTATTATAGCAATGTATTTTTAAATAATTCTTTGCTGAATACAGCTTAAGTCAGTGCATGCTTGTGTCAGTGTTAAACAGCAGTCTGCATTTCAAAATGGTCAAAAGAGTGCAGTTGTTCATAGGAGAGAGGAAGAAAAAAGAGAGAAAAGTGTGTGTGTGTGTGTGTGTGTGTGTGTGTGTGTGTGTGTGTGTAATAGTATTCAATTCTATAATACATCAGTACCAATGCAATGTTGCACAGAGCTCTACCACTCATATAGACAATGACTATAATGTTCACGCATGCGCATTGCTTTCTGTGTAGCCAGCCAACGGCCAATGCTATGGCTTCTAGCCTTCTAGCTTGTATATGAAAAAGTATTAAATATTTATTAGTTTGAACTGTTTCCTGTCATGTGTACGACGACAACATATTACATGGTGGCAGCGGTGGGATCTACGACACCCGACAGCATCCAAATGGTCAGATAAGTCAATTTTTTCGTCATTGTTTACATGCTGATGTACTCGCTACTTCGTTCGAGCCGTCATACCATTGAAATCGACGATCACCGTCGACACCGTATCCGCATTTTATCGCCGGATTACCAGCCTACGAACTAGTAGCAGCGATTGTCAAAGACTCTTCTGACCCCAAACCAAAAAACCCCAAAAAACAAAACAACCCAAAAAAAAACCCCCACCCAACCACCCCCACTACCTTTAACGACCCATCGGGCCCCATTTCCCAACAACAAAAAACCTTAAAAATTTTTTTCTTAAAACCAAATATTTTTTTTAACAAAAAAATTTAAAAAAAAAAAGAAAAAAATTCTTTTCCAACAAAGCAAATTTTTCAATTTATTTAAAAATGAAAAAATTTTAATTAATAATCTCAAAATAAATTAGTTATCCTTTTCTTTTCCCCCAGATTAAAAACTTTTTTTTTTAAGGGAAAATAAGTTTTTAAAAAGGGAAAAAAGGGTTTGGGGCTGTGTTTTTTGGGGTGAAAAATTTAAATTCTATAAACAAAAACCAAATGCATTTTTTCACAGCTACCACCAAAGACAAAAAATGTTCACGCATGCCATTGCTTTCTGTGTACCAGCCAACGGCCACTATGGCTTTTTCCCTCTACTTGTATAAAAAAATAAAAAATTATTATTTAATTTTTTTTCATGTAACGACAAAAATTTAAAGGGGGGGTGTGTTGCCCCCCCCCATTTTTTATTTTTTCCCCCCTCCCCAAAACTTTTTATCGTTTAAAATCGGGCCACCCCGTCAACAAAAAAATTTTACGGTAATTTTAACTTTTTTCCATTTTCAAAGAACCTGGGGAGATATAATTTTTGGGTTTTGGGACCATTTCGGGCAAGCCTTAGGTGAAATTTTACAAAAAAACTCAAAAAAAATCGATTTTGGGGGTACCCTTCTATTTTTCAACTACAAGGGGATCAAAAAAAAGAAGAAAAAAAACCTTGAACACTTTGGAAGCACAAAAAGGAAAATTTAAAAAAACTTTAAATTTTCCCCCAGGGCCCAACCCCAATAACCTTTTCTGGTTTTTGGGCAGGGGGAGGCAAAAAAAAAACCCTTGGGGCAACCTTAAAAACCCCATTTTTATTTGCCAAAAGAAACTTTTCACCACTTATAAAAACCCAAAAACCTTCCCATTTTGGTTTTCAACCCCAAAAAAGAATTTGAGGTCCCGGGTTCCCCACAAAAAAATTTTCCATTGAAAATTTTTTTTTCCCCCCCAAAAAACCCCCCCCCCCCCCCCCCAAAAAACGTTTAAATACCTCTTGACCCCGGGCCTTTCCGTATAAAAAATGGGAAAAAAACTTTTAAACCCAAAAAAATTTTAAAAAAAAACATTTTGGGCCCGTCCCTAAAACCCCCTGACTCCCCCCTTTTTCTGGATAAAAATTTCAAATTTTAATTTTTTTAATTTAAATATTTTTATTTTTAAAAAAACCCCCCTCATTGATTAAAACTGTTTAACAAGGCAAAAACCAAAAAATTTTTTAAATTATTTGGTGCCGGGAGGCCTCCCTTATAAAAAGGGGTACTTTTTAAATTGGGGTTTTCCCCTAACGGGGTTTGTGGGGGTGTTTTGTTTGGGGGGGGGGGTGTTAAACCCCCGTACTGTTCCCCTTTTTTTTTTTTTTTAATGGGGTGGGGTTTTTTGGGTTTCTTAAAGGGGGGAAAAAAAAATTTTTTTAAAAATTTTAAAAAAATTGGGAATAAAGGGTACGCTTAAAGGGGAAAAATTTTAAAGATTTTTTTAAAAAAAATTTTATTTACAATTTTCAAAAATCAAAAATTAACCTCTAAAACTTTCCCCGGCCCCCCCCTCCCAAAATTGCTTTTATGAAAGGTTAAAAAAAAAATTTAAAAAAAAATTTTTAAAAAAAAAAAGGGGGGGGGGGGGGGGGGGGGGGGAAATTTTACGCAATTTTAAAGAATGGTTCCAATAAACCCCCCCCCCCCCCCCAAAACCCCCAAAAAACCCCAACCCCCAAAGGGCCCAAACCGGAAAAAAGAAGGGCGCTACCCAACAGGGCCCAAAAAAAGGAAAATAGAGAAAAAGGGGAAAATTATTTCCTTTTTTCCCCCCCCTTTTTTCCCCCCCTCCTTTTTTGGGTTTTTTTGGCCTTTTTTTGAAATCAAGGGGGAAAAGTTAAAATTTTTTTCCAAACCCAATGTTAACTCATCAAAGAAGATAATTTTTTAACCTCTTTTTGTTACTTTAAAAAACCGGTTCCGGGTTTTCAAGCATTCCCCTTAAAAAAAAGTTTTTCGTTGACTTTTTCGTTCCCTAATTTTAAAATTTTTTATTTTTTATTTTAAAAAGGCCTTTTTTTTCCTCCCGGGGGTTTTTACAGGGGTTTTTGTTTTTATTCAATTTTTACCCGGGTTTTTTTGTTTTATACCAATTTTGAAGGAAAAAACCCCCCGGGGTTTTTGTGGGGGGGGGCCCCCCCTGTTTTTTTCGCTTTTAAAAAAATTTGGGGAAAGGGGTTTTTTTTCCAAATGCTTTTTAAAAATTTCCGCGACTGGTGTTGACCCCGGAGGGTTCCCCCAAAAATTTTTAAGGGGGAACCCTAAAAGTCCCCTTTTTTTTTTTTCGTTTTTTCCCTTTCCCTTTTTTCCCTTTCATCTTTTCCCCCCCCAATTTTTTTTTCCCCCCCTTTTTTTCTGGGTTTTTAAAATGGCTTTTCCCCTTTTCGGGGGAATGGGTTTGGGGATTAAGGGGGCCCCCTCTCAAAAAAATTTTGGCCTTTCGGGTAGGGTTTGGGGTTTTAAAAATTTTTTTCTTGGGGGGGGGAAAAAAAAAATTTTTAAATAAAACCCCCCGCCCCCCTCTTTTCCTTTTAATATCAGGGGGAAATTTGGGGTTTTTTTTAAAAAACTTAACCCAAGGGGTTTTGTTTGTTTTCCCCGGCCCCTTTTGGCCCAAGGTTGGGAAAAAGAGTAACAAAAAATATTTTTTTTAAAAACCCCCCCAAAAAAAAAAACCCCCCATTTTGGGTTTAAAAAAAGAAAAAAAAGGTTAAAAAGGGAAACAGGGTTTTGGGTTTCCGCTCGGGGAAAACGGGAAAAAACCCCCCTTTGACCCTTTTTTGGGGGGCACAAAATACGAAAGGGGGGTGGGACCCCCAAAAAATTTGAATTCCCCCCAAATGACCCGGCAATTAACGGGCCCAAGGAAAATTAAACCGGAATTCCCAGGGGTAAGGGGGGGGACGAAAAAAGGTTCGGGGAATGGGGCCCCCCAAAAAAAAAAACCTTTTTCCTTTGGGAACCTTCCCTGGCACAAAGTTGTTCCCAATTTTTTTAGTGAGGGGGTTTATCCAATGAGAGGTTTGGCTTCAAACGAGTCTGGGCGGGGCATTTTTCTAAGGCACCCAAAATGGGGGGAAAACCGGAAAATTTCAACCTTCCAACTTTTTTCGAAATTCCCATTCAAAAAACCCAAAAAAAAGGAAAAAAACAAAAAAATCCAACCCAAAAATTTTGGGGGGTCAAGGGGGTTTTAAAATTGGGAAAAAAAATTCCCCCAGTTCCCCCCGGGTGTTGTCCCTAGAAATTTAGTTTTTAAAAAAATTGCAAAAGACCCCAACTGGGGTAAAGGGACCCCCTCCCAACCCAAGTGGCCCCGGGGAAAAAACCGCCACCCCCCTTTGCCCAAGTCCCCAAAATTCTCGGAAAATTAAAAAAAAGACCCCCACCTCAACCCTTAGTCCCCGGGTCAAGGGGGTTTAACCAAATTGGGGAAATTAATAGGAAGAGTACCCTTCCCCTCCGCCTTTTTGCCTGTTGGAATTTGCCCCAGGCAAGACCAAAACATCCCAAAAATAAAAATTTTAATTTGCAAAGACGTTTTAAAAAAACCTTTTTTTTCCCCCAAAGGGGAAATTTAAAAACTTGGAAATGTGGCTAAAAACCAATTGAGGGGTCACTTTTTGCAATTTAAAAAACCTCCCTGGGTCAAAAATTTTTAAAAGCCCAAAAAACCTTCCTTTTGGGAAAAACCAAAACCGACAAAAAATTTGGGGCCCCGGGGGCCCTTCCCCAAAAAAATTTTTTTTTAAAAGTTTTTCCCCCCCACCCCCCCTTTCCGGGGCCCCTTCCCCACGACGTGGGAAATTCGGGTTTTTTTTTTCTCCCCTTCGGGTTTTTTCAGGTTTTTTCCTTTTTGGGCTTCCCCACCTTTTTTGGTTTTATTTTTTCGCACAACCCTTTGGAAAAAAAGGGGCCTTGGGAACCTTTTGGGAAAAAGTGTTGCCCCCCATTGAAATAAAATCCCCCTTTTAACAGGAATTTTGGAAATTTTTGGGTGACCCCCCCCTGGGTATAGGGCTAACATCTACGAAATTTTTTCCCTGCCTTTACCACCTGAAAAAAAAGAAAGTTTCCCCCCCCAGACAAATTAAAAAAAACAAACGGGGCATTTGGGCCAAAAATTTTTGGATTTTTGGGAAGCGATTTTTTTTAGAGACCCCGAAAGTAAAAAGTAAATGGGCCCAAACTTTTAAACCCCTCTCCAAAATCTGCCAAAACACCGGGTTTTTTTCCCCCCAAAAATTTTCCCAAATTTAAAACGGCTGCTAGGGAACCAAACCCCTTTGGTCCCCAAAGCCCCCCAAAACCCGGCCCAAATCAAGACCACTTTTTTAAAAATAAAGCGTCCTGGGAAATTTTTCCCGTGAAAACAAAAAAATCAAAAAAAGTGGGAAAACAAAAAATCAAAAAGCCCTGTCCCAGTAACCATCCAATTTTCACCCCAATAAAAACAAAAAAAGGGCAAATTTTTTTCCAAACCCGAAAAGCCCCCTTTTAACCAGCCCCTTTTGAAAACCCCAAACCAAAAAGAAAACCCCAAAATTTTTTTCCGACCAGGAAGAAACCCTTTTTTCAAACAATGAAAAACTGCCACCGGCGATTTCCCCCAGTTAAACGAAATTCATTACTTTAAATTTTCCCCGGGGTGAACATACTCTAAAAAAACCATTTCTCACTTTCCCCCCCCTCTTTCAAAAACCCCAACCCACCCCAAACCGGGAAAAATCTTTTTAAAACCTCAAACAAACCTCCCCCAAATCACCCCCCTATGGAAAAAAAATTCCCCAGGTAGGAAACCCCAAAACCATGGCCTTTTTTCAAAAAATTTGGTTTCCCCAAAAACCCGGACACGGACCATTTTTTGCGAAACCCCCGAACCTTTTTTTTGCGAGCAGGGGCAAAAGGGGGAAGGCAACCCCAAATCCCGGGATCCCGCCCCGGGGCGGTTTTCACATCCCCCATTTAAAAACAAAAAACACATTTTTTTTCCCACCACTTCCCCCTTTTTAGCCCGAGGGATTGGGGGTTTTCCCCCAGGGGCTACCCCCCCTTTTTTATTTAAAACAACAAATTTTTAAAAAACAAATTTTGACCTATTTTTTAATTTTTTTGGGAATTTAAACCCAAACCCCCCCCACCCCGTTTTTAAAAAAACCCCAAAATTTATAAAATTTTACCTTTTTTGTCAAAACCATTTAAAATTAAAAATTCGTATTTTTTAGATCCCAAAATTCCCCGGGGAAACCCCTTCCCGGTTTTGGGAAAATTTTTTGGAAAAAAAACCAAACTTAACTTTCCAGCCATCAAAAACCTCAAAGCTTGCCAAAACACGAATTCGCTCTACGACACCACGGGGGCTAAAAAAAACTTTTCCACCCTTAAGAAAGGGGTTAAAAAATTTTTTTGGTTACGGTCCCAAACGCCCTAAATTGGGTTCCCCACCCTTTTCCCGTCTATTCCCCCCCACCCCTTTTACACCAAACCCGGGGGAACCTTTTCAAAGGGAAAAACTTTAAAACTATTCCCCTTTTAAAAAAACCCCCAAAAATTTTTTTTTGCCCCCGCCCCCCAAAATTTAAACAACCCCAAAAGATTCCGGTTTTTTTTTTCCCCAGGGAATTGAGGCTAAACCCGGAAAAAAAATTTTTTCCAATTTCCGGCAAAAACCCCCCCCTTTTTTTACCGAGACAGATCTAAACCCCCAAAAGTTAAATTTCCCCGGCCAACAGACTACTTGTTAAAAATCCCTTTAAAAAAATTTTTTTTGCTTCCCAACCGAAATGGGCTGTGCCCATCCCTTTTTTCCAGAAAACTTTTAACAAATTTATTAGATCCTTTTTTTTAAAACCCTTTTTTTTTTTTTCCCTTTTTGAAGAGATTTGGGCGCATGCTGGGCCTTTTTACCATACGGGGAACCTTCACTCCAAAAATTTTTTTTTAAAAAAAAAAATTTTCAAAAAACGTTTCAAAAATACCTTTCTTGGGCCTGGGTTTTTTATGGCGGGAAGAAATGGGATCTTACCAAAACCCACAAAGAAAAAAGTAATCATACCCCTGCCATTCCCAAATTCGATTTTTTTTAAACCCGGCAAATTAAAAAAAAAACAAAATTTTCATTCCCTTTAAATTTTCCCATAGGGGGTTTTAAAAAAAATTTTGGCCGGCCCCCAAAAATCATTTTTAAATTTCCCTTTTAAAGAAAAACCCTTTAAAATGCTGCCCCCTCAAAAATGGGTTTTGGGGTTTTTTTGGGTGTGGTTTTTGGGGGTTTAAACCCTTTGGGGTCCCCCTGTGCCTCGGTTTTTGGGGTTAAAATTTTTTTGATTTAAAATTTTCGGAAAAAAGAAAAACATTTTACTTCAAAGACATTTAATAATGTTTAAAATTTTTTTTTTTTTTTTTTTTAAAAGGGGGGGGTTATTTAAATTTTACCCCCTTTTCCCCGGGGGGGGGGCCCCAAAACAACTTTCTTTTATCTTTCCCCCCCGTTTTTTGGGAGGTTTTGAAAAATGAATTAAATTAAACCCAAAAAAAGGGGGGGGGGAAAAAAAGGTTTTAAAATCATTTGAAAAAAAAAATTTAAAAAAAATTCACACTACATTTGGAAGAACAGAGTTTAAGAAATAAACAATGAATGGATATTCAGAACAATCTCATAGATGGATGAAATTTCACTAGATAAATGGCTAACAGATGTCAGGCTTGATACATTGTTGTGATATGAAAGGAACACATTAGACATAATAACAACAAAAATGTATCCAATTCAAGGTAACGAGAACACTAAAATGAGCAGATATACTGGCATAAATCCGATGAATGAGCAGACCTAAATTTTTGCTGTTCAAGTACAATCTTCAGTTTTCTCAGGGGATTAGCTGCAATCTTTGTATCTTGCAGATTAAAAAAGTTTACTCATTTATTATCACAATCCTGTTCTGTTTTCTGTTCAGAATAGCAATCTCCATTTGTGGCTATTCCATCTTTTTTTTTAGTTTGGTGTGAGGAATGTTTGTGTGAGATGAACACTTGGAGTTGTTTGATGCTGTCTTAACACACACACACACACACACACACACACACACACACAACACCAAAAAAAAACAATAGTGCATACTTTAAGGTGGCACAAAATACCAAGGTTGTGAGTTTAGTCATGTTGGACTTACATGTTTAATGCAAAATTACTTTACAGTGGTATAATTCAAACTTCAGAGCTGGTTCTGGCTAAAACTGTTATGCCTCAATTTTGAATTCAGTTTAAACTGCAGAGCAACTCACAAATGATTTTGAAATACAAACTGATTTACAATTGATATGATGTTAAACAGAGTGTAACTTAATGCAATGTTTCTTTGTAGTTTGCTTGTGGACTGATGTTTGTGTTGTGACTCTGTTTTATAGAACCTGGCTGTTCCCACTGGCCATCGCCGAGGAGGCCTGGACCCTCAGGTAGGAGGAAGATCATTTAAGCACTAGAAGATACACACACACATGCGTGCGCAATCGCGCGCGCACACACACACATGCACATGCGTACGCACACACACACACACACACACACACACACACACACATGCACACACACACACACACATACACACACACACATGGA
>CM031628.1:43479701-43507968 GCA_018398815.1 Conus ventricosus
TGCTGTCCTCCTCCTATGCCAATTGGCCAGCTTCTCATTGCCATACATGTTGCAGTGTGAGGGTATCGATGCGGGTTCGGACGCGGATGCGTAGAGACAAGGGAGTTGAGTTCTTGTTTCGAGAATATTTAACAGCCTGCAGTACTGACAAAGCATCAGAGAACATGATGACCTTGGTATGTATTGCCCCTCTATACTTATACAGTGTTCTGGCTGCTGACTGTAGTGCATCTGCCTCAGCCTTGGAAGTTTGAGGAGAACGTGCCAGTCGGGATGTCTTGTCGGACAGGAGTTCCATCCATCAGGTTTAGAACATTTCTTCCACCTCCGTTTCTGGCATCCTCTTCTGCGGAGCATCTGTATGTGCATGTGTCCAGAACTCTTTGGGGGTATATTTGCTCTATGTGAGCTAAGTAGCCATATCCAACAAACAAAGCAATCAATTAATCAGAAAATCAAACAATCAGCTACCAAAGACCAATCAGAAAACCAAACAATCAGCGACCAGACCAGCCGTTCAACCAACCAATTAGCCAACCAGCCAACCAATCAAATTAATTGTACACAACCAATCATCTAACCCTCTACCTAACCATCTAAACAGCCAACCAACCAACCATCCTTCTACCCTTCCAACCAACCAACTAAACCATAAACTAACCAACCGTTTAGCCTGCCAAGCAACCAACGAAACCAAGCAACCACGAGGGCAGACAAATAAAACTTCATCTCAATGCCTTGATGAATTTGGCAAAGTTAGGATAAACAAAGTATTATCGAGAAAAGAGGCAAACGAATTATCACAAAACATCTAAACATGATTACATTAACAAGAGATATCGTTGTAATGTAATCACGTGAATAGAACACAAAGGGAAAGGGGAGGGGTGGGGGTGGGGGATAAGATGCAGAAGGGGTGGAGAGATTGGAAGGGCAAAGACATGATAAACGTTTTATGGAACGTGTTCCTCATGGTCGATTTATCACACAGTGCGTGGAATAAAAGAGATCAAAATTGTTTTTATAATTTAAAAAAAAAAGGAAAAAAGAAAACATAGCCTATCACAAGAGACATAAAAAATGAAACTGTGTGCTATAAACCCAACAAGACATAATGAGATCAGAGGATCTAGACCAGGCCTACTTGTATTAAGTCTGATGACATTCAGCCCGTTCTCTGTAGCTCATAAAACTATACACAGTGGATGGGGTTGGGAGAGGGGGAGACTGGCCATGTGGCAAGTTTCTCTCCCCAGAGAGAGAGAGAGAGAGAGAGAGAGAGAGAGAGAGAGAGAGAGAGAGAGAGAGAGAGAGAGAGAGAGAGAGAGAGAGAGAGAGAAAAGAGAGAGAGAGAGAGAGAGAGAGAGAGAGAGAGAGAGAGAGAGAGAGAGAGAGAGAGAGAGAGAGAGAGGAGCCATGACGAGACTGGGTAACAGTTAAGCATCTACTGCAGACGGTATGATGGTTCGAATACTGAATTCCAGTCCACACCAATCTCTTTGAAACACGAGAATAAATGATAAAGTTTTATTAAAAAAATATATATATATAGCTTGTGGGATAGAGGAAAAATGGACATGTCTGTCATCCATGTAATGTAGTCTAATACTTAATATCATGTAAAAGCCAGAAAACACTGAATGAATGCACAAACCTCAGCTTGTCCCATAATTATTCCTGGCAACATCGCCACGTTTCCAAACATGAGCGATACAAAGACATCGAATTTCGAAACTAACATCGCAGACACCGCAGTAGACAGAATGATAAAGAATGTTTGGAAGAGTTTATAATGAACAGTTCTTTTGTTCTGACATCAGAGACATGAGAACAGGGAAACCAGTTAGCAGAAACGAATCCACACACAGAGGCAAGGCAGAGTACAGAGGACAATTTCTACATGTACATCCCACAGGGCCAAGTGTCGGTACATAATCGGATAAAAATCGAGAGAACCAGCTGCCGCAATTTGATTTGGAAAATCGTGTTCTGTCCACTTACCATCTTGCTGTGCTCAATATGTTTAGGTTCGTTAGGCTTCCAAATAATACGGAACAGAAAGAAAGGGGACAAACAAAAAAGTAAAATGGAATGAATAAATAAAAAGATAAGTAAATAAACAAATAGCAATAGTATTAGATAACTCAATAAAAAAAAAAAAATAAAAATAAAAAAACATAAATAAACAAATCAAACAGATGAATAAATGATTAAAGAAAAAAAAAAAGAATAAATAAAGAAATGAATTAATTAGTAAATAAATAAACTCAAAAGCATGATCACTACTAGAAAGCTCAAGACAGAAGCAGAGAACTAATATATGTCTGTTCTGGCTCACCCGCTCTCAACCGGCCTTAGCCGGTTTCGACGGGCGAATCCAGAACAGACATATATTAGTTCTCTGACAAGTAAGACTTCAATAACCAAAAAATAACGACCCTACAAACAAACATACTGTGTAGGATTGTCCGTTTTCAATACTAATTTACTAAACTTTTCAGATTTCAGTTTTTGTTTAATCCTGCGTTTTTCCTGATCATTTTCAATAACTCATTTTCGCGCAAACATTCATCAAATGAGTCTCTGTCTTTCATGTGAAATAGAACTACAGTCTTTAACTGTTCTCTAAAGTCTTTTAAAACTGAGTTATATTTTTGACATAAAATCACACACTTATCCCGGCATGCCTTCCACTAAAAGCTAGTTTTGATAAAGAGTTTCTCTTTTAACTATGTCTCTTTCTGCCGAACAGTCATCTATAATAAATAGTGTCTGCGTTCCTTCAAACAGTCTATAAAACTGTTTTAAACACTCACTTAGTTTATTGCTAGGATCAACTAAAAATATGTCATCATCCGCCCATATAAACCTTCTATCATGATATGCTTTGTTCCATTTAAGTGTTGGGCAGAAAATTACTATATGATCAAAATTATAACGATAAACTGTTTGTAATAGGTCGAGGACAAATATTGTTTTTCCACAACCAGTCTGCCCACAAATCAATGAACAATGAGGGGTTTTTGTCATAAAGTTTAACTGCTCCATAGTTTTATAACAGAATTTAATCTAATCCAGTTATTATTTTTATCATTTCTCTCCGTCAAAACTTGTTTCAGTATAATAAAACCCTATGAGGCCTAAATGTGTAAGATTAATCCAATTCAGTTCTGTAAGATTGTTTCTATTTAAGTCAACATTGATTTTGTTGCTTGTTGTTATGATCTTAATATCCTCACCATTGTGAAGAACGACGATGGTAACTTTAAGGCGTTTAACGTCTAAGTTTTGCCAGCTAATATTAATTCCTTTTATAAGGACGTCACTAACGCCCACAACCCCATCCTCTCCACATCTTTAAAGACAGAAATTTCAATATCATTGTGAACGTGTCTCCTAATTTTCTGCTTGGAAAGAACTGTAATTTTGTAGAAGCTTTCTTTAAAACCGTTTTTTCTTCTGTGGAGGATGTACTGTTTTTTCCCATACGGCGTTATTTCAATCTCTTTCCGACTATTGTCGTCCGGCATAAGACTTACATGTAAAGGGCCAGAGTTGAATGCTTTCTGAAACTTTTTTGACGGCTAAAAAATGTAAATGGGCTTATGAATTCAAATTTTATTTCCCATTCTAAATATGGTTCTAAATGCCATTTGCTGTCAGGTTTTCGAACTATTTTATATTCATACTGGCCAGCATTATTTGCTTCTACATTGCGTAGTTTTTTCTAGTTTAGGAAATTTTTTGGTTGTCGCCAACCTCTTTGCTTTTTATAATCGCCATTTTTTAAGTGTTTTCCAAACCCATACAAATGCCTTTTCCTCCCCGTTCGGGGTTAAAGCCCGGGAAAACTTTTTCTGCAAGGTTTTTTAAAATTCTAAGTTAACACCTCCAACCCAAATTTGGAATCCCGGTTTTTGGGCCCACCGACTTTTATTTTTTAGAACAACTATTATTTTATTTCCAAAAAAATGTGCAGGTTTTTTCAATTTCACGGGGTTTCCCTGTTTTGGTCTGAAATTTTTAAATTAAATATCCGACCCCCCCAAAAACCCAATTTTTTTTAAACGTAAAATTAGGGAATTGTATAATTTCAAAAGGCAATTTGAGTTTTCCCCTAGGGAAGAGCTTTTTAAAAACATTTTGAGGGCCTTCCATCAAAATAATTTTTCCCTCGTGCTCAGCTCGCCAAATGAACATAGAAGTTAATTAATTAAAATTTGCAAGATCGAGGGAAATTTTTTTTTCCCTCAAAAGTAGTTTTGTTTGGGGGAGTAACTCAAAAATCTATATTGTTAGCTGCAAAGCCTAACTTTTTTTATTTACTCTTTATAAAAATAAAACCTCCTTCTTCTTCAGGCTTGAATTTTAAAACATTTTTTTTAGATTCCTTTTTAAGTTTGAGAGAAATTGTCAAAGTTATTCTTTGTTCTTTTAGTGAGAAAAAACCCTTAATAACCACGGGGAAATTTGTTAACGGGGCAATTTTCCCCCGTTTTGTAAATTTTTAAAAACCTTTTTAAATTTTTCCTTGGATTATTATTTTAAAAACCAACACTTTGAAATATTTCATGGGGTGGGGCCTTTTTTTTTTCCCGCAATCGTTCTTAACAGAAATTTTAAAAACAAAGGCGGTCTTGAGTTGTTTTTGTTACAAAACATTTTTTAAACAAAATAAAAATGATGCGTTTAAATAATTTAAGGGAAAAATATTTGTTGGGCCGCACTACAACTTAAAAATAAACAAGATACTCTTGTCATTTTGGGCCCAATGAAAACTTTTCAAGGGAAAGGTGAAATACTCCCTTAAACAGATATCTTAACCCCCCTATTAAAAAAGACTACATCCCAAAAATGTGGTTTTGGGCTTTCGTTGCAGTTTTATCAGAACCAGGTTTAAAATTTTTCTGTTTTTTTGCACAACTGGGGGTGGAGTGTCCCTAAAGTGATCATTAAAAAAAATTTCCCGATCCTTTTTGGGGAGGGCATGTATTGATTTTATTTTTTATTACAAACCCTTTAGACGTATTTTGACTGCTGCAAACGCCATTGCCCAAAAGACAAAAACCCTTTAATCCCTTCAGGGAAAAAGAAAAGACATGAAGGCTTTTGAAAGGACTTAACGAATTCAAATTAATGTTAAGACGACTTTAGACAAAAATTGGACCGCAATCATGGGTTAGGCACCCCTTATTTTGGGGTTTGGGGGGGGGGGTGCCCCAGAAAATATAACTATGACTGGGAAACCCCCCTCCACCCTCCTTCTCTTTAGACAAAGTTCACCTCGGGTCCTAGGCAAGAGATAAAAAACAAAGGGCAAAAATTTAAAATTTAAAAACACTTCTAAGGGCCTAACTAAACAGGAAAAGAACGAAAAAAAACCCACTCGTCCCGTACTTCGTTTTGGGGTTTGCTAGGGTCGGGAAGCACCAACGAGGGCGACATAAATGATCCTTTTACCCCGGTTTTTTATGCACAAAAACCCAAAACTTAGCCCAAAATTTTGAGGACGCCCTTAATTTTACAATTTTTGCCTTCAAATATAAAAAAAGGGACCCAAAAAGTTTTACAAAACGCCCAAATCGAAAGTGACTTTGCTGTTGGCAAATGGGTTTTTAATGTGCCTTCTGACCTCAGACTCCAGATAGGGACAATAATAAACTTTAAAAAATGAAATCCTTGTTTGGCCGGGAATGAACAGAAAGGGCGGAAAAAAAAAGAAATAAATTTTGAGCCCGTAATAATTTCAACAGTAAAAAAACAAGATGACCCCCCCCAAAAATAAGTCATTCCAATCCCCAAGGCCAAAGCCTAAAGGGCCCTTTAAGACGCGGACTCTGTTCGCGATGGCCCAGAAATGAAAAAAAAAGCACTTGTTTTTTGTAATTTTTCTGCATGGATTACTCGGCCTTTTTCTTTCTAAATATTAACCCAACTATTAAGAGAACTAATGTCCATAAGTGCTCGGCCATAAAGCCAACTACTTTGCCTGCAGTAGACAAAAGCCAGCTAACAACACCCCCCAATATACCTGGTAAAGCATCCACGGCTTTACCGGCTAATTTTTTTAATAAACCTGCAAGATGATCAAGCTGTTTTTTTACCCATGATTTATCAGGTGGAGGCGATGGCGGTGGAGGCACTGGGCGTTGTCCGCCGCCGCCTGTAATAGCCATTACCAGTGTACTTATTGCAAATCCTAAGGCCGTTATAACGCTTGCTAATGTGACTCCTTGCTTTCTAAACAGTGTTCGGATTCGTTCTGCTAGCGTTGTGTCTTCATATAAAATTCTTTGGATAGTTTCTCTTATTCTGCTCACTTGAGTTCGTAATTGTTCTCGGTTAGTAGACAACACTTCTAGTCTTGCTGATCTCTCTTGTTCAAGATCTTTTAGTCTTTGGGTTATTCTTTCTTTAATATCAGGCCCTAAGTTGGCGTCATCAGCCTCAACGAGTTTTTCTTTTTCTCTTTTTATATGCTCATCTATTTCACCCAGTTTTTCTAAATTGTTTGTTAATTCGCCTCTGATGCTTCTCAAAGCATGATCAAGGGCCGCTATTTCTCGCATGGGTAGCGGTCAGTCGTGTATAGTCTTTAATGCTGTTTCTTCTGAAAAACTGGTTTCTGCTTCTATTGCATTTATTAATTCGTCTGCCGATTGATTTAATTCTTTAAGTTCCATGTTTTGCATTTGGTTATCTGTCGGGAGTTCCTGCAGTGTGTTTTGAAGTTTAGAAACAGCCTCCCCATCTAATTTTGGTTTAGTAATGCCAAGGCGATTTTGTTCGCTTACACCGAGCCTTTGTCTAATTGTACTCTTTTTTAAAAACTTTGATGAGTCTGGTTTAGTTGTAAGCTGAACAAGTTGTCCTTGGTCGCTCCTCACAAACAAATGGTCATCTTTTACTTCAAAATCATTAGGGTCTATAAATTCGGGAGGTTCTTGGCCTACACTTTGGTAAAATGATCTGACCTTACTTTCTGTTAATTCACGCCGCAATGAGGGCGCCGAGCGATGCTGTATTAAAAGGGGATCATTTCACTCATGTCGTCTCCCAGATCTAAAACACCATAATCTTCTTCACCTCCAATGCCTGCCATGTTTTTAAATAATTAACTTTTTATTTTGTTTTATAAAAAAATGTCACAAGCATATGGCTCGATTCTTGACCCGCATAGAAGTCTGAAAGAGCCCTTTGGCGTGAAGGGAAATAAGCGGAATATTACTGTTCCAAATAATCCGTCTACTATTGATTCAGATCAAATTCTTACTGTTAAATTTCCAGACCTAGGAGCAGATGAAGTGATTGTGCCAGGCTCTGCGCAACTTACTTTCAAAATAGAACTCACATCAGAAACAGACCCAAACAGGACAGTTGTCCAGAATCTAGGCCGGGCAATCGTTAAGAAAATTTCTATAAAACTTGAGGGGCAAGAAATATTTTCTTTACACAATGCAGACATATTTTTAACCTATTCTGATCTATGGCTAACCGAGAATGAAAGGGCTGATCTTGCGTTTCAAGGAATAGATAATGAAGAAGCACTAAAACATAGAATAGGCGCCGCAGATGCTAATAAAGCCGGCAAAAAGTTGTGGCTGTAAATTTTGCGTATGGTAATCGCTTTTCCATTCCCTTAGATTTTGAGTTGTTAAAAGCGCATGCGCCATACTTTCAAGGAGCATTAAAAGACAGATTGTCATATGAACTAACTTTTAATGAATACAAACGTGTTATTAGATCAACAGACACTGAAGCAAAGTACAGCATTTCTGACATCTCGTTAGAGTTTGACGTTGTTAGCAACCCTAATTTAGCAAGGCTGATTGAGCAACAATATCAGGCAAAATTAGCAATATATACTCAGAGGCATAAAAAACGCGAAAACAAACTGTATAGAAATTTTGATGTAATTTGGCTACCGATTCCTTTGAACTGGTAATAGAAAGTGAGAAAAAGCAATCGAACACCGCAAAAGTGTCCTTTCAAAGTTCATTCTGGTAGAAAAATAAGGTCACATGAACTTGACCTTGACCCTGTGTTAACAGCAGAATGTCAGTATCTGGTGTGACCACCTCGAGCATTGATCACAGCTGTGCACCTGCGGTAACATCGAGCGCAACCAGAGTGTTGGTCTGCCTCTGGGGGACTTGCCACCACACCTGGCCCACAGCAACAGCAAGCTGAGCTGCTGTCTGGGGTCTGGGGTTGAGCTGGTTCAACTGCCTCTGAAGGGCATCCCAGAAATGCTCTATTGGGTTAAGGTCGGGAGAACGGCTGGGTGAGGCAGCAGATTGATGTTGTTCTGCCTCAGGAAGTTCTGCGTAGCACGGGCAGTGTGCGGCCTTGCGTTGTCCTGCTGAAACGGGTTCTGTGGATGCCGCTGGAAATGCGGCAGGATGTGGGGCCTCAGAACTTGGTCGATGTAATGAACAGCAGTGACCCCGTTACCACGTCCCCGGACCCACATTCTGGAAGATGACTGGCCCAATACGGCGATTTATGCCGATAGCCCCCCAGATCATGATGCTTTCACCACCCCATGGGTCCCTTTCGGTGATGTTGGCATCCGTGAAGCGTTCCCCCGCTCTTCTCCAGATCCGGATGCGGCCATCGCCTGGGTCGACGCAGAACCGGCTTTCATCACTGAAGAGGACTCGGCCCCAGTCCCGATGGCGCCAATGCACGTGGATCTGTGCCCACTGCAGACGGTTCTGGCGATGCTGGAGTGTCAGGATAGGTCGCCGGGCTGGACGCCTGCATTGGGGAAACCCAAATGTGTTCAGTCGGCGACGCACGGTCCTGTTGCTGATTGGCCTGCCATGGTTGCCGACGGTGTTCCTGGCTGTGTTTGGCAGCGGTTTGGTAAGGCTCCCGTCGATGCTGACGAAGAAATGGCGGTCTTGGGCTGCTGTGGTGACCCTCGGTCTGCCGCTCCTCGGTCTGTCATCAGTGGTGTTTCTTGCTTGAAAGCGGTCCAGAAGGCGATAGACGGTGGAAATGTGGACTCCGAATGCGATAGCGACCTGCCTCATTGGAACCCCCGGCCTGCAGTTGCCCCATTGCTATGCAACGATCTTGACGAGAAAGTCTCGGCATTATGTTGGCGCCTCTGGAAGGGATGATTGAACTTTTTGGGGTTTGGAAATTTATAGCCCCACAATGGGGGCCACATTGAGTTGCAATTCACATTGATGCACGTGGCGTAGGTAGTCCACATGGCAAATGCACCCCCTCGTGCCAAAAACGCTGACCCGCAACATTCACCCACTGTTAAAGAGGGTTTCAACCGGCCAAGACACCACGTACTGCTAATGTTGCACGTGCCAACGACATTGCTTACGTCCTGTTCACAAGTTTAACAATCGTGCACTGTCTCTATTTTTTTTCGCGTTTTTATGCCTCTGAGTATATTACGATAGAGTGATTCATCATACAACATATCCTAGAAGCAAGGCCGACGCTATATGGAATTTTAGTTTTAGCGTCTCAGCAAGATCGCTTAAAGGTATTTTATTGCTGTGTGAAGATGAAGAACCATTTGAAAGAGGAAGTGAAAAGTTTATTAATCCTAAAATAACGAAAGTACAATGTTCGATTGAGGGCAGTCCTAACCAAATCTACGCTAGCGGGCTTAAACCTTATCAACATTTTGACGAAATAAGAAAATTGTTTGGGGGTGGGAGGTGTAGAAATCCAACAGTTGACCTTGTGTCTAAAGATCTACACCTTCACAATGTTAGACTCGATGATTATTTAACAACAAAATACGGTTATGGATGACCTAAGAATCGACAGAGGAAAATCAGTTGCATGGAAGTGGTGAGAACTGTATAAGACGAATAAACATTCAAATTGATAAAGAAAAAGATGGCGATAAACCATTAATGTACATTTGTTTTTAATATATGATGCGCAGCTGAATATTCAAGATAACAGATTAAAAGATATACAAAACTAAAAATATTTTTTCATTTTTAAAAAGCATGTCTGTTCAAGTTTATCCAAATGTGCCTACAGCACCGGAGTCGCCAAGAGAAGAGATAGTAGAAACCCCGTCATAAAACCTTTAGATTAACCAACATTACACAAATGCTACAAAAACTAGAGCAGGACCTTCAAAATACAGCAAAACCAACGAAGGTATTCTGCTGCCTTTAATGCTGTTACATATGTCAATACTGGAGCATCAACTGTAAGTTGCTCTATCAGCAGGAACAAGTGTCGGTCTCTTAGCAACAGGCATAGGCGCACCCGCAGCTTACCTTTAGGCGGTTTTGTCTTTAGCTCTCGGTCTATGTTCATTAGCCGTAAGTGCTGCTGGCAAAAATTAAAAACTAAACTCCAAAAGCACACAGCTATGGTTCAACTAATAACAGCTAAACTTAGTTCCTTTAAGCTGATTATAAATAAAGCACTAGCTGACTCAAACATCGCGGATGAAGAATTTAATCGTTTACAGGCCGATTTTGATGACTACAAAAGACAAAAGTTTGATCTTCAAAGAAAGGCGAGACAAGTTTTTCTCAACAGCCAGACGCCGAGCAGATAAAAAAGGAATGCTTAAAAAAGTAAACGAAACATTAAACTCTGTTCTAAACAGCTCGCATTAACAACGCCAAAGGGCGTTTTACATTAGTTTATGAGTCCAAGCACAAAAAGAGCCGTCGATATTGATTCTGATTAAGAATTTTTTTTTAATTTAAATAAAATATTTTGAGTTAGAAAAAAACTCAACATGGATAAAATATATGAAGGACAAGACGAATTGTTTGAAGCAATGCAAGAAGATTTATCAAGAGCGCTGAATGATATTGATTTAGAAGTCATTGATCCAGCAAGCGTACGAGCAAGCGTTGGTCATGCTATTTCTCAAGTTCCAGGTAAACTAACAATAGACCCGCCAGTTAAAGTAATGTTAGCTGTTTTAATCGACTATGTAACAATAATGAAGAAAACCTAGAAGTCTGGGTCTCGACTAAACAACAGGTTATTCTTTCTCGTAATGACTTAACGCCTGGTTGGGCAGACCAACTGCTTACACAGTTTGATGTGGCTGCTGAAGAAGCCAAAATGAGGGGCTCTGGTTGGTCAGAGGGCGAAGTCTTAGAGATCAGATTAAAACAGGCTAAGTATGCACCGATTGTAGCAAGGCTTACATTCCACTAACCTCCAGCAATAGTTGCAAAAAGAGCAGTTCTTAAACATAAAGAATACAGACAACAAATGTTTTTATGTGGTGTGTTCTTGCAAGGCTGCATTATATCCGCAAAAACGCAGAGAGAGTGTCTAACTATGAACCATACATCAATGATCTTAACTTTAGTGGAATATCCTTTCCTGTTAGCACGGATTCCATTGATCAGTTTGAAGAACAAAACAACCAATAACTGTTAATGTATACGCATGGGATGAGGAAACAAATTTGGTGCCTATTAGAAGTGTCTAAAGACAGCCCAACAATAGGTGATCCAGACAAAAGCCATGTTGACTTACTACTGATGCTTTCGCCAGCGGGGCTACCACATTACACATTGATACGCACAATGAGTAGATTATTAGCGCATACTGCAAAAAACACTAACAAACAAGAATTCTGTAGAAAATGTTTAGCAAGAATTCCATCCGTTAAAGCAGCGAGCGAACATAAAAAACATTGTATCGGCCCAGTTGACTGTAATACAGAACTAACTACGCCCCCGCCCGGATCTAAAGTTAGTTTTAAGAACTGGAAACGGCTGCAAAATTCTCCATATGTTGTTACGCAGACTTCGAATCACTCATTGTTCCTTATGAAGGGCCAGCGCCACAAAAACTTCGAAAAACAGTCTTAATGAGTAATCATCAGATTGTTCATTTGCCTTCATTATTGTCAGGTCGGATGGCGCTCATTCAACGCCAGAATTATACAGAGGACCAAATGCAGCTAGAAGATTTCTACAGCGCATGCACCAAGTGCGCAATGATTGTTCTAATAATCTGAATTTATCTGAAATCATAATGACGCCTGAAGACCAAGAACAGTATGACTTAGCCACACATTGCTGGATTGTGGTTTAGAACTCAGTGAGGAAGCCAATCCAAAAGTAAGAGACCATGATCACATTAGCGGAAAGTTCAGAGGAGCAGCACACAGTAAATGCAATCTTCAACTAAAGTTTGATCCTAAGACATGGAAGCTGCCCATCTTCTTTCATAACTTGCGAGGTTATGACTCCCACCTTATAAGCAAGCAGTAACCAGCGCCTTTAGGGTAGCATGCATTGCACAGTCATCAGAAAAGTACATGTGTTTCACTTTAAATAACATGTCTTTTTATGACTCTATGCAACACATGATGGGTTCATTAGAGTCGCTGGCTATGTCCTTAAAGTCCTGCCCATAACAGAAGAATATTTTGACCCAACTCTTGTTAGAAAGGGCGTTTACCCTTATGAGTACATGAACAGTTGGCAAAGGTTTGACGAAGATACACTTCCGCCTAAAGGCGCGTTCTTTTCTAGTCTTAGAGGAAAGGGCATCAGCGATTCTGATTACCAGCATGCTCAAGATGCGTGGCAAAAGTTAGAGTGTAAAACGATGGGAGACTATCATGATTCATACTTGATGGCCGATGTATGTTTGTTGGCGGACGTCTTTGAAAATTATAGAAAGACCTGCATGAAACATTATAGCCTGGATCCCGCGCATTACATTTCTGCGCCTGGGATGAGCTGGGACGCTTTCTTAAAGTTTACTGGAGTACAGATTGATTTATTGTCAGATTTACCAATGATTCAGATGATTGAAAACGGATTGCGTGGAGGAATTAGTATGGCGTCGCATCATTACTGTAAAGCAAACAACAAATACTTGATCATTATGATCCGAGTAAAAGGTCTAACTATCTCATGTATTTAGATGCAAACAATCTGTATGGATGGGCAATGGCACAATCACTTCCACTACGCAACTTTGAAATGTACACAGGCACGAATAAATTCAAAAGGCATTAAAGTGGTTGGGCAGTTTAACGCCTGATCAGCAGCGTGGTTTCATTCTAGAAGTTGATTTAGAATATCCTCATGAACTCCATGACCTGCATAATGACTATCCATTAGCAGCAGAAAGTCTAAAGATGAATCCAAGAGAGCCGCCTAAACTTGTGCCTAATCTTCGAGGCAAAAAAAATATGTCTGTCATTACAGACTTCTGCAATTTTATTTAAGACATGGGTTGAAGTTGACAGCAATTCATCGCATAATTGCTTTTGATCAAGAACAGTTCATGAAACCATACATCATGAAGAACACTGATCTCAGAACTAAATCCACAGATGCTTCAGAAAGACTTTTTCAAGCTGATGAACAACAGCTGTTTCGGAAAGACTATGGAGAATCCGCACAAGCGCAAAGATGTCAGATTGGTCACCAAAGAGAACGAAGCAATTAAGCTGACTTCAAAACCAAATTATCAGGACTTTAGAAGATTTCATGATCAGCTTTTTTGGCATAATGATGAAAAAAAAGAAAGTCAAATTGGACAAACCTGTATTTATTGGGTTTACTGTTTAGAATTATCAAAGCTTTTGATGTTAGAATTTCTTTATGACTACTTTAAGCCCTTGTATCCTGAGTCCAGAGTACTTTACACAGATACAGACAGTTTGTTATAGATATCCTTACTGAAGACATCTATAAAGACATGGAAATAGAAGTAGCTAAAGGGCATGTAGGATGGTACGACACATCCGATTACCCTAAAGATTCGCCTTTGCATTCAATTACTAACAAGAAGGTTTTAGGAAAGATGAAGGATGAATTATCCGGAGGGGTGATTAAGGAGTTTATTGGTTTAAGGTCAAAAATGTACAGTATTTCGAGCCAGGAGAAAATCGTTAAGAAAGCAAAAGGAATATCTCGCAGTGTTGTGCAGTCAAACATATCACATGACAACTACAAAGAAGCATTGTTTGTCAATAAGACTTTTCATCATGACAACGTAAAACTGCGATCTAATCTACATGAGATCAACACAACAGTTGTAACAAAGAAGTCATTAGATAGAACAAACACAAAACGCGTGTTTGTTAATCCCGAGTTTTCATATGCAATTGGGCACTGGAGGACCGCATAAACAGGGGGGTTATATTTTTCATCAACTTTTATTAAAAAGATCAATCATAGCTTCATCAATTCTTTTAAACTTTTCTCATGTTGTTTGATGCTTTCGAATTTTTTTTATTTTTTTTAAAGATATTCTTTTCCCAATTTGGGGGTTTTAGTTGTAGGTGATCGGTGTTTAGCATGTTTGATTAATCCCCAAAAAATTTTCCCCTTAATAGCATTACACGCAGAAATGTTCCCCTTTCATTTTCCCCCGGGTCTTTCTTTACCATTTTTGTTTCGTTCTGCACTTCCTTCGAGCTTCCATTTTAAACTCAAATATATTTACTTTTAAAATTAATTAAAGGGGGAACTGTGTCTGGGGGGTTTATTTGCATTTTTCTTCACAAAAGACTTGAGGGGCGGGGTGTTTTTTGTGTCGTTTTCGTAAAAAATACAGGGGGGATTCATTTTTACAATTTTTTTTTTTTTCATATGGATCAACACCCAAACGGATCTTTTCCCCTGATGCGAGTGCCCCCTTCTGCTTCCCCCGGTAAAAAAGGTACCTTACTTTAAAACCCAAATGGTAATATTTACCGGATGAAACTCCTTAAACAGCATTTTTTTGTTTGTTTTTTGTTGTTTGTATGGTTTTTGCCCTTTAAATTTTATTATCTTGCGGCAAACTGAGGGCGTTTCAAACCCCTTCGGGCGACAATTGTCAATCACTCTCTGATCTGGTGGGAAAAAAGTCTTTCAGTAACGTTTGTTAAAAAGTTTTAAACTAAAGCCTGTGATCTGGAACTCCGGGAATGCCTCTTTTATGGTAACTCTTGTTTTAAAAAAATTTGTTTCCTTGGCCTTTTTAAATTTCTTTTCCTCATCGACTTGAATATGCGGGGTAATTAAAGGGGGCCTCTTGGTATATCAGTTGTATGGCGACAGCAAACCCCCAGAAGCACTCTTTTTGTTAAAAAGGGTTCCCTTTTTGTATCTTAAAGCTATGTAAAATACTGTGAGGTGTACTTAAATTTTTTCGAAATCGTATCAGAGGGAAATTTTAAGAAGCCCCATTTGAGGGGTGTCGTTGGATTTGTATTCACAAGTGTGGTCTCTGTATTCGTTAGGCCAGGTAAAAAAATTTTCCAAATGCTTGTTTGGGATACCATTTTTTTGCTTTTGTTCACTGACCCAGCTGCTTGGCTTACTTTTTAATTGCCGTGATTCCCTTCCAATACCTTTTGGCGAAAAAAGTTTTTGTTTTATTTTTTTTTCAGCCCAAAATTTGCGCAACAAAAAAGACAACAGTCTGCATCTTTTGTTTTTCTGATGGTTTTTAAAAGCAAAGGTGGGGGCATTTTCTCTTTGGGTTTTCCTTTACAAGTAATATCTTTTATTGCCTGGTCAACATTTTTAAATGTGTAAGCTGCGTCCCTGTTTTTTCAGGGTATCGTTAATGAAACTAACTGCTCATTCTCTGGGTTTTCTAGCATCTTTTCTGCAGCTAGTTGCTCCACACTTTTTTAGTCTTTTCTCTCGCCGTCATCCCCCCCGTTTAAAAGCGTAATTACTTCCACTAAAAAACAAGCGCATTAACCACAGCGCCGCACTTTATTAAAGTGAAGCCATTTTTTATAAATGTATTTTTTTTAATATTTTTTTCCTTTGGGAAATTTTTCCTTGCTTGACTAGAAAATCTTTGAGCAAATGAAGCTCATAATAGCAATTTGCTTTGCCGAATCCTCAAAATTAGTTTGCCAAGATTGCCCGGTTTTATTTTTAACAAGCCTTTACCAAGCATTGAGTATTTTAAATTAGCCTCCAAAAAAACCCCAAAGGTAACAAAGGGTTTGGGGACGTTTTTTCGGGCTCATTTTTTAAAAAATAATTAATTTAATTTAAAAAAAAAAACATGAACCGGGTCATTAAACCCTTTCCCGAACTTATGATTACAAATGACCTGGTTTATGAGCAAGCTATTATGCCAAAAAAAAAAAACTGTATTCTTTGGGGCCCTGTGGAAAAACAAAAAAGTTCCCGGAAATGAATTCAGCATAGAACAGATTCAACAGATGTCGCCCCAAGACATTTAAAGTATATAAAAGGTATGAAGCGCAACTTGGATAAAAATGGGAAAAAAATTAGGGGAAACAGTTTTTAGTTTGTACACTAAACTAGTCAGTAGATTTGCTCCCATTGATTCTGAACAAGATTTTATGTATGATTTAACACAGGATCCAGTTTTAACAAAGTCATTAGAGTCTCTAGGATGTGATTTATACTACAGATTTGGAACATTATTGTCGCCGCTAATCATGGGATTAATTACTTTTAATCATATAGATTTTATTTCCCTTCAAAATGACCGAGCCAGAAAATCAGCAGAATCAGAAAACACTGAATCAGGTGGAGAAAGTAACCAAGCCAGAAAATCAGCAGAATCAGAAAACACTGAATCAGGTGGAGGCCAGTGAAAAGCATCCTCATCCGGGGCGTGTTAAAGCAGGAAAAAAATTAGCAGAGTGGAACAGACAAAAAACATTAATGTTACAGAATATAACTCATCACGAAAACATAACACCGCCAACGCCAGAACAAGTTGATTCAATGCCAGCTATAAAAACTCCATGTGATTCAAGGCCTACAGCACCAAAGTCTTCGTGGAATATTGAACTTAAAACTGTTGCCATTTTTGGCGCCCTTGCTGCTGTGGGGGGCGGTTATTACGGTTATAAAATATATAAAGAATGGCAACAAAAACAAAGCAATCAAAAAAATCTGAACCACTAAATACAGAAGACAGCAGCACGCCAGCACCGCCAATAACAAAAAATCATTTTGATCCATTTAAAATGCAATAATATTTTAAGAACTTAAATTTAAATTTTTTAATAAAAATAGATCATGGCGTATTATAAAATGATGGAGTCAATAAATAAAGACATGGAGTCTATAAAAGACATTTCCATAGACCAGAATTGTAATCAATGCGGTTGCTTAGGATGTAAGAACTTCATTAAGATCTATGCAGAGAACGCTGAGCAAGACATCCTCAACGATGACGCGTTTTTTGAGGCGTGTGTGTACTATATTAGCATCTACTATTTAAGATAAAAACATAGATTGTATTTTTTTTTTGAAAATTATAAGATAACTTAAATAAGAACTTGGTTGTACTTAGAGGATGACTTAATTACAATCTTGAGGTAACTTGAGCAAGAACTTAAGGATGACTTGAGGACGACTTGAGTAAGAACTTAGAGTGACTTGAGGATGACTTGAGGATGACTTGAGTAAGAACTTGTGGATGACTTGAGGATGACTTAAGGATGACTTGAGGACAACTTGAGTAAGAACTTAGAAGTGACTTGGGGTGACTTGAGGATGACTTGAGGACAACTGAGGATGACTTGAGGACAACTTGAGTAGAACTTAGAAGTGACTTGAGTGCATGCGTGGGGTGGGGGGTGGGGTGGGGGGTGTGCATGCGTGGGGTGGGGGGTGGGGTGGGGGGTGTGCATGGTGGGGTGGGGGGTGGGGTGGGGGGTGTGCATGCGTGGGGTAGAACAAAACACACAAACACCAACAAACAAACAAGAAGTGAAACTACTAGGGCCACTTCTTGCTTTGTGACTAAACAGGTTGTGTCTCACGCGCAACCTCAATCAACTAGGCCAAGTGATCATATGTGATCACTTGGCCTAGTTTGCCGCTGAGCCTTGCAGGTGCTGCCGCGCTTTGCAGGTCAAGTGATCACATATGATCACTTGGCCTAGTTTGCAGGTGCTCCATGCTGACGTCATTGGCGGCAAGCTGCCGCGCTTTGCAGGTCAAGTGATCACATATGATCACTTGGCCTAGTTTGCTGTGCTCCTCTTTTCTCAACCAGGCTTGCAACTGCTTTGGCAGAGTTACAGCAGTAATTGCTGTAGCCAAGCTTTTATGGCGGCTCTAATCGCCAGTAGTAGTACATCCGTCATTGTATATTTGGAGCATTTATATGAAGATAGTGCTAGCCACACACTACTCCTCTCCATACTGGTAGATGTACCAAGGTCTGCTAGCCCTATCTAGTTTGTTTGCCAGAACATTCGAAAATCGTTATCCAGTTGCATAAGTTTAATAATGGTTTGGCGTTTGCTACACAGTTCATTTATACTGATTCCTAGCTTATGAAATTTAGGATAGTTATAAAAACACATAGAAATTTGAATAAGTTTTCTAGCATACGAATCAGACATGTTCGCCTCCGCCTTAAGAAATGAACGCCATGTTTGATGCGTTTTTGTTCTTTTAAACATGGCTTTAGCTGTTTCAAGCCAGCACCCAACAATCAACGCGTGATGGATTGTTTTTCCTTGGCCAACTTTCAACAATGCAGCGCCATTTTTTAAAAAAGGAACCATCTCATCGATAGTCAAACACATATTGAAACTGGCTATATTTTGTTCAGCAATATTGCCTTCAAGTTTTCATTTCCTTGAACCAACAAACCTTTAAGATAGTCGTCCATTTCCAAAGCAGTCGGTTCACTTTTTTCCTTTTCTCCACCTTCTAGGAAAGCAATACTTCTTTTCGGTTTAACTGGTAAAGAAACATGCTTCACCTAGTTCCTTTTTTTGACAAATACTCTAACATGCAGGTATAGTAAAACTTGTAATCTTGAATAGCGAGAGCCTGTTCTTCAGTGAACATGTTAGCCATTTTAAAATACCACAACACAGCACAGTACACAGCACAGTAAACGCGTCCTGCTAGTTCGGGAGTCAGTGGGGGAATGTTGTCATGTGAGCGCCGTAAGCCCTGCACTTAATTGTAAACGCCTCGCTGATTGGTCTGCTGTGACATCAGCCCATCGCGTGTCAATGTGGCAGCCTTGACGTAGCAGCCTAGAATGTTCCTGATGCAATCGTTGGGCCGCACAGCCTGCTGACTTACTACGTCGTTATAATTGTGTTGTCTTAGTCTTGCAAAAAAGGTGACAGAGTAGTACAGACTGTTTGAGGGAACGCAGACACTATTTATTATAGATGACTGTTCAGCAGAAAGAAACACTTTGTCAAAACTATCTTTCAGTGGAAGACATGCAGGGATAAGTGTGTGGATTTTATGTCAAAATATACACAGTATGTATGTTTGTGGCGTTTACTAACAAAAACTAATAAATACCAATTCCTGACTCAAAACCAGCCAGAATTCGTACAATATTACCTTCCGCCACCCACCCTCCTTTTTGTCTCCTCCCCCGCCCTTTCCTCCCACCCCTCCGCCACCCGCCCTCCCCAAGAAGACCTAGACTATCTTCAACGGTGGGAAGCCAAGCGCCACCAGCCCCCGCCTTATGGCGGTTACAGTTAGTTAATTACAGGTATCGCATGAGCCGCCCAGGACCGCTGTGCATGGTACTACCTTCCACAAACCCCAAGCCCTCTAATTAGGGTTGTGTGTCTCAGCCAAGACTTCGTTTGTGTTGTGGCGCTCTATTCTTGATCTCTGTCGTTGGTTTGTGCTTTTTTGTTTTTGACAAGTGTGTGTGTGTGTGTTATTTCTGCATGCAAGCCGGGGGTATGTGTACGCACATATATATGTACATTGATATGTTTGTGTGTGTGTGTGTGTGTGTGTGTGTGTGTGTGTGCAAAAACTAAAAACTTTAGTAAATTAGTATTGAAAACGGATAACCCTACACAGGATGTTTGTTTGTAGATAATCGTTATTTTTTGGTTATTGAAGTCTTACTTGTCAGAGAACTAATATATGTCTGTTCTGGATTCGCCCGGTCGAAACCGGCTAAGGCGGTTGAGAGCGGGTGAGCCAGAACAGACATATATTAGTTCTCTGGCTAAATCATCAGCGAAAAGCAGGAGGTACAGTTCCACATGGTTTGGCAAAAGTTGTATCCCATGCCTGCCGCCTCTGATTATGTCATTTGCAAGTTCATTAATAAAATAACTGAAGAGGATAGGACTGCACAAACATCCTTGCTTCAGTCCCTGAAGGCATTCAAAATAGTCAGTGAGCTGACCACCGGCACAGCGTACACAAGATTTTATGCTAGCATACATTCCGCGAAGAACATTTAGCATCCTGCCCTGTACACCAGTCCTAGAGAGCACCCTCCAGAACATTGAATGAGAGATAGTATCAAAGGCTTTATAAAAGTCAACAAAAGCAATATATAGTTTGGCGTGTTTTGAAAACTGCTTCTCTATAATGGCGTACAAGGTAAAGATATGGTCCACAGTAGAGTGGCCACGCCTGAAGCCTGCTTGAGCATCAGTTATGGCAGAATGTGTCTCTGCCCATTTCATCAGCCTAGCATTCAGAACTCCTGTGAAAACTTTGCTGACACAGCTGAGCAAACTGATTCCCCTATAGTTGTCAGGACTGTCTGGGTCCCCTTTTTATACAGTGGTACTATGATTGACTTGGTCCATTCTTTAGGGAAGATACCAGTGATGAAAATACGGTTGAAAAGTTTCAACAAAAAGGGATTACCTGAGACCCGGCATTCTGTAGAAATTCATTTATAACCAGATCAGGCCCTGCAGACTTTCCACTTTGAGCCTACATAGTGCCTGACTCACTTCCTGTTCAGTTATCATGGGGTCCAAAATTTCGTCGAAGTGCTCATAGTTAATAACCACGTCTTGTTCATCCTCATCAATATCTACACCGAGATTTAACAGTCTCGAGAAATGATCAAACCAATTGTGTACAGACACCTCACCGTATACTGGCCGAGTTCTTCTGCACTTTTTAACTTCTTTCCAAAAAGTCAAGGGATCGGTCGCCGACTGCTCGAGTCTGCGTACCCTCTCTGCTCTGAAGGCACATTCTTTCACTTTGATCAAAGTTTTATACTGTTTTCTTTGGGCTGTATAAGTAACTTTGTCTCCATCTGAGTGGGACCTCCTGTATCGACTCAATGCCCTGCTTGAGGCTTTTTACTGTTTATGCACTCTAGGTCAAACCACTCACTGAACTGGGTGCCTCGCTTGGCCATAATCATATTTTTCATACACTGGCCTGCCTGAAGAGGCACCCACAGAATGTCTCTACAGCCTTGTCTATATCTGTGTCTACCATCTCACATGCATCTCTAATCGCAGCCATGCTCTCTTCAGTGAAAACTTGTTGTACATACTGTTCAGCCTTATCTGGCTGCCATATATAACTTTTCACAAGAAAATTCACATTGCTCATCTGGGCATTCTTGTGTAAAAGAGACAAGGATATCTCTAAAGGCATGTGTACTGATTCGACTCTTTGGCCAACCGTTAAACTGAGTACTTTTAGAAAAAATCAGATGACGTTATACAGTAATCAATCACACTATTTTCCATGCTCTGATACATACGTAAACTGTCCCTGTCTGTCGCCACCCCCTGCTCCATTATGTATGAATAGATCGAAACAAAGACATAGGTCCAAAAGGGTTTTACCAAAATCATTTACTGCAGCATCTTGTGAATTTCTCGTTTCACTCAGCAGAGCATCGTGACTGAGAGGATCTGCAACTGGCAGCACTGAGTCTGCCTCCACATTTACCTGGAACCTACCAGTTCTAGCATTCAGGTCTCCAAGCAAAATTAGGTGAAAATCTTTATGTGCGTCCATAAGCTGCAGGATACAGCTGTCTAAACTTTCTAGGAGGCAGTTACATTCTGCTGTGTCATAATAGCTGCTACCTGTGGGGGTACGTAGGTAGCTATCATTATGATATCATGAGTTGTTTAAAAAACATCTTTAGCTATTTTTAACACCACCAATTTGATGCATTGCATTACAGTGTATCACTTCTATAAAGGTCTTAAAACCATTTCTTGACTAAACACAACGCCCCTGAACGTCTACCCTGGTGCGATAATTTCACTGCAGAACAAGCATGTTTGTCATGATCAGGAAAATGCTGAGACAAATCGTATGATTTCTCGTAAATGTTTCAACTAGTATTGCTATGTCATAGCCTGTAATGTAGGATTTGCAGTCCCATCGCTAGTTTTACTAGTTAGACCATCACATTCCAGCTGAGAACACATAATTTTGGGGTTATCATTACTTATTGCTTCAGTTTTGCTAACTGTGCTAAAACGACTGTGCTACTATTACTACCACTGTCAACTGTGCTAGCTTTAACGAGCCACCACTATGTAAGGAGGTTGTTGTAAACGGTCTTTTTTGTGGACATTCCCCTAAAGCGTGTTTTTTGTATTGCCTTGTTGAGTCTGTTGTGTGTGCGATGAGCCATTGCTGGTAGTTTTGTGCGTGGGGCTGACATCTTCGGCTGAGACTGTGACTGGTCTGCACCCCCCCTCCCTGGAGGATTGAGATGCTTGCTCCCCCCGGCGCTTCATGGACTGTAGTACAGGTTGTTGATGGCCAGTATGCACCTGGGGAGGGCAGCTGCGAATTTGTGGGAACTGCCATTGGCTCAGGTGTTTGTGGGTGTGCTGCCCCTCCCCTAGTGCTGGCCGTTGCAGGACTTGGGTCCTGTTACAATGGGTGGGTGCCTGGGGCCACTCGACGCCACCGCCTGTGCCATACGCTGAGTTGATCGCTAGCATGCCTTCCATGGGTACATCAGCCTTCCTGCCACTGTCGTTTGGCCCCTCTGTTGTGTTGCTGGTTGTGTGATGGGCACCGGCGGGGGCGCCACTGGACCCCAGGCTCCTTTGCTGCCAGCCTGTGAGTGTTGTCGTTGGTTGGATGACTCTCCGATTCTGATAATCTCCTGCCGCTGAGTGTTGAAGGTGTAGATTCCGTCCTCCGTGAACAGCCTGTCTGCTCTTAATGTAGCCCTCCTCCCACCACTACGGAGCTCCTTGTAAAATGCCACAAGTCCCTTGCGACGGTTGCTGACCTCCTTGGAGAAGTCCTCCCTGATGGACAGCCTGCTGGTAGTTGGAAGTTGCCGTGCATGGGTCAGGACCAAACCCCGCTGCTTCATGGACTGGAAACGCACCAAAATGGCATTGCCAGCCCAGTATGCATACTCAATCAGTATGTCGGCCGTTATGTTGAGCTGATCCCGGAAAACTTCTCTGATAAGCTGTTCACAGGACGCACCAACTCGAGTTGCTATGCCAAAGAAGACGTCTCTGATAAGCGTTCACAGGACGCACCAACTCGAGTTGCTATGCCAAAGAAGACGTCTCTGATAAGCTGTTCACAGGACGCACCAACTCGAGTTGCTATGCCAAAGAAGACGTCTCTGATAAGCTGTTCACAGGACGCACCAACTCGAGTTGCTATGCCAAAGAAGACGTCTCTGATAAGCTGTTCACAGGACGCACCAACTCGAGTTGCTATGCCAAAGAAGACGTCTCTGATAAGCTGTTCACAAGGACGCACCAACTCGAGTTGCTATGCCAAAGAAGACGTCTCTGATAAGCTGTTCACAGGACGCACCAACTCGAGTTGCTATGCCAAAGAAGACGTCTCTGATAAGCTGTTCACAGGACGCACCAACTCGAGTTGCTATGCCAAAGAAGAGGAGGTTAGGCTTCCTTCGCTCGGCGTCCAGCTCTCTGTCTTGGAGGACAGCCGTTGTACTGTCTCCTTCTATGATGCTGTGTCCTCCTCGACACGTTCCTGCTTGTCACACAGTTCGTCCAGGTCAAGGCGCAACACCTCCTGCCTGCCCCCCTAGTTGGTCCAGCTTGTTGTTCAGCGTTGACTGGAGGATGCCCAGCTTTTGGTCCAAGCTCTGGGCTAGTTGCTGCTGCCCCTCCTCTAGTCGTTTCATGCAACTGTTCAGAGACTGCACAGCCTCGGTGAGGCCCTGCAGCAGCTGTGCTGATTCCATTTCTGTGAACAGTGGTTGTAGGGTGCTGTTGTCGCTGGAGTTGCTGAGATTGACTGTCTTTGTGTTTGTTGGGTTATCTCCATCGTTTGATTTTCTTAGCGGTGCAGATGGCGGCTGGGGTGGAGGAAGGGGCCCTGGATTTCGTTCTATGCACCCAATCACTAACATGAGCAACAAGCATGTCACAGCAATACGACTGGATAACTTGTCCACTCGAAAACCCTCGTACTCTTGCTCTGGCTATTTTTGCCTTTCTGGTTAAGATTTTCTGGTGTATGTTCACAAACAGTCCAATTCTGTTCCTGTATAGCTGAGTTGAACAACCATCTTGACGTGCACAATCAAACCAGTTTACTTTATACACTCCATAAGACAGAGAGCGAAGGGTGATAAAGTAGATTCGTTCCGATTAGACTTGACTCTAACAGTGAGTATCTTTACCGGTAGAAACAGCGCCTGCGAGAGCTCAGGTAGGACACGTCCTCTCACCTCGGCGGTCGTCGGTCAACTCCCGAGAGAGCGAGAGAGAGAGAGAGAGAGAGGGAGAGAGAGAGAATCAGATTTCTTCCTTTTTTTCTCTATTTTCCAGGAGGTTGAAGAGACACCTGCTGGCTGCTAGCAGCACTTCTTTTTTTTACAAACTCATACTGGGCTTTTCCAATAACAGACACAGAAGATGAAACACATGTCAACTGAGATAAGACTGAATCTTTCAGGGTCCCCAGCGTATACTGTAGACGTGTGTGCTCTGGTGTGTGTTCATCAGTGGGGTGATGCCAGCATGTTAATTAGGGTGTCCATGGACATCATGAGTGTGTGTGTGTGTGTGTGTGTGTGTGTGTGGTCTTTGTGTGTGTGTGTGTGTGTGTGTGTGTGTGTGTGTGTGTGTGTGTTCATCAGTGGGGTAATGCCAGCGTGTTAATTAGAGAGTCCACAGAGTGTGTGGAAGTGTTGGTGTGAGTGTGTGTGAGTGTGTGTGTGAGTGTGTGAGTGTGTGAGTGTGCGTGCGTGCGTGCGTGCGTGCGTGCGTGCGTGCGTGCGTGCGTGTGTGTGTGTGTGTGTGTGCGCGTGCGTGCGTGGTATGGGATATGTTTTAGGGGGAGGAGTTGTTGTTCTTATTGTTATATATATATATATATATATATATATGTGTGTGTGTGTGTGTGTGTGTGTGTGGGTGTGTGTGTGTGTGCGAGAGAGAGTGCACGTGCACTTATATGCTGTAATTGATGGTCTTGTTCTTGTTCCAAGTCATTTTCTGAACATTCACACACACACACACACACACACAACACACACACAAACATACACGCATGCATGCACTCACACACACACACACACACACAACACACGAACGTGTGCGCGTACGTTCTCTTGCTCTTACCCACACATATACACACATGTGTGCCTGTGCACGTCCACATTGACACACGCGCATGACATAAGCGCACAAATGCACACACACACGCACATGCGCACACGCCCACATACGACACACACATACACACAGATATGTACACACATAGCTATTATGCAGATCGTGTGCTCATACAAACCCACAAATTACACACACACACACACACGCCGCACGCACGGACGCACGCACGCACGCACGCACGCACGCGCAGATGCAGACACATTCTGCACACCCCACCCCATGTGCACACACACATACACACGCACACACACGCACGCGCGCCCAACGCACACACATGGGCCCATGCCCACACATCATACACACACGTGTACATCCACTACACACGCACACAGACACACACACACCCCACACACACACCACACACCACAAATGGTAGGCAGGCACACAAGGTCTGACCAGCGCGTTGGGCTAATGCGTAGGTCAGACACCGCTGAGTCGTAGCCACGAGACCCTCTTCTTCAATTGTCTCATCTTTGTTGTTAATTCATTTATCCATCAGCTTCAAATCATGCGTAGTGTGGTCTCCAAACTTAGCGGATGTGGGTGTAGCGTATATGGACAAGTCTGCACGCAGTGACACCTCCTTGATGAAACAAACTGAAACTATTCCATGAGTTGGGGCTTGGGGTGGGGGGTGGGGGGTGGGGGTGGGGGGGGGGGGAGGGGTATTCTCTGAGACATCCATATCTTTGCAAAATTAAAAACTGATGCTCAATCATCACCCCCCCCCCCCCCCCTCGCTTCTAATCCTTAGGTTTGTTTTCCTCCTTTCATACCAATGGCAGAAGTGTGGAGATGGCGGGAGTGACAGGGAGTTCTTAGAGGTCTAATCATATTAAGTTTAAATGATGATGATGATAATAATTAACAATACTTACAATGATAATCATCATCATCATCATCATCAACAATATCCTAATGAGCACAATCTTCTACAGCACCCATCCAAACAATTTTTATTTAGGTTCCAAGGTGCTTTAAGAATGTTTACAAATGTCTGTCTGTCTGTCTGTCTCTCTCTCTCTCTCTCTCTCACACACACACACACACACACTGTAAAAACACACATACAACACAAAAAACCACACTCACACACACACACACACACACAGTATCATGGGTGTAACACACACACACACACACACACACTTCATAACCGAGGTGAGCAGCTCATTCATACATGAGTGAATGAGTGCATGCCACAGGCAGCAATATACTTATTTAGCAATATTTTTGGGGTTTTCTGCAACTAATGATTAAACATGTTTTAACTGCGGACGTAGAGGGAGGGGCATGATGTAGTTTGAAACGATGAAAGAAAGCGAGTTCAACAGGTCGCTGAAAAAGAGAATGCCCTAGAGGAATTTGAAATATTGGATCATCAGACGAACAATGGAGGGAGTGGCAGGAGTGTCTATGGACTGGCACAATCAGATTGCTTTGAAAATTGTTATTGGGTTTGAAAGTGGATTCTCCTCACTTTCTGTCATATGGCCATCAAGGTACAAACCAGGTGGCTCCAAGTAGACAGATTGAAATCAAAGGAATGGGACTATTTGGGCGCTTGGAGCGGGTACAAAGACAGGGGCAGGGATGAGTCAAAGGCCTGAAATGTGCCGACAACTAAGGGGAATGTGATGTATTTGAAGATGGTCATTTTAACCAGCCTTAGACCCTCCGTCAGGGTTTGAACAGAAACCCCCAAATAATGAGGCTAAAATCAAATGACGAGACCTTGTTAGTGTTTTTTTCTTCTTTTTTTTCTTTTCTTTTAAAAATTCACATGCTTTGTTTCCCTTATCACCATTAGTCTTATTAAATAGAACATGTGTCTTTCTTGCTTTTTTTTTTCTTTTTTATTTAAATTTCTTTTTTTTTAAAGACTGTTTCGAAATTTTAGGAGCTAATATTTATCAAGCATGTACAGCAAACACAGTAAGTCTATGCAACGTGGAGAGAGGAGTATGCGTGTGTGCGTGCGTGTGTGTGTATATGTGGTGTGTGTGTGTGTGTGTGTGTGTGTGTGTGTGCGTGTGTGCGTGTGCGTGTATGTGTGTGTATGTGTGTGTGTGTGTTGTGTGTGTGTGTGTGTGTATGTATGTGTGTGTGTGTGTGTGTGTGTGCGTGTGCGTGTGTGTGTGTGTGTGTGTGTGTGTGTGTGTATGTGTGTGTGTGGTGTGTGTGTGTGTGTGTGTTATGTATGTATGTATGTGTGTGCGTGTGCGTGTGCGTGTGCGTGTGTGTGTGTGTGTGTTTCCTCTTCCCAGTCTTTTCTTATTCGCTTGTCTTTCCCCCCCCCCCCCCCCCCCACTCCTCCCTCGGCACATACAGTGTTCTCACTCACACATAGTGACATACACACACAAACTTCTTTTCTTGAAAAACTGTATAATCTTGTGGACTCTCCAGCAACCCAGCAGAGGTGAATGGTACAAACAACAGTAAGCTGTTGGACAGGGTGGAATGGTGTGGGCTATATGGGTGGAGGAGGGATGCTGAATTCTGTATAACATGTTGCTCTACAGACGGTTTCATAATAACAGATAGTCTCTTAAACTGACATTTTATGTACGAACTTCCTGTTGTGCAGATTATCAAAACCTGCAAAGTAGTCTTCAGGTCAGGATATGTTTTAATCAGTGTGTGTGTGTGTGTGTGTGTGTGTTGTGTGTGTCCCAGAGCACCCTTCCACCCACCCTCACCCAGTCCCTCTCTCCCCCTTCCCCCCGCCCACTACACACACTGACTGACTGTCAGTAAGCGGGAAGGTGGTGGGGGCCTATTTTTTTGCATGAACAAGGGGGGGGGGGGGGGGGCAGGGAGGGGAGATGAGTGGGCAGGCAAAGGCTCTTCTCTTCAAACGTCCTGGAAATAAGGGGGAGGGAGGAATAATTCTCATCGTATTTTTGTTTTCGCAAAGGGGCGAGGGGT
>CM031628.1:43508968-43532101 GCA_018398815.1 Conus ventricosus
GATGGGGGGGACGTGATGATCGAGCTGTCAGGAGGCGCTCATTCATTGGCGTCCATTCTTCAGTGCATTGCCTGCTTGTCTGTCAAGGATAAGAGCAATGCCGTCACGGTGGATGTTGTCATGATGACCTGAAAACAGGATGCTCGTGTCTTCTGATGTAAATTTCATGACTCTGTCCAACGAGTTTCACTAAGACCAAAGATGTTGACTTTGTAGGCCTTCATTTCCTTGATGACTTGTGCCAGCGTGACTGGAACAAAGTTCTTATATTCTAACATCCAATGCGTGTAACCATTTTCGCAGTTAGGACTCAAGTCATCGGTGCACCAGCTTCCTCAGAGAGGCTTTCACTGGCGTCCGTCATTCAGTCTCCGGTTGGAGTCGACTGTTGTCTTGGCTGTATTGACAATGAAGCGCTTTGAACTGTTTTCATAGCTTATGTGATTTTACAGGAAACAGGGTGCTAGCCTGAAGCCAAACGTCCTTGCAGTTATTTAAAGAAACTGTAGAAGGCAATCGATCTGGAAGACCAACACACTAAGCAGTGCCTTTGGACCGCTCCCGCTGGCATAGCTCTCTGGGTCATAGAGGTACACAAGCTCCCACACTACGACAAGAGTAGACCATGTGGAAGGGTGTGGGAGCTTGTGTACCTCCATGACCAAGAGAGCTATGCCAGCGGGAGCGGTATGCTCCTGGTAGGGCCATCCAAGCTGGACAGGTCGAAGGGTAGAGGTCAGACTAATGTAGACCAACTCACCCCGGAGGTTAAACGGGTTTGTGTGGGGCTAATACTCCTTCTTGGGCAGATGGGGCATGGGAAGACAGCCCACCTAAGAGAAGGAAAACTCTGATCTCAAACCTCCGCTGCCTTGCAGCTATACCCACTCTTAGGAAAGGCTTCAGGAGTCAACCCTGAGGAAAAATCTGGAGTCGGAGTCCCCAAGGCAGTACGAGGCTGGGTGTGTGGGGTTTAGGGTGAAAACCAACAAGCAAATTGATAACTGTGCACCAGGCAACAGAAAAATGTAAACTTTTGCCCTGAAATTGGGTACGTGGAACGTAAGGACAATGACACCAGGTTTTTCTGATAACCTGCAGGAAGTAAACGATGTTCGCAAGACAGCCATTATCGACAGAGAACTGAGCAGACTGCAGATGGACATTGTCGCCCTTCAAGAAACCAGGCTCCCAGAAACAGGATCTGTGAGGGAGGGAGACTTCACCCTGTTCTGGCAGGGCAAACCATCGGACGAGGTCAGAGAACACGGCGTGGGATTCGCAGTTAGAAACAGATTATTGGAGTCCATAACACCACCAGTAGAAGGAACAGAACGAATCCTGTCTCTCCGATTCCAAACATCATCGGGACCAGTCAGTCTAATTAGTGCCTATGCACCAACTTTGGCATCCACAGCAGAAGCAAAAGACAAGTTTATGACGACCTCAGTGGTGCTATAAGGAGAATTCCCGACGGAGAATTACTGTTCATCGCAGGCGATTTCAACGCCAGAGTAGGTGTCGATCACAACTCCTGATCCACCTGCTGGGTCAGTTCGGCACTCGGAAAATGAACGAGAATGGCCAGCGCCTGCTAGAGCTCTGCTGTCATCATGGGCTGTGCGTCAGTAACACCTTCTTCAACACGAAGCCTCAGCATCGAGTCTCCTGGAGACACCCTCGATCCAAACACTGGCATCAGCTCGATCTGATCCTCACCAGACGTGTCAAGCTTTCCAGCATCAAGATCACTCGCAGCTACCAGAGCGCCGATTGTGACACTGACCACTCTTTGGTGTGTAGCAAAGTGAAGCTCCTCGTGAAGAGACTGCACAGTACGAGAAAGGAGGCTGGCCTCGCATCGACACCAGCAGAACACGCGATCAAAGAAAAGTGGGGGAGTTCACGTGCGGGTTGGAGGATTCTCTCCCCTGGCCCACCCACTGCAAATGCCCAAGACCGATGGGAACACTTTAGAGATGCTGTCTACAACGCCGCCATGTCCACCTTTGGCAAAAAGATCAGCAAGTCAGCTGATTGGTTCGAAGCCCATTTAGAAGAAATTACACCAGTCATCGAGGCCAAGAGAAACGCCCCTGACAGCATACAAAACCAATCCCAGTGAGCAGAACCTCCAGGTTCTCCATGCTGCTCGTAGCATAGTCCAGCAGTGTGCCAGGCAATGCGCCAACAATTATTGGCTTCAGCTCTGCTCCCAGATTCAGATTGCAGCTGACACAGGCAACATTAAGGCGATGTATGACAGCATCAAGCAGGCATTGGGCCCAACGCAAAAGAAAACTGCCCCTGTGAAATCAGCTACAAGGGAGGTGATTCAGGACAGAGAACAACAGATGGGTGCTGGGTAGAACACTACACTGAGCTATATGCAGGGAAAATGTTGTCACAGACGATGCCCTGAATGCCATAGAGCGCCTACCAGAGCTGGAAGAGCTTGACAGAGAACCAAACATAGACAAACTCAACGAAGCCCTGGACTCTCCCAGGGAAAGACGGTATTCCCGCTGAAGTACTGAAGTGCTGTAAAGGAAAACTTATCGCTGAGTTGCATGAAATCCTCTGCCTCTGTTGGAGTGAAGGCGAAGTACCACAAGACATGAGGGATGCTAACATCGTGACACTGTACAAAAACAAAGGTGACAGAAGCGATTGCAATAATTATCGTGGCATATCCCTTCTTAGTATCGTTGGGAAAGTCTTTGCACGAGTAGTACTGAAGAGGCTCCAAGTACTTGCAGAGCAAGTTTATCCTGAATCACAGTGCGGTTTCCGTGCCAACAGATCCACTATATATATGATCTTCTCCCTTAAACAACTTCAGGAGAAATGTAGGGAGCAAAGGCAGCCACTCTTCATTGCCTTCATAGATCTCACAAAGGCTTTTGATCTGGTCAGCAGGGATGGCCTCTTCAAGATCCTCCCCAAGATTGGATGTCCACCCAAACTTCTCAGCATCATCAGATCCTTCCACGAAGACATGAAAGGCACTGTCGTCTTTGACGGCTCAACATCAGCTGCCTTCAACATACGGAGCGGAGTGAAACAGGGTTGCGTCCTGGCTCCCACCCTGTTTGGAATCTTCTTTGCTGTGATGCTGAAACACGCATTTGGTCCTGTAGCTGAAGGTATCTACCTCCAAACCAGGACAGACGGAAAGCTCTTCAACCTCTCCAGACTAAGAGCCAAGACTAAAGTCAAGCTGAGGTGCCTGCGTGACATCCTCTTTGCAGATGACGCAGCAGTAACCGCTCACTCAGCCAAAGATCTACAGCAGCTCATGACTTGCTTCAGCGATGCCTGCCAAGACTTCGGGCTTACCATTAGCTTGAAGAAAACACAGGTCATGGGACAGGATGTTGACTCTCCCCCAGTCAGCATCAATGACCATGAACTGGATGTCATCCATGACTTTGCTTATCTGGGCTCAACAATCTCAGACACCCTCTCACTTGACGCAGAGCTCAACAGGTGCATCGGCAAGGCAGCTACCACCATGACCAGACTGACAAAGAAACAGCAAGCTGACTGAGCACACGAAGATCCAGATCTACAGAGCCTGCGTTTGTGAGCACTCTCCTGTACGGCAGCGAGTCTTGGACTTTGGGTGCCCGACAGGAGCGAAAGCTCAATGCTTTTCATATGCGTAGCCTACGACGCATTCTGAACATCACCTGGCAGGACTAGGTCCCAAACAACACTGTCCTGGAAAGAGCCGGATGCACCAGCATGTACACGCTGCTGAAACAGAGACGTATGCGCTGGCTCGGCCATGTTGTGCGCATGGATGACGGCCGGATCCCTAAAGACCTCCTCTATGGAGAACTTGTGCAGGAAAATGTCCCACAGGCAGACCACAGCTGCGATTCAATTCAAAGACGTGTGCAAGACAGACCTAAAAGCCTTGATCATCGACCAGAACAACTGGGAAGCAACAACCCTCGAACGGTCAGCCTGGAGACAGACTGTGCAGAAAGGTCTCTCCAAGTTCGAAGAGACACTCGGTCAGCAGCATGGGGAAAAAAGAATGAGAAGAAAGGCTGCAGCCCAGGCAAACACACCAGCGTCAGACTTCATCAGTGCCCTCTGCCACAGGGACTGTCATTCCCGCATCGGACTGGCCAGCCACACCCGTCGCTGTACCAGAATAGACACCCAGAGCGCAACTCCATAGTCTTCCGAGACTGAAGGATGCCTACCTGCCTTTGGACCGTACACGTGGCCGGTAAGCTTCTCTTGGAAACTCCTCCGCCCTAGCCGTGCTTCCACAAGGGAAGTCGTACGCCTAGTGGTGCTGTGTAAACACCACCCCCTCACCCTCACATGGTTTGGCTTGCCAGCTGAGGCGGTGTACCAGGGTGTGGCGCTAGGAGCCAGCACATGAGAGCTTTAGGAGGTGGATGAGGACCAGTGATGCCCGTCCACTCTACTAGGTAGGATGCAGCTGCTGAACAACAGAGGTGCTACCTCATCCAGAGCTCCCTACACCCAAACAATTTAGTAACAAGGACAAAAAGGAGTCAAAACACCAACAGATACATAATGAAAAATACAATAGAAAATGGCAGATATACTATATGTAAAGTGTATTTAAGGTAAATGATCAATGAAGGCTAATAGCTGCCTACAGATAAGTAAGCAACAGAGAAAAGCAGAGGGAAAAATCTGAGGAAAAAAACCTGAAAGCAATGAAAAAACAACTGGCAACTGTTGTATCAGCCTAAACAACAGTACAAACTATCATGACAAAGCCAAAACGGTCGTCTTGGTCCAGCAAGTCTTGGGTGCTCCATTCAATTTATGCCCATTCCAACATTGATTATGGACGTAATCCCTCATCTATCCAACCCCTTACTAAATAAACATACTTGTGCATACTTACTTATTGAAGTACACTTACACATTATAATCGGGGACAAGAGTATGCACACCTTTCATCACAAGTCATCAGGAAAAAGGTGAGAGGGGAAGGTATGGGTGTGGAGAGGGATGTTTAAAGAGAGAGAGAGAGAGAGAAATTCATAACAATAGCAATTCAAATGGAATGAAAACTTTGATTGGACATGTAAATGCCCTACACTTTTTTTTCAGCCATTTAAATGTTTCTTTCTTTCAGTTGTTCACACGGGTACACCTCGATTGCTCCGACACCAATAGATCCCTAACCCTAATCCTAACCCTATCCCTTTGCGGGGATCTATCGGTGCGGGATCTATCGGTTCGGTGCAGGGATCTATCGGTGCGGGATCTATCGGGATGACCCCGTTCACACATACAAGCTACACTGCAGTATGTTTTGGGCATTTGGTAATCCTCCAAATAGATTTAGGATTCCAGAGTTCTTCCTGTTTGCACTCTGTGTAAGTCAGTTATGAAGATGATAATTGTATGGAAGAGAGTTGTGGTAGGAAACAAATGATTAGGGTGGCATGTTATGGGGATAAGAAGGGATGGAGGGTTTGGTGGTAATGATGTACAGATGCAAACTGGTAGATCAGTATAATGTTAAACCTGTGTTTTCTGCTTTGTTTCTCCAGACAACCAGGAACCTGAAGAGGCTGTGCCTGGTAAGAATTGTTAAATAGTTGCTTGAGACAATACTTTTATGGGGGTCATTTTACTGAACAGAAATATGAATGAGAAAACTTGTGTTTTGTTTTGGTAAATGTCAGTCCTGTCTAGCCTCCACTTTCAGCCACCAAATGCCCACCATTTTTGTTTCAGCTGATGCAGAACATTCTAAGTCTGGTGCATGCTAATTGATAGTGAAGATGAATTGGTCACAATGCCAGGACATTTTCATTTAGGCCAGTGTAGAAGGTTCTGTATCTGGTGCCTGCTAATTGACATTGATAAGCAGATGAAGTAGATGAAAAAGCAGAAGGAATATCTTTTGGTTTCATTGTTGGCCGTTTAGATTTACTCGCAGGTCAGGTCAAAACAGTGCATCAGATTTCTGTGGGTTTAGTCCACCATCACATTGTGTGCAAATCCCAGTGTGGCTGACAGTGGTATGAAGTCTGACATCTCAGACATTGGGGACTCCTCAGAGACAGTTTGAAAGGTGAAACCAATGGGAACAATCCACACAACAGCTTTGGTGATATTCCACACCAGTGTTGTTCTTAGATTTGGAATGTTATACTTAAAATCTGAAAATTTGACAATGTTTTTTTTCGTATTTGTATTTTGAGGCCTTAGCAGCCCTGGTGTTATAAAAGTAGGAGTGAAGAATTGGTAGTGTGTTGGTGTTGTCTGTTTCTTATGTAATGAGTGAAGATTTGGTAGTGTGTTGGTGTTGTCTGTTTCGTATGTAATGAGTTCTTATTTGTGAATTGAGAGCATGTTGACGACTAAAGTTCACAATGTCATAATTATTCAACTGAGATGCACTTATCACATTGACAATCTTACTTTGATTTGATGTGTTAAATGTGTAACCTACAACAGCATAGTGTTGACAGAATAGTGACAAAGCTCGTTTTGTAAATCACATGTTGATATGAAACAAATACAGTAACCAGTTGGGAGAGATTCCACTGTGTGCTATTCCTGAAATTTGAAAGCAACATTTTCTGACTTAGGAAACTGTTTCTCATCAGACCGGAGGTGTATTTCCTGACGTTTAACAGCAACTGTGTGCACTGTGGCCATGGGTAAAATTTCAGCCCCACCCCTCACCCCATGTCTGTCTTCTAGGCCGTTGTGTTGGGTGATTTGATCGGTGGATTGGGTTCTTGGTTATTCAGTGTCAGTGCTGGTATTGTTGTCATGCTAGTAATGCTAGAGTCTGTTAAACTTGTATTTTCTGTTTTGTTTCTCCAGATAATGAGGAAGCAGCTGCTCCTGCTCCTGTACCAGGTAAGAATCCGTAATTACTTGTCTGAGAATTAGGGAGATTATTTTACTGAACAGAAATATGAAAGAGAAAGCTTACGTTTTTATGGTTTCTGGTTCAGACATGTCGGTGCTGTCTAGTCACCACTTTCAGCCACCAGATGCCTGCTACTTTTATTTTCAGCTGATGTAGAATATTCTACATCTGGTGATTGCTAAATAACTGATAATGGATTGGTCACAATGCCAGGGCATTTACTTTTCAGCCAGTGAAGATGGTTGTAAATCTGGTGCCTGCTAAGTAATACTGATAAACAGAGGAAGCAGACAAAAAAGCAGAAGAAAAATTGCAAAGATGATTGTGATGTTCCTGCCTTATCTATTGGTTTCATTGTTGGCTGTTTAAGTTTACTTGCAGGGAAGAAGGCCTCACAACAGCTTTGGTGATATTGCATACGATTGTTCTTAGATCTAGAATGTTACTCTTGAAATGTAAAATTCTGACAATTTTTAGCCATTTTATTTTGCGGCCTTGGCAGGTAAAAGTAGAGGCAAAGAATCAGTAGTGTGTTTTGTGTTGTCTGTGTCTTAAGTAATGAGACCTTATTTCTGAATTGAGAGGGTGTTAAAAACTAAAGTTGACAATGTAATTATCAAAATGAGATGCGCTTATCACATTGACAGCCTTACTTTGATTTGATGTGTTAATGTGTGTCACGAGTTTGTCACGAGGCCTACGACGATTGACCCATCTAGGGTGGCGGAATTATTCATTTATTTATTGTCGTTGCTGTGGTCGTGTATCCGTCCCTTAATGTGGCTTGTGGTGCGTTTGCACCTTAATGTCGTTCAGCTCAGGTTAGGTTTGCTTTCTCTCTCTCTCTCTCTCTCTCTCTAATTCCACTGCCCGTGCAATTCATCCTGCAGGTTCACGGGTGGCTGGTACCTTTCTCTCGAACTTGCTGTCTATCGGCCTCTCACCTGTCTTTTTACCTGCCACACGTGCAAGATTCCTCTTAGGCTTGAGGTATTCACTCTGTGACGTAGCGTGGCATGTTGGCCGCCATCGCTTAGGCAGGTTTTCTCTTCACTCGAGCGGAAGATGTCTCTGCGAGCGCCTGCTCCGGTCCTGGTTCTTCACCATTTCGTCGAAGGTACAGTCGGTACCTTCATTCCTACAGTCAGCCTGTAGGGGAGGGACATCACTTCATCTCTTTTCCGCATCTGCGCTGCTGTCCTCTCGACTGGACAGAGGGGCAGAGAGAGTCGCTTGACCCGCCACTTGGATCACCCACAGGTAGCTGGTAAGCATCAGTTTCGTGGTTTGTTTGTTTTGGTTTTTTGTTGTTAGCCGGCTAATTCTTCTCTTTTGCGCAATTCTCTTTTGTTTGCAAAATTATAAAAGAAATATTGTTTGAGACCACTTTTCTGGTTAACTCAATCTTTAACTTGGCCATTCTAAATTATATCCAAAATTCTTTCTCCTTTTTATGCATCTGGTGATGCGGTAGTCGGTGGGGATGGGAGAGAACCTGGTGATTCAGGGTTGGTACTTGCTTGGTCTCGCTCGTCCGCCCCTGTCACATTCGCCGGACTCTTATTCTTCGGCCACCGTCTGTTTGTGTGTGCAAAGAGAACGAGTTTTATGTTTGCGAGCGTGCGTACGCATGATTAGTCGTTTGGATGCGTGGTTGGAGAATTGTGTCGTTTTGAAATGTTGCTATAAAATGTGGTGATAATTGTGCCATTGAATTATTATTTGCAAATGTGGTGGCAGCTATAAAGCGATGGTTGCTATAATTATTAGTTCAGTTCCTAAGAAAGGAAAAGGTTGAACGTGAATGAGGGAAGGATGAATATACAATTTTCTATCCATGTGCTTAGCCTGTGAATGTAATCTCTTACCTGCTTCGTGTGAGGAAACCTTTAGCGAACATTCCTCAGTTGGTTTACTGTGTTATGCTCAGGTCTGTGTTGAGCTAGTGCCATTAATGTATTTAGCAAACCTCCCCTCGCCCATCATGCGAGTGACTGTTAGGCTTTAACAGCATGTGTCAGACCGTACTGACTGCGGGGTTCCAGTACCCTTTCTTCTTTCCTCCCAGTTCCATCTTCCCTCCTCCCGGGGCTTCACCCGGAGCCTGCACTGGTTGGGGCCGTGCACTGGTTGGGGCCGCGCACTGGTTGGGGCCGCGCACTGGTTGGGGCCGCGCGCTGGTGGAGAAGCACGTGGGCTTTGCTGGACGGTCCTGACCCCTGTCCGGGACCTCCAGCGACAACACCTCGTCCCACGGGATGCGCTCTCCACCGTCCTCGCACTTCAAACAGCCCATGTGACCGGTGTGGTAGCTCTGTGGCGTGCGATTTGGGCGTATGTTGTGTGTGTCAGTGGTGTCGGCATCGAAGGACACTCCGTTCAAGAACCGACCCGGTTTGGGGCACCTGGTGCGACAGGGTGCTCCCAGTGGACTTTGGAGAGGCAGGGGTGTGGGGGAACTACATAAGACACGGAAAGGGATGGGTGCTGGAAATGCTTATTTATAATCATGGTTATGTTATGGGTGCTGGAAATGCTTATTTATAATCATGGTTATGTTGTGTGTGCTGGAAATGCTTATTTATGATTAAGGTTATGTCGTGTGTATTGAAAATGCTTAATTGTGTGTATGTCGTGTGTGTTGAAATGCTTGATTGTGATTGTGCATGTGGTGTGTGTTGGAATGCTTAATTGTGTGTACGTCGCGTGTGTTGAAATGCTTGATTGTGATTGTGCATGTTGAGTGTTGGAATGCTTATTTGTGACTATGTGTGTGTTGGTGTGAATAAATGGGGTGTTGTATCGTAATCTTTCTTGTGTGGTCTCTTGCGGGGCGTGTGAGGTCAGTCATTCCCTTCACTCCCATCTAGACCGATCCTGTCAGGGCAGACCTCCAGGGGTCGGTCGTGACAATGTGTAACCTACAACAGCATAGTGTTGACAGAATTGTGACAAAGCTCGTTTTGTAAATCACATGTTAGTATTCTTCTTCTTCGTCGTTCGCTTCCCATTAGATGAGCAGCACGGTGTCCTCGATCAAGGCTACCGTCCACCACAGCTCCTCCAGGGTGCCGTACAACTTGGCTTCCACTGCTGTCGGTGTTGGCCAGTACTTCCTTCTGGATGCTGCATGTGTCATACAGTCTTGAAAGATGTGGTCGGTTGTCACTGGTCCCTAGCCACAAGGGCACTCCACTCTGTCCAATGCCAAATTTTGTGTGCTTGTGGTGGAGCAGGTGATCGTGGCCAGTCCTCAGGCGGAAGATCTTGACCTGTTCCTGTCGTCCCAGCAAATAGTATTTGTCTTGTGGGTTGTGTTTGGGGTGCTGTGCCTTGGTGATTGTCTTGATTTCATCGTATGGACACCAGGTTGTTGGCCTGCTCCTTCTGTGCACCGTCTTTTGCCAGAATATCTGCTTTTTCGTTGCCTCTGATACCACAGTGTGCTGGTACCCATTGTATCACCACTTTCTCCACTCTGGCACTCGGGCAACAAGGGCTGAAGTAAGATGGTTCTGTTCTTTGCAGCGGGAGTTCTTGAGGGCTTGAAGCACGGAGAGAGCGTCTGAGAACACCACCACCTGCCCTGTTGTTCTTATGGAGTTCTGTGAGACTGTTGTGGCTGCCTCACAGAGAGCTTCTCAGTCAGATCGGAAGTTGAGCGAAAAGCTCTCATGTTGGTATGAAACAAATGCAGTAACCAGGTGGGAGAGATTCCACTGTGTGCTATTCCTGAAATTTGAAAGTAACATTTTCTGACTTAGGAAACTGTTTCTCATCAGACAGGAGGTGCATTTCCTAAGGTTTCACAGCAGCTGTGGCCATGGGTAAAATTTCAGCGCCACCCCTCACCCCATGTCTGTCTTCTAGGCCGTTGTGTTGGGTGATTTGATAGGTAGATTGGTTTCTTGGTTATTGATACATCCTGTCCACAACGGCAGGAAGACTTGATTGACAATGGATTGCTTAAACCAGTTGTTTGAATGGGATTCATTGTTCAGTTACATCACAGCGAAGTGCAAGACCTTTTGGTGTGTCTAAAGCCTGGTTCACACGAGTGCAACAATGAGGCAACAATGGGTGGCAACTCCAAGTTGCCTATGTGTTGCTACATTGTTGCTTCAAAAGTTGTCACTACAGCAACTCATTATAAACCAATTAGACCCCATTGGATTTTCCCAATAAAAGTTGCCTATGAAGTTGTCACAGCCAAAAGTTGAACGTCGGGAGATATAACTTTTGGTGGGGTTGGCAACTTTTGCATGACAACTTCAAGTTGCTTTTGTGTGAACAGCTTGGCAACACAAGTACACTCTTTACGGTTAGAAACGCGACAAAATCAAGAGGCAAATTGCAACGAAAACTTTAATATGATACCATTTCATTCACAGTAGTAATATTTCAAAGCGGTTTTTTGCATAGCATTGATTGAAATTTGATCTTTTCAGATAAAACTAAGCACGTATTGTCACTGTAAAGTTTTCAAGAGTTTTCGCCCTTGGATCCAGGCACCCGCGCAAAGGCCTCAATATCGGATGTGGCCACCTCCAGCAATCACGGTGAGATTGCACCGATTTGGCATGGAGTTGACAAGTCGATCAAGAAAGGCCTGAGGGACTTGGTTCCACTGACGCTGGATCTCCCGTCTCAGAGCCACAGCATTGTGAGGGCGGTTGGGCTGCTCGTTGATGCGGCGTTTCAGGAAGGCCCACAACTGTTCGATAGGGTTCAAGTCTGGACTTAGAGCAGGCCAGTCCATCATCTGGACATTGTTCTACTGAAGGAAGGCTTGTGTGACCTGTGCTCTGTGGGTCGGGGCGTTGTCTTGCTGGAAAACATATTGGCGGCGTCTTGCAAACAAGAAACTACGACAGGGCGCAGGACCTGTGCTATGTAGCGAAGGGCAGTGACTCCACCGCCACGACCTGGCTGCAGGTTGAAGAACACTGGTCCAATGAGTCTGTTGCCACACATTGCCCCCCACATCATGACGGACTGGCCGCCCCACAGGTTGTGCTGCTGCACGTACTGACCAGCAAAGCGCTGGCCACGAGGACGATACACGTGAACACGCCTGTCAATCTGATCCAGACAGAATCGAACCTCGTCGCTGAACACGACAGTTCTCCAGTTTGTGTTCCTGTGCCTGTGAACCCAATTCAACCGGGCAGCACGATGCTGTGGCGACAGATAGTGACCATGGTAGGGTCGGCGGCAGTACAGCTGGTGGCGTCTGAGAAGCTGCAGGATGATGCTGGGGCGAATTACCCTGTTGCCGGGTCCATGAATCTGTCGTCCCACTGAAGAGGCACTTTGGAAAGGGTTTGCCCTGAAGCTACGCACCACATATCACTCCTGGCGAGCAGTGAGAACGCGTGGCCGACCAGGTCTGGGGGCATCACGAACAGTCCCAGTGGCTTGATGGCGATTTGCAAGACGATAAATGTTCGACCGGTGCACATTTAGCGCCCTAGCGACGTCTTGCACTCATGTTTCCAGCCTCCAACATGCCGATGGCTCGCCAGCGCTCAGGTGACGTCATACGCGGCATCCTTTGGTGTTGTGGTGTTGAGGGAGAAAGTAACCTTTTTTGCGAGTTGTTTTTTTACCCACTGACACCAAACATTGTGGCTTTGCATTTTACTCACCTGTAGTGTGTCCTCTGCTTTTTCACGAGGACACAATTTTCACGTGAATCTGACCTCAGTTAACGACACAGTGGCACTTTGCCGAGTAAGGTGAAAATGCGGCAACTTGGGGACAGGACCATAACTCCGTCCGTGACAAAGTTATCTGCCCGGCTTTTTCGTGATCAGAACAGAAAAGGCCTAGTTGCACTCAGACACATTTTGCAGTTTGTACAATAACCTGCCAGGCTATGTCGGATTTTCCAAATATTGCAACATTTTGGAGCGGCCGTGTCGCGTTTCTAAACGTAAAGACTATATATATCCGGTAGGCAACAAAAAAGGGGCGGAGCGAAGTGCATGCGTGCGACAAAAAGCGGCACGTGCCGCCACGCTTTTCTCCACACGCATGCAAGCACGAATTTTGTTGCTTGCATGACAACTTTTTGTTGTGCGTGTCGGCAACATGCATGCAACCTCGGTGAGTTGTCGTCGGAACAGTATCAAAGGGCCATGTTTTGGAGAAAATTTTCATACTTTGCTATTGCTGCTTGTGTGATAGATAGGTTTTTGTCACTGACCATCACTTTTGAGTCTAGTTTTCAACCGAGCCAACAAAGCTGGCAACTTTTCCAGAAGTTGCTTGCAAAAGTTGCAACCTACCTGGCAACTTACAAGGAAAGTAGGTCGCGCACGTAGGCCAAGCCAGCAAAAAAAAAGGGGCGGAGCTGCCATATAGTTGCCTCTTGCGTTCACATATGACGAAGCAACTTTGGCCAAAATCTATTTTTGATTTGTTGCACATCGAGTTGGCAACTTTTGGGATCTATTTGTTGGCAGTAAAAGTTGCTCTCGTGTGAACCGTGTGTAACTGTGTCTTTTCTGTCTTGGTAGGCACAGTGTTGAGATCAGGACGTTGTTCTTGTCCTCCAAAGCGTTACGCCTCTGTTGACTTTAGAACAGATGCGTATCTGAGGCGTCTGGAGACACAGAGGTAAGAAGATATGAATATGTGGATAAATGGACATGTGAATGTATGTGATATTGAATTATAAACAAAGCTTGCTCTTATGTCTTAGATTGAAGAAATAGGGGGAGATACGCATTCATATCTGCAGTCGTAGATGATTCTGCCTAACAAACAGTATGTGCTTGAGTGGGTGAATGGGGAAAAATAAAATAAATGCTTCTCAAAATAAGCCTTCAGCAAGCTTATATTCTCCAAGGGGAGACATCCTCCAATAGGGAGGGAAACTCACCAACATATAACTCCTGGTCATATACCGATATTTCGAAACTTGGTGGTTTCTCCTCAGTCACCGTGGAAAGTGGCAATTTGACTCCACTGCTTTTTCAGTTTTAAGAAGAATGCATTCCCAGAAAAGGCTGGTATGCAATACCGTAGTATGTTTGTTGAGTTTTCAAAAAACCAACCAAAGGTGCCATCTAAGAAGCAAAAGAAAATCATGAAAGAGCAAAACAGGCTACATTTTCTTGTGAAAAGTAGAAAATATAAAAAAATATCCTCTAAGACACAAGTACTGAGGCCAGTTCTTGGAATGATCACAATACACAGACCAATATCCAATATCAAATTGCGTCCCTTTGCCTCTCAGTTCCATTGGCTGTGTGGTCATTGGGAGTAGGAAGATCCCATTTGCAAAATCGTGACTAGAAACCCAGTTAGGGGGGTCATCAACACGTGTTTTCGCACGTGCGCGCGAGTGCGTGAGTGTGTGAGTGAATGAGTAAATGAGTGTGTGTGTGTGTGTGTTGTGTGTGTGTGTGTGTGTGTGTGTGTGTGCTGTCCTCACTGGAGGAAGAAAAATTGAAGAGAGCTGGCGATGAATGGGCTAGGGGAGAGAACTGATGCTGCTGGGTTTTGGAGCAGCACAGAACACGTGTTCCCTTCATGTGCAGCTCGTTGAGTATGACCACTGACTGGCCCACTGTGGCATTCTACTGGACATTCATGTGCAGCCCGTTGAGTATGACCACTGACCTGCCCACTGTGGCATTCTACTGACCATTCATGTGCAGCTCGTTGAGTATGACCACTGACCTGCCCACTGTGGCATTCTACTGACCATTCATGTGCAGCTCGTTGAGTATGACCACTGACCTGCCCACTGTGGCATTCTACTGACCATTCATGTGCAGCTCGTTGAGTATGACCATTGACCTGCCCACTGTGGCATTCTACTGACCATTCATGTGTAGCTCGTTGAGTATGACCATTGAGTGGCCCACTGTGGCATTCTACTGACCATTCATGTGCAGCTCGTTGAGTATGACCACTGACCTGCCCACTGTGCCATTCTACTGACCATTCATTATACTGTTATTAGTACTATCAATTCTATCATTATTACTGTCATCACTTTCTTATATTATTTACCGATTAAAAAAACTTTAGTGTTCTTACTACCTGAATCAATATTAACATCACCATATGCATTATCATCATAAACATCACTATTATGATTACTATTATTGTTTCCAGTTCTGATATTTGCACCATCATCCATATTATACATGTTTACAACTCCATGAATATTTACTTGTATTATTGATATTATCATTATATATTACACATTAAGTACTATCATTATCGTTATCTTGCAATACTGTGCACTTTTTATTCATCATTTCTGTTCCTTTCCATCTCCTAAATGTTATTACCAATATTACTTCTACCATTATCATCATCGTTATTACCATACCATATCTAGAAAAAAATCTCTCACAATTCTTACTACCTCTGTCAGTATTAGCATCACCAGTATCATCATCATCATTATCGCTATTATGATTACTATTATTTCAATTACTACCAGTTCTAATCTTCTTACCATTATTATCTTTTAACTGTTTCTACAATTTTTAACAACTGTTACAACTGCTATGTTTACCAGTATTATTGATATCGTTACAACATTACTGACATTTCAACCTACTATCTCTCCAGCCTCCCATAGCATCTCTATATTTATTACATGGCTATAATCATGTTTATTATTATAACTATCAGTATACTCAGACCCCCTTTCCCCATAATCTGTATCCTTCTCTTTTGTTTTCCCTATCCCCCCATCTCTCTCTCTCCTCTCTCTCTCTCTCTCTCTCTCTCTCTCTCTCTCTCTCCTCTCTCTCCTTCATCTTCCTCTCTTCCCTCATAACAATTGATAGTTGCATTGCTACTATTATTATCTTTATTGCTGAGTTGGAACGGACCTGGGTATATCTGGTTCTGCATTTCAACTCCGAACCAAAGCTTCATGCGTCAGTTCTCGGCCATCTTCCACCTAAACTTACTTTATAGTTTAAGATAAGATGAGCAATATATCATTATTTCCAAACGGATCATTTGTGCAGCAGTCATGCGAGCAAAATGGACAGATCATCAGATTGTGTGCGTGTGTGTGTGTGTGTGTGTGTGTGTGTGTGTGTGTGTGTGTGTGTGTGTGTGTGCGTGCGTGCGAGCGTGCGTGTGCGTGTGTGTATGTGTGTGTGTGTGTTAGTGCGCGCGTGCGCGAGCGCGTGCGTGCGTGTGTGCGTGCGTGTTAAAGGTGGGTAATTTGGTCCAGTGAGGGGCGATATGCATAGGAAGAAAGAGTTCCCTCCCCTGCCCCATAACACTTTTATTCTTTTTTTTTAAGCTTTGTTTTGTTTGAGTTCGTGTTTTACTTCATTTTTTTTTTTACAGTAAATTTGTTAACCAGTAAGGTACACTCCTAAAATCATTGAGCGGAGGAGGGTTGAGGAGTAGGTGGGTGGGCGGGGGAGGCAGGGGCGGGGAGTTGAGGGATCAGAGTGCATGTTTTTGTAACTTAAGGACACTGTTTGCTGGTGACATCTCTCTCTCTCTCTCTCTCTCTCTCTCTCTCTCTCTCTCTTGTTTATTTGTCTGCTTTTTCCCTCCTAATAGCTTGTTTTCTATCCCGAGAGTGAGGTACCTCCGAGAACTCTTTGACCGCAAAAATCGAATTCTTTTCTTTCTTCTTCCTCCGTTTTTCCTCCCTGCGAGAGAGTATCACCTTTGGCTCATAGAGTTTGATCTTCCCCGGGCACCTGACAAGCCTTGTTAGAGAGTATCACCTTTGGCTCATAGAGTTTGATCTTCCCCGGGCACCTGACAAGCCTTGTTAGAGAGTATCACCTTTGGCTTACAGAGTTTGATCTACTCCTGGCACCTGATAAGCCTTGTTAGAGAGTATCACCTTTGGCTTATAGAGTTTGATCTACTCCAGGCACCTGACAAGGCTTGTTAGAGAGTATGACCTTTGGCTTATAGAGTTTGATCTACTCCTGGCACCTGACAAGGCTTGTTAGAGAGTATGACCTTTGGCTTATAGAGTTTGATCTACTCCTGGCACCTGATAAGCCTTGTTAGAGAGTATGACCTTTGGCTCACAGAGTTTGATCTTCCCCGGGCACCTGATAAGCCTTGTTAGAGAGTATGACCTTTGGCTCACAGAGTTTGATCTTCCCCGGGCACCTGACAAGCCTTGTTAGAGAGTATGACCTTTGTTCTTATAGAGTTTGATCTTCCCCGGGCACCTGACAAGCCTTGTTAGAGAGTATGACCTTTGGCTCACAGAGTTTGATCTTCCCCGGGCACCTGACAAGGCTTGTCACCTCGTTTGTGTGGACACACTTTAAGACATAGTCATCACCGTCCACCAACTCTACAGAAACAGAGAGGAAAACCAGAATGTCGAGATACAAGTCGGGGCATCTCAGAGCCTCTTTGAGAGCATTTGGAAATACACGTTCTATCAAGGTCTCTCCGTTCTTCTGCTGGGGACAAATGATTGTTGTAGTAGTAGTAGTAGTTGATGTTGATGTTGTTGTTGTTCTTATTGTTGTTGTTGTTGTTAACTCTGTAGCTAGAAACATATATAGTGGAAGAGCGTTTTACTTTTTCTGCTGTCCGAACATGAAACTTAAAGTTTTTCTTTTTTTTTCTCTCTTCGTGTTGTTGTTATTTATGTCAGTCCTTTAACACACACTCTCTCTCTCTCTCTCTGTATGCATGCATGTGGGTGTGCGCGCGCCTTGTGTGTACAAATGTATGAACTTACAGAACGGGCTGTGTGTGTGTTGTGCGTGCGTGCGTGCGTGTCTGTCTGTGCTGTATGTGTGCGCGCGCGTGTCTGTGCTTTGTGTGTGCACGTGTATGTGTGTGTGAGCATGTGTGTGTGTGTGTGAGCATGTGTGTGGGCCCGTGAATGTATGCCTGAGTATGCAGAGTGTGCGTGCATGGGTCCATGTATTCATGTGCCTGTGTATGTGTGTTCAAGTGCTATGAGTGGGGCTCATGCTCTGTATGTGTGTTCAAGTGCTATGAGTGGGGCTCATGCTCTGTATATGGGTGCACATACATGTGTGTATGCATATGCATGCGGGTTTAATGCGCGAATACTCGCGCACACTTTTTACTCACGGGCACACACACAACACACACTGATCATTATTGTCCTGTCTGCCGTCGCTTGATTTGTTGAATATGGCAACAACGTAACGAACTTACACGAACATACAAATAGTAAAACTATGCACGTTCGAGCACGCACACATAGAGATGCATACGCACGTAAGCAAAATTATACAGATATGCGCGCGCGCACACACACGCATGCAGGGCAGTTGATCTTCTGGCTGGTTGGCAAGCACGTGGAACTCCTGAGTGTCCGAAGAAAACCGAAGTAGTGGGGAAGAAGGCTGGCGAGCAGATAATCTTTTATCGGAATATATAAAAGCCTTGAACTGGCGTGTGAGCTCTTGTTTGATGATTGCGTTGGTTGACCTGTCACTGTGTTTTTCAAAGAGAGAAATGGATGGCGGCGAGAGCCCCGTAAGGTATTGTGTAGTTCCTCTTAATATTTTTTTTCTCATCGGCGAAGATTTCTACTTCTCTTGACCACCTAGTTCCTCTGGCTATCCCTTCTTTTTATCAACATGGCGTACTCTTCTTTTTACGTGTTACAGGTGTTGTAGACTGGTTTACATCAACTTTCTTTGGCTAGAACTCTGGATTCTATATAGCAATCAAGTTGGACTGTTTAAGGACACCAACGTCAAAAACAGTAATAAAATTACATGATTTGTAGATATGGACTTTTTATTTTTCATTATCATTATGTACAATTTACTATAACCCACTATATCAGACACAGACCTACAATGCATGTTAGAGGTTTTTGTCCACTGACAATGACTTGTGAAGACAACTAGTTCTTGCACGTCCCTTTGGCAATAATAATAGAGATAAACCACAATCTACAATTCTGTGGTGTTCTCATCACCAAGGACTCAAAAAACGAAATCCAACAGCACCCTAAAGCAGCCAGCGAAGAGTTAGAGAGGGAAAAGAAAAGAGAGTGTGGTAAGGAAATAAGTTGCTGAAAAACTACAATCATGAACTAAACAAGATGAAGTAAGGGAGAATCATTTAGCGTATGCTTGAGGATCCATTTCAGGATTCAAGGGAGATCAATAGGTCTCAACAGGCAATGTAGTCAGTTTTACTGTTGACTAGCCCCAAACAAATGCTGACAGCAGTTAAGAACTGAACATAACAGCCTTGACTTGGTCTCCTAAGAAATGCAGTCTGCCACTGATTGACCAAGCAATAACATATTGAACAATGTGGGGGGGGGGGGGGGGGGGGGGGGGATTGAACAATAACTATTTTTTTCAGTAATAATAATAATAATGTTAATTTTTATAGCACCTATTCTCTAAAGATTAGGGCTCTAAGCGCTTTACGTATAATATAATAAACACTCCCGTTTACGCAACGGGCTGTCTACCTGGGTAGTGCCGACTGAGAACTGCCTGCCGGCGCATCATTCAGTCGTTTCCCGTATCATCCGGTCAATATCGTGCACTCAATTTTCTTATTTCCTTCTTCTTTCCATTTCTTCACGCAGGGTGCATGCTAGTGTAACGTGTCATCCAAAACCAAACGGCCAAACTGGCTTCTCTTCTGAAAGTTGGTGATGGGATTTTACGTGTGTGCAAGATGTATGCATGCGTTCACTCAGGGAAACCCTGGGTTTTTATAGTCTCATTCGAAGGACTGTATGGGAAATGGAGTCAGAACTAATCTTAACTCCAAGGAAAAATCCCCTGTACCGAAACGGCCCGGGGGAGATTCGAACAACAACCTTTGGATTACGAGTCCGGCGCTAACCAATTGGCTATTCCAGCCCAGTAGGGGGGGAAAAAAAGTGCAGGCTAACAGGGCCTGTGTCATTGAAATAAATGACTTGGCAAAGATAAAAGATTTAAAGACGAACAAAAAAAAAAGAAGGAAAAAAAAGGGGGGGAGGGAGGGGGGGGGGGGGGGGGGGGCGACGGGGGAGAAAGAAATGAAAATTCGGGGAAAATATTTATGATAAACATGAAATCCTTCTTTTAACAGCATAAGGCAACCTTCATAACCCATTTTGAAGAAAAAAACCCATTCATACCGCTGCTCCGTGGGGCCGTTCGTCCGTTTGAATCGTCAGTTTAGTCCACTGGAACCGGAACCGAAAGGGCAAACTCCTCTTCGCCGTCTCTACCGGGAGTCCAGACTAACCCCCCCCCCACCCCCAAACCCCTTACCCCCCCCTCCCTTCCGCTTGAAGATCAAAAAAAGGAAAAATTACTTTTAAAAAGGACGCGTCAGGAGGCATAACAGAATAGATATTTTTTGCTAATCTCGTCAGCACAATTGTTTGCGGTTTTTCCTAAATTGCATTTTGCTGAGACGTTTTTAAAGGTATTATCAGGGCTTAGGATGGCGCCATTTTGCTTGTCTGGATGAAAAGGGTACGTGTCATTATGAAAAATTTGGGCGTCGTGGTTGGTGTGGTACCACCTCCCTCCGCTTTATAAGAATATAGGCTTGAGATCCTCTTCCTCAAATTTTGTAAAAGTTTTGACAAATGAAGTTCCCCCCTTTCCCCCTCCCCCCCCCCCCCCCCTCCTTCCCCCCCCCCCCCCCCCCCCCCCCACCAAACACACTCTTACTGCACCCCCACCCCCCCCCCTTGAAAAGATTTGCGAGATGGTGTGGACCACCACCCCCCCGGTCCCCGAGTTCTACAAAAATTTGGAAAAGCAAGAACATCCCCGCCCTTTCCCCCCCCCCTCCCACTTCCCTTCCCCTGCTGTAAACAAAAATAAACGATGAGAATTTTTTCCCTCCCTTCCTCCTTATTTCCGGGACGTTTGAAGAGAAGAGCCTTTTGCTGCCCACATCTCCCTCCCCTCCCCCCCCCCCCCCCCCCCCCCCCCCCCCCCTTGTTCATGCAAAAAAAATAAGCCCCCACCACCTTCCCGCTACTGACAGTCAGTCAGTGTGTGTGTGTAGTGGGCGGGGAAGGGGGAGGGGATGGGTGGGGGTGAGTGAAGGGTTTGCTCTGGGACACACACACACACACACACACACACCAACCACACCTCACCCACACCACAAAAACACACTCACACCAAAAACCACCACACCCCACAACACACACACCAAAACACACACACACGCGCACGCCACACGCACGCGTACTCCTCTCTCCACGTTGCATAGACTTACTGTGTTTGCTGTACATGTTGATAAATATTAGCTCCTAAAATACGAAACGGTCTTTAAACAAAAAGAAATTTAAAAAAAAAAAAAAAAGAAAAATGCAAGAAAGACACATGTTCTTTTCAATAAGATTAATGGTGAAAAGGGAAACAAAGCATGTGATTTTTAAAAAAAAAAAGAAAAAAAATAAAAAAAAAAAAAACCACTAACAAGGTCTCGTCATTTGATTTTAGCCTCGTTATTTGGGGGTTTTTTGTTCAAATCTGATGTCGGGGAGGGTCGAATGCTGGTTAAAATGACCCTCTTCAATACATCACATTCCCTTAGTTGTCGGACATTTCAGGCCCTTTTCACTCATCCCTGACCCTGTCTTTGTACCCGCTCCAAGCGCCCAAATAGTCCCATTCCTTTGATTTTTAATCTGTCTACTTGGAGCCACCTGGTTTGTACCTTGATGGCCCTATGACAGAAAGTGAGGAGAATCCCCTTTCAAAACCAATAACAATTTCAAAGCAATCTGATTGTGCCCCGTCCATAGACTCCCCGCCACTCCTCCATTGTTCGCTGATGATCCAATATTTCAAATTCCTCTAGGCATTCTCTTTTTCAGCGACCCGTTGAACTCGCTTTCTTTCATTGTTTCAAAACTACATCATGCCCCTCCCTTACGTCCGCAGTTAAAACATGTTTAATCATTGTTGCAGAAAACCACCAAAAAATATTGCTAAAAAGTATATTGCTGCCTGTGGAATGCACTCATCCTCATGACGAATGAGTGCTCACCTCTGTTGTGAAGTGTGTGTGTGTGTTACACCCCATGAACTGTGTGCCTCTGTGTTTGTGTGTGTGTGTGTGTGTGTGTGTGTGTGTGTGTGTGTGTGTGTGTGTGTGTGTGTTGTCGAGGCATGTGTGTGTTACACCCCATGATACTGTGTGTGTGTGTGTGCGTGTGTGTGTGTGTGTGTGTGTGGGGTGTTGTGTGTGTGGTGTGTGTGTGTGTGTTACACCCCATGATACTGTGTGCCTCTGTTGTGTGTGTGTGTGTGTGTTGTGTGTGTGTGTTTTGTGGTGTGGGGTGTGTGTTACAGTGTGTGTGTGTGTGTGTACAGTGTGGGTGTGTGTGTCTGTATGAGAGAGAGAGAAAGAGACAGACAGACCCGACATTTGTTAAACATTCTGAAAGCACATTGGAACCTAAATTGTTTGGGTGGACGGTAGAAGGTACTAGGTTGTGTCATTATGATGATGATGATGATGATGATTATCATTGTAATTATTGTTAATTATTTCATCATCATTTTAAAACTCAATATGATTAGAGCTCTAAGAACTCCCTGTCGTTCCCCCATCTCCACATTCTGCCTTGGTATGAAGTTGGAAAACAAAACTAAGGATTAAAATTTATTATAAAAAAGGGGGGGGGGGAGGGGGGGAATGATTATCAGTTTTTTAATTTTGCAAAGTTTTGGATGTCTTCAATGAATAACCCCCCCCCCCCCCACCCCCACCACCACCAAGACCCTATCATGGAATGAAAAGGAAGTGCTGCTAGCAGCCAACAGGTTTTCTCTTCAACGTCCCGGAAAATAGAGGAAAAAAAAGAAGAAATCTGATTTTTCTTCTCTTTCTCTCCTCTCTCTCTCCTCCCTCTCTCTCTCTCTCTCTCTCTTTTCCCTTTTTTTTGGTTTCATGTGACCTTTTTATTTGCTGAGGTCAGATGGGGGAAAAAAGTATTTGTTTTGCCCAATTGCTAACCATGGAATTGAGACTGTCGTCAGTTAAGAAGAATTTTTGTACAGCCTGCTTCTTGATTTAATTTAAAATCTCAGGTTCCAGGCAGCTTGAATCAGCAAAGTACATACATATTTAAATCAGTTTTTCTGTATGTAACTGGTTTTACGGTGTACCTCAAGTTAGTGTAGATTTCATCATTTGACTTTATTTTTCTCCTGTGTTTGCTACAGGGTTTTCTGTCCCTTTCAGTTTCAGATTTGGTCAGCCCAAGTAAGGTGTTTAATTATGGTTCTTGGCTCATGATC
>CM031628.1:43537201-43544701 GCA_018398815.1 Conus ventricosus
CTTAGACCTTTTCCCACACAGTCTACACAAGACCTTTAAACGTTCAAAATGTTCAGTGAGAGAATGACCGTTTTGTTCCATAATCCTTTCGGCCATCCCCCCCCCCCCCCACTTTCTCTCTCTCTCTCTCTCTCTTCTCTCTCTCTCTCTCTCTCTCTCTCTCTCTCTCTCTCTCTCTCTTTTCACACACACACACACACACACACCCCACACACGCACGCATGCACGCACGCACGCACGCACGCACGCACGCACGCACGCACAACAGACACACACACACACACACACACACACACACACACACACACACACACAAAACACCCTAATGGTACTACAACAACACACTTTAATTTGAATTTGCAGATAGAAATAGTAGTAGTGATTGGAAATGAAGTATTAAATTTTAATTATAATAATTATTCACTTATTATTGTTATGCCTACTACCATTACTGTTATCAGTAGTATTATTTTGCTTGTAGTAATTATGTTATCCTCTTAGGCCTACGTTGCTCTACATGCAACCATAGTACATATAAAATGTAGCAACAATGAAGAAATATGTATATATACAACGGTGTAAATACGGCCCCTTTAGAAATGCTAACTTTTCATTCACAAAGATTTTTGCCAACGCCTGGCCAACTTCGGCTCACAAGCACTCATCAGGCCAGCACATCAGGCCAACGACGCACGCGCGCGCCAGGCTATAGGTTTTGCCGTCGCAAAGTTCTGTCAGAAAGTTTTAAACACGAACTTAATTATGGTACTCACAGAGAAGAGCGAAATGCCAGCTTTTGTCACACTCTCAAGTACTCACTGCGCTATTGCTCTCGTACAGAAATTATAGTCTAAAAACCTCTGTACAGTAAATATAACTTAATGATGTTGCACCAGTCTCGAAGCGTCCAAACACACACAGCGTCTTGAATGCGCGTCTGGTAGTGCGGTGGCTGACTCGTTACGGGCCTAGCTGGGGTCAAAAGCAAAGCGTTGAGCGAACTAAATGCAGTAGCTCTGAGTGGGCTGGCGCCGCCGTGTGTTCCAACCTTTGTGGCGTTCTGGAGATCAGAGGCTGATGAGGTGATTGTTCCAACCTTTGTGGCGTTCTGGAGATCAGAGGCTGAAGAGGTGATTGTTCCAACCTCTGTGGCGTTCTGGAGATCAGAGGCTGATGAGGTATTGTTCCAACCGCTATGGCGTTCTGGAGATCAGAGGCTGATGAGGTAATTGTACCAACCTCTGTGGCGTTTTGGAGATCAGAGGCTGATGAGGTGATTGTACCAACCTCTGTTGGCGTTCTGGAGATCGAGGCGATGAGGTGATTGTACCAAACTCTGTGGCGTTCTGGAGATCAGAGGCTGATGAGGTGATTGTCCCAACTCTATGGCGAGGACTTTGGCTTGGAACCCTATTTCCCTCATGGTGTTGGCTAGGTGGTGTACGTTGCAGTGTATGATGTTGGCTAGATGGTAGATGTTTCAGTGTATGCTGTTGGCTAGATGGTGTATGTTTCAGTGTATGATGTTGGCTAGATTGTGTATGTTTCAGTGTATGCTGTTGGCTAGATGGTGTATGTTGCAGTGTATGCTGTTGGCTAGATGGTGTACTGTATGCTGTTGGCTAGATGGCGTACGTTGCAGTGTATGCTGTGGCTAGATGGTGTATGTTTCAGTGTATGCTGTTGGCTAGATGGTGGTATGTTTCAGTGTATGCTGTTGGCTAGATGGTGTATGTTTCAGTGTATGCTGTTGGCTAGATGGTGTATGTTTCAGTGTATGCTGTTGGCTAGATGGTGTACGTTGCAGTGTATGCCATTGGCTAGATGGTGTACGTTGCAGTGTATGCCGTTGGCTAGATGGTGTACGTTGCAGTGTATGCCGTTGGCTAGATGGTGTACGTTGCAGTGTATGCCGTTGGCTAGATGGTGTACGTTGCAGTGTATGCCGTTGGCTACATGATGTACGTTTCAGTGTATGCTGTTGGCTAGATGTGTACTGTATGCTGTGGCTAGATGGTGTATGTTTCAGTGTATGCTGTTGGCTGGATGGTGTAATGTTTCAGTGTATGCTGTTGGCTAGATGGTGTACGTTGCAGTGTAATGCCATTGGCTAGATGGTGTACGTTTTAGTGCTGCGGACAGGGGCTTGCTCCATTCTGCTTTCATGTGGGTCAGTGAGGTGATGAGAATCATTTGTTTTGATGAACCCGGAGAGATTCATAACATGATGCGTATCTGGCTACGTGATTGGCTGCATTTACTGTGCACTGTAGTATCTGGCTACGTGATTGGCTGCATTCTGTGCACTGCCTTCCTAGTGGTAGCAACACAAAAACCGCAGTTTAATCAGTTGGTAATAATGTCGTAATTTTTTGTATGTTTGTTTTTGCAGTAATTGGCGTAAACGTGATGGTCATCTTTCATAAGAGAAGTTCAGCGTGGCCGTTAGTATGGATGACACGTTACACATAGCATGCACCCTGCGTGAGAACTGGAAAGAACGAAGGAAATAAGGAAATCGAGTGAATGATATTAACTGGATAACACGGGACATGACTGAAGGAAGCGCCGACAGGCAGCTCTTCAGTCGGCACTACCCAGGTAGGCAGCCCGTCGTGTACACGGGAGTGTGGGATTTTTAGCGTTTAGAACCTTTGGCAAGCGCTTTAAAAATGCTGTATTATTGTATTATCTTCTTAACAACAATAGTAGGAATCTGGAGGCTCTATTCGACATTCTCTTTGGATATAATCATTTGTAATTATGATGAATGCAGTGATTATGTTATCATTATGATTCTGCATGTACCATGATGTAACAAAGAGAAATACTGCTTTCTTCATGGCGTTTGACACTTCAGGTATCGTGATGTAACAAAGAGAAGCACTGCTTTCTTCATGGCGTTTGACACTTTCAGGTACCATGACCATGATGTAACAAAGAGAAATACTGCTTCTTCAGGCGTTTGACACTTTAAGGTACCATGATGCAACAAAGAGAAGCACTGCTTTCTTCATGGCGTTTGACTTTCAAGGGCGCGGGAGAAAGAAAACTAAGATGGAGTGACATGATGAGTGAGGGAGTGAATGAGGCAATGTAGAAAGAATGACAGGAAGAGAATCTGAATGAGGCAATGTAGAAAGAATGACAGGAAGGAGAAATCTGAAGAAGAGGAAAACGATGGAAGAAAGCAGGAAAGTATTGGAGGATGAGGCAGGAAAGTATTGGAAGTGAAGGCAGGAAAGTATTGGAAGGATGAAGGCAGGAAAGTATTGGAAGAATGAAGGCAGAAAGAGGAAACCGAAGCACTGAAAAAAAAAAGTAGAAAAAAAACCAAGTTAAAAATAGCCCAAATATCCCCACATAAGCCCCACATTATTGGTGTTTTAGTCCACACACGCACGCACGCACGCACCAGCCGAAAGCACGCCGCACGCACGCCGCCGCACGCACCCCGCACCCAAAACCCCACCACCACACACACACACCACACACAACCCCCACCTGAGTGGATAATTATATTTTGAAACAACACAAAACACAACACACACACACCACACCACACACACACCCACACACACACAACACCACACATTATTTTTTTTTTCTTCGTTAACATTTTTTTTTTTTTTAAAGTTGTTTGGGCAGGATTCGCAGTTTAATGTCCCAAAACATCACATCAACTTTTTAAATACATATCAAATTTTATCAAGTTATGATTATTTGTCATCTTTACAAAATGCTGGACGCACCAAAGATTTGAACAGGGGGTCGCCCTGACAGTGTACTTGTGTGTGTGTAATGCGTGCGTGAAATGCTGTTTGTGTGTGTGCATGTTGGTGTGTGGTGTAACTTTGTATCGTCTTTTTCATTTTTGATTGTTTAATATTTTAAGTGTTGTTAAGATTAGTATAAAAATCTGAAATCCGTATTCGACCCAAAAGTAGACATTCGAAGAATCAGGATGAAGTGAAGACGTGATAAAAGACAATAATACCCCCCCCCCCCCCCCCAAAAAAAAAAAAAAAAAAAAAAAAAAAAAAAAACGAGCTAAAAAACCCAAACAAATCCAGAAAAAAAAGCCCCAAGAGACAATTCCCCAGAGCAAGAAAAAACCAAACAAACCAAAAACTCAAAAGTAAAACAAAAGTAAGCAAAAAAAGGTACGGATTTTAAGTTACAAACCATAAACAATTTACGCAAACGGAAAAAAAAAAATTTTTTTAAAAGAAAACGTCATAAAGGGAATACGATTTAAAACTGCTAATACGTCAGCAGTCGTAAACGGGCCCAACAAAGATGAATAAACCGCAATCCTATCAATGGCCCCAAAAACGATAAAAAGATGCACATTCACACACAAAAAAAGGTTTCATCCAGTTTGGCAACATTCCGGTAAAAGATGGGCAAACAAGATGACCCCTTTGGTATACACCGTAATAACACATCAGGGGAGACCCGTAGAAAAAGCAGTATTTTGGTGGCAAAAGGCGTTATGGTACAAAGGGGCTTAGGGAGGGGTCGAGAGGGAAGAAAATTTTTCTTGGGTCGCCGGAAGGAAAAAGAAACACAAGACACGGGCCACACAAACACAGACAGACCAGACATGTTATAAATATATTATATTATATTTATATATATATATATCAAAAAGCAATAAATTCAAAAGGTAAGTACCGCACCTTTCCCAAAATTACAGAGCACTTGGGTTTTAATACTGCAAGAAAAATTCAATTAAACAACAAACTTGCTCTTTGCTTTGATTGAAGAAAAAGGGGGGGTAAGCATTCATAACCCCAGTGCAGATTATTCGCCTAACAGTAGTCTTGTTGGGGGGAATGGGGAAAAAATAAAAAAAAATAAATGTTCTCAAAATGAACTTTAAAAGCTTTAGTCTCCCAAAGGGGGGGACGACCCCAAAGGGGAGAAAAACCCACTAAAATATAACTCCCGGTCAGAACCCATATTCCCTAGTTTTTCCCCCTACCGCGAAAGTGGGAATTTTCCCCTTCTGCCCGGTTTTGAAAAGCTATCCCCCGAAAAAACGGTGTGAATACCCGGGATGTTTGTTGATTTTTAAAAAAACCAACCAAAGGGGCCCCCTAAGAAGCAAAAAAAATCATGAAAAAGCAAAACAAGCTACATTTCTTGGAAAAGTAAAAATTTAAAAAAAATAACCCTTTAAAACACAAGTGCTGAGGGGTAAATCCTGGGAAGAATCCACAAGGGACTAAATTACAATAAGCAAAAAAATTCCCAAAGGGTAAGTACGACCCATTCCCGCAATTACTGAGCATTGTTTGCAATACTGCAAGAAAAATTCAATTATAACAAAGCTTGCTCTTATGTCTTAGATTGAAAAAAATGGGGGAGTAAGCATTCATATCTGCATGGGAGATTATTCTCTAATAACTATGTGCTTGGTGGGTGAATGGGGAAAAAAAAAATAAATAAAAGCTTCTCAAAAAAGCTTCGAAAGTTATAGTCTCCAAGGGGGGGAATAAAAGATATAAGTATATAAAATATATATATATTATATAATTTTATAATATATTAAATATATATATATATATATAATAATACTTAATTGTTCAGCTTTTAAATTTTTTGGTCAATCATGGGGGAAATTTCATCTCTTTGAGATCCAAGTAAAGGTTGTTCTGACAATTTTTTACCACTGACAATGCTTTTGGGTTATTGAACGCAATGACCCCTCAGATTTTTTCCATATCTTTTGACCTCCCCTTAATGGGTCCTAAGCATAGGCTCAAAGATTGTCCCACATTTTTACCATTTGATAATGTTTTTTTTTTTCAGCAACTTTTTTTTTCCTCTCCACACTTTCGTTTTGTTCCGTTCACTACCCTTCACTGGCTGCTTTGGGGGTTCTGTTGGATTCTTTTTTGAACCCTTGGCAGTGAAAACACCACAGAATTATGGACTGTGGTGTGTCTCTATTTGACGCCAAGAGCACAGACTCAATCAGCCGTGTCTCCCTGACGAGTCCGATCCAGCGGACGAAAGGCCTAGGAGCAGGCAATGCAAATAGATCTGCCTTCAAGAAAAAATATGATGGTTCTCTCAGGTAGCTAGTGAAGGGTTTCTCATATTCATAATATATTCCGCACATTTTCTTCATCCCCCCCCCCCCCCCCCCCCCACCACCCCCACACACACACACCCTACAAGTTCAAATCTTTGCCAAGTCATTTTATCATGACTGAAGAATTGTTGGCCTGCACTTGTTTTCCCCCACTACTTAATTGTTCAGCATTATATAGATGTAGAGAGAGAATACATATATATATATATCTATATATATGTACATATACAGAGAGAGACGGACAGACAGACAAAGACAGATAATCAGACAGTGTAGATTAGAGAGACTGAGACTTAACCTACCCCTGTCCCCAGATCTTTGCAAGGGCCTATCATGGGTACGCCATTGCGAAGATTATTTGTTCAATTTTCGCTGTGGCGTCTCCTTCATACGTCCTTGTAAATATCGGAGCAACACAACATATTTTGAAGGATTCCTTGATATGCAGCTTTATTTATATGTGCATGGGTGTGTAGATTTACAGAGGTGTGTGTGTGCTCTGTGTGTGTGTGTGTGTTCGTTCGTACTTCTGTTTAACGTCTGTTCACTTTGAGTGATATTAGACGTGAATGAAAGAAGAGAGTGATTGACTGACTGAATGGTTAAATGAATAAGCCTATGTGTTGTGTAAGCATGAATGTAGGCATTTGTATGTGAGTGTGTAAGTGTATGTATCTGTATGTGTGTCTAAACTGAACAATAAACAAATCAACAATCTTAAATACAACAATTAGTGGGGGAAAAAAAAACCCCAAACATATAGCAAGAAAGCAAAAATCCTTCACTATCTTAAACAAAATGAGTTAGCTCAAAAGTATCTAAATAAAAACTCCAATCGGACTATGTATTAAATATTCAGCAATTTCGATCAGCAGAGAATGATTCGAAAGTAGATCTTGCAAGTTTTTTTCAGAAAAAGTATTGGATCGTAATGATGTTGGTAAGAAAGTAGTCAACTTGTGACAATTGAATAAAATGTGGTTCAGTGTTATTTCTTTACCACAAATACAGTTAGTATTCTTACTAAACTTTGTTTTCAAAGCATTTAGCTTTAATCGAATTATAAGGGAAGATATTTGTCTGGAATAATAAACTGGAAGATCAGGCATTTTTCTTAATACAAGGTCTATTGGAAAAGCTTCCCATTGGTTGGATGAAATCTCGGTTGACGTATCAACATTTGTTTGAGCTCTCTTCCGTGCAGTCGATTAAAGGGGTACGATAACATTCCACAACTGACGGTTTTATTTTCAACTCATAAAATGACCCTACTTTTTTAGCACCTTTTTTCGCAGCCCTATCAGCCAGTTCATTTCCAAGTATACCAGTATGCGAAGGAATCCAGCAAAATTCTATAGTAATGCCTTTAGACACCAGACAGTATAAAAGATATTTGA
>CM031628.1:43549701-43555184 GCA_018398815.1 Conus ventricosus
GATCTGTGTTTCATATTCATGGGCTTGATTTTTGTGTGTGGGTTTGGGGTATGACGTGGTTAAAATATTACTCATCAAGGTTTTAATTTGGGTCTAATGCTTGTGCTTTTTTGGGTTGGTTTTTTTTCGATGTCTTTACATGACGGTGGTGTTGCAGAGTATCGCAAGAGCCTCTCACCGATAACGCCATTGCAAAAATGACTCATCAAGTATCGTCGCCATGGCTTATCCTTGATAGCCTAGTAAATAGCGGAGCAACATGCCGTGCAATGAATGGAGAATAATATGCAGGTCTTTGTTATGTATAAGTGTGTGCACTCAGGAAGTCCGAAACCTGGCTGATTTTGTATGTAGATTTTGTTTCGTATGCTCATGATACTGCAATATTTGTGTATATAACTAGTTGATACTTGTGTACTGTGTCTATAATATTTATCGTGACTCGCGCATGTTTTTGTAATGGAGATCTTTAAAAGTTCATATATTTTAATAAAAGTTAACATAGCTGATCTATAGTAAATATTAACTGTCTATAATGGGTTTTTTCTCAACCGAAACAGATTTCCTCATATATTCTCTGTCTGTACTGTCTGTCTGTCTGTCTGTCTGTTCTCATCTCTCTCTCTTCTCTCCTCTCTCTTTTCTCTCGTCTCTCTCGTCTTAATTAATCTGTCACCCTCTCTCTCTCTCCCTCTCTCTGCCTGACTATCTCTCTCTCTCGCTCTCTAGCTCTTCTCTTCTCTCCCCTCCCCTCTCTCTCTCTCTCTTCGTCTCTCTCCCTCTCTCTCTCTCCTCCTCTCTCTCTTTCTCTGATTGATTATCCGCTCATTTCTCACTTACCTGACTGACTATTGGCCCTTTCTCTCTCTCTCCCCTCTCTCCTCTCTCTCTCTCTCTCTCTCTCTCTCTCTCTCTCTCTCTCTCTCTCTCTCTGCGTCTCTCTCCATCATTCCCCTCTCTGTCAATATCCACATCTGTCTGTCCCGATGAGCGAGACGGAATGAAGAGAGAGGAGTGAAGTAGTGTCACCAATTTGAGTCTCAATCTCACACACCGCCACACCACAACACATTATCTTAATCACGGTGAGACGAGCAAGGCAAAGAGAGAGGGGAGAGAGAAGAGAGAGAGAGAAGAGGGGGAGAGAGGATGAGAGAGGGAGAGAGAGAGAGAGAGAGAGGAGAGGAGAGAGAGAGAGAGGAGAACGGGCGACAGAGTAGGGCATAAAGAGGGCGGGGTAGAAGTAGACACAGAGACAGAAGATAGAAAGAGACGAAGAAATTGAAAATGATAAACACACGCATCCATTCTCTCCTTTTGAGTGTTCTAAATTACTCGCCCCCCTCTTCCGAAGCAAGGAATCCATGTTTTCGTTTGTGTATTCTGATATGATTAATACAGACGCGCGCGCGTTCCCATCCACCCACCAACCACACACACACACACACACACACACACACACACACACACACACACACACACACACACACACACACACACACATGCGCGCACGCGCACACACACGCGAGCGCGCGCACTACCCACGCACACGCACACACAGCACACATGCACAGAGACAAAGAGAGATAAGTTCACCCATTCAGAAAGAGAACAAGATTCAAACTGTAAAACACGGGCACACCCATTCCTCCCTTTAAATATCCCCAAATAACCGCCTCCCTCGTCCAAAACAATAATTTCCAGTTTGTCTGTTGAGCAGTATGAAAACCACTTCCCCCTAACGCACATGCCCTCCAGCTCAGCATTTTTCCATTGTGCATGAAGATAACAACCACTTTCACCCTAACGCACGTGACTCCAGTGCCTCAGTTTGTCTGTTTTGAATGTATGATAACACCACTTCACTCTAACGCACGGACTCCAGTGCGGCAGTTTGTCTGTTGTGTTTTTATGATAAAAACCACTTTCACCCAAAACGCACGTGACTCCAGTGCGGCAGTTTGTCTGTTTGAATGAATGATAACAACCACTTTCACACCCTAACGCACGTGACTCCAGTGCGGCAGTGTCGTGTAAACAAACATGTCCAAAGGAACGCGGAAGTTTCCACCTAGCTCCTCTCGTTTCCCGCCCCCTCTTGATAAAGGATCACAATCCCAATATCCAATATCAAATTGCGTCCCTTTGCTTTTCAGTTCGATTGGCCCTCTTTGATGAAAGAATCACAAAACACAGACCAATATCCAATAGCAAATTGCGTCCCTTTGCTCTCAGTTCACATTGGCCCTCTTAAATGAAGGATCACAAACACAGACCAATTTTCCAATATCAAATTTGGGCGTCCCTTTGCCTCTCAGTTTCCATTGGCTGTGTGGTCATTGGGAGTGGGAAGATCCCATTTGCAAAATCGTGACTAGAACCCATTTGGGGGGGGTCATCAACACGTGTTTTCCGCACGTGCGCGCATGTGAGTGAGTGAATGAGTGTGTGAGTGAATGAGTGGGGTGTGTGTGTGTGTGTGGTGTGGTGTGGTGCTGTCCTCACTGGAGGAAGAAAAATTGAAGAGAGCTGGCGATGAATGGGCTAGGGGAGAGACTGATGCTGCGGGGTTTTGGAGTAGCACAGAACACGTTGCTTTCCCTTCATGTGCAGCTCGTTGAGTATGACCATCCACTGGCCCACTGTGGCATTCTACTGACCATTCATGTGTAGCTCGTTGGGTATGCCCAAATTGACCTGCCCACTGTGGCTTTCTACTGACCATTCATGTGCAGCTCGTTGAGTATGACCATTGAGTGGCCCACTGTGGCATTCTACTGACCATTCATGTGCAGCTCGTTAGTATGACCATTGAGTGGCCCACTTGGGCATTCTACTGACCATTCATGTGACTCGTTGAGTAGACCATCCACTGGCCCACTGGGCATTCTACTGAACATTCATGTGCAGCTCGTTGAGTATGACCACTGACCTACACGGGGCATTCTACTGACCATTCATTATACTGTTATTAGTACATCAATTCTATCATTATTACTGTCATCACTTTATCATCATATTATTTACCGATTAAAAAAAACTTTAGTAGTGTTCTTACTACCTGAATCAATATTAACATCCCCCCAATGCATTACATCATAAACATCACTATTAAAGATACTATTATTGTTTCCATTCTGTTATTTGCACCATCATCCATATTATACATGTTGTTACAACTCCATGAATATTTACTTGTAATTTTTGATATTATTATATAATTTCACATTCATTCTATCATTATCATCGTTATCTTGCAATACTGTGCACTTTTTATTCATCATTTCTGTTCCTTTCCATCTCCTAATATTATTACCAATATTTCTTTCTAAACCCTTATCATTACATCGTTATTACCATCATACCCTATTAACTAGAAAAAAAGTCTCTCACAATTTTTAACAACCCCCTGTCAGATTTGCATCACCAGTATCATCATCATCATTATCACATTATGATTACTATTATTTCAATTACTACCAGTTCAATCTTTTTACCATTATTATCTTTTAACTGTTTTTCTACAATTTAACAACTGTTACAACTGCTATGTTTACCAGTATTATTGATATCGTTAACAACATTGCGAACATTTCAACCTACTATCTCTCCAGCCTCCCAAAGCATCTCTATAATTTTTGTACTGGCTATAATCATGTTTATTATTATAACATCAGTATACTCATTAGATCCCCCTTTTTCCCCCCCTAATCTGTATCCTTCTTCTCCTCTTTTGTTTTCATTATCCCCTCCCCCCCCCCCCCACCACCCCCCATTTTCTCTCTCTCTCTCCTCTACTCTCTCTCTCTCTCCCTCTCACCTTCATCTTCCTCTCTTCCCTCATAAAAAATTGATAGTAGCATTGCTACTATTATTATCTTTACTGCTGAGTTGGGAACGGACCGGGTACATCTGGTTCTGCATTTCAATTCCGAACCAAAGCTCATGTGTCAGTTTCTCGGCCATCTTTCCGCCTAAACTTTCTTTATAGTTTTTAAAATAAGAAGAGCAATACAAACATTATTCCAAAAAGAACATTTGTGCAGCAGTCATGCGGCAAAATGGACAGATCATCAGATTGTGGCGGTATGTGTGTGTGTATGTGTGTGTCTGGTGTGTGTGTGTGGTGCGTGCGTTTCCGTGCGTGCGGATGTGTGTGTCTGTGCGTGTGCGTGTTTTGTATGTGTGTTTTGTGCGCGCGCGCAGGGCGCGCGCGTTCGCGAGCGCGCGCATGCATGCGTGCGTGCGTGTGTGCGTGCGTGTTAAAGGTGGGTAATTTGGTCCAGTGAGGGGCGATATGCATAGGAAGAAAGAGTTCCCTCCCCCTGCCCCCTAACACTTTTATTCTTTCTTTTTAAAGCTTTGTTTTGTTTTTAATTCGTGGTTTTAATTTCTTTTTTCTTTTTTTAACAGTAAATTGGGTTAACCAGTAAGGTACACTCCTAAAATCATTGAGCGGAGGAGGGTTGAGAGAGAGGGTGGGCGGGGGAGGCAGGGCGGGGGAGGGTTTAGGGGTCAAGTGCAGTTTTTGTAACTTTAAAGGGCACTGTTTGCTGGTGACACTCTCTCTCTCTCTCTCCTCTCTCTCTCTCTCCTCTCTCTCTCTCTCCTTGTTTATTTGTCTGCTTTTTTCCCTCCTAATAGCTTGTTTATATCCCGAGAGTGAGGTACCCCCCCCCAGAACTCTTTGACCGCAAAAAACGAATTCTTTCTTTCTTCTTCCTCCGTTTTTCCTCCCTGCGAGAGAGTATGAAACCCTTTGCTCATAGATTTTATCTTCCCCGGGGACCCCCACAAGCCTTGTTAGAGAGTATCACCTTTGGCTCACAGAGTTTGATCTACTCCAGGCACCTGACAAGGCTTGTTAGAGAGTATGACCTTTGGGTTATAGATGTGATCTTCCCGGGCACCTGACAACCTTGTGACCTCGATTGTGTGGACACACTTTAAACATAGCTATCACCGTCCACCAACTCTACAGAAAAAGAGAGAAAACCAAATGTCAAGATAAAGTCGGGGCATCTCAGAGTCTCTTTGAGAGCATTTGAAAATTCACGTTCCTAATCAAGGTCCCCTCCCGTTCTTCTGCGGGGACAAATGATTGTTGTAGTAGTAGTAGTAGTAGTAGTAGTATTGTTTGATGTTGATGTTGTTGTTGTTGTTCTTATTGTTGTAAATTGTTAACTCTATAGCAGAAACATATATATGGAAGAGCGTTTTTAACTTTTCTGCTGTCCGAACATGAAACTTAAAGTTTTCTTCTTCTTTTTTTCTCTTCGTGGTTTTGTTTTTTTATGTCACAGTCCTTTAACTCTCTTCTCTCTCTCTCTCTCTCTCTCTCTCCTCTCCAAACGGGCTGTGTTGTGTGTTGTGTGTGTGTGTTGGTGTGTGGTGGTTTCTGCCTGTCTGTGCTGTAGGTATGCGGTGTGCGTGCCGTGTCTGTGCTTTGTGGTGCACTGTATGGGCATGTGGTGTGGCCGGTG
>CM031628.1:43556184-43580694 GCA_018398815.1 Conus ventricosus
CAACAACAGATTTGCTGTCCGTACTCTACGTTTTCAAGACATTCATCTCGTTTTCATGGACGATGGCGTGGATTTGAACAGGCAAGCAGCTGACTCAGACTGTAGGTTTGTTTCATAGCTTGCTCGTTCATCTTTAACCTCTGTCTTTTTATACTCACTAGGAAAAACGCCAGGGAGAGCTTGACAGCAGAAGGTCTTTAGAGAAGACGCCCCCCCCCCCCCCCCCCCCCCCTTCTTCCGCCCCCTACCCCCAACACACACTCCCCCTCCCCTCAGAGAAATATTTCTGGCCTGAATGCCGGCCTCAACCTAGGTCAGGACTTCTAGATGCCCTTGTGGCGCCTGATTTGTTTACCCTGGCAGCGCCGGGATTCGAACCAGCAGCAGTTGGAACAGTGGACGTCACAAGACGTTGACTTTCTGGGTTCACGCACATCGCCATCGAACTGCTGTTGGAAAATGGAAGCGGTATGACATTTCCTTTTGGTTCTCCTCGACCAGATCCAGCTGGAACTCTTTTCAGCGGCCTCTATCATGGTTGCTAGGGTTGTAGTCCTCTTCTTACCAGAAACCCAGAGCCGTTTCTGGAGATCAGAAGCTGATGAGGTGATTGTCCCAACCTCTATGGCGTTCTGGAGATCAGAGGCTGATGAGGTGATTGTCCCAACCTCTATGGCGTTCTGGAGATCAGAGGCTGATGAGGTGATTGTTCCAACCTTTGTGGCGTTCTGGAGATCATAGGCTGAAGAGGTGATTGTTCCAACCTTTGTGGCGTTCTGGAGATTAGAGGCTGATGAGGTGATTGTTCCAACCTTTGTGGCGTTCTGGAGATCAGAGGCTGAAGAGGTGATTGTTCCAACCTTGTGGCGTTCTGGAGATCAGAGGCTGATGAGGTAATTGTTCCAACCTCTGTGGCGTTCTGGAGATCAGAGGCTGATGAGGTGATTGTTCCAACCTCTATGGCGTTCTGGAGATCAGAGGCTGATGAGGTAATTGTACCAACCTATGTGGCGTTCTGGAGATCAGAGGCTGATGAGTGATTGTACCAAACTCTGTGGCGTTCTGGAGATCAGAGGCTGATGAGGTGATTGTCCCAACCTCTATGGCGAGGACTTTGGCTTGGAACCCTTATTCCCTCATGGTGTTGGCTAGATGGTGTATGTTGCAGTGTATGCTGTTGGCTAGATGGTGTACGTTTCAGTGTATGATGTTGGCTAGATGGTGTACGTTTCAGTGTATGCTGTTGGCTAGACGGCGTACGTTGCAGTGTATGCTGTTGGCTAGATGGTGTACGTTTCAGTGTGTGCTGTTGGCTAGATGGTGTACGTTGCAGTGTATGCTGTTGGCTAGACGGTGTACGTTGCAGTGTATGCTGTTGGCTAGACGGTGTACGTTGCAGTGTATGCTGTTGGCTAGATGGTGTACGTTGCAGTGTATGCTGTTGGCTAGATGGTGTACGTTGCAGTGTATGCTGTTGGCTAGATGATGTATGTTGCAGTGTATGCTGTTGGCTAGATGGTGTACGTTGCAGTGTATGCTGTTGGCTAGATGGTGTACGTTGCAGTGTATGCTGTTGGCTAGATGGTGTACGTTGCAGTGTATGCTGTTGGCTAGATGGTGTACGTTGCAGTGTATGATGTTGGATAGATGGTGTACGTTGCAGTGTATGATGTTGGCTAGATGGTGTACGTTGCAGTGTATGCTGTTGGCTAGATGGTGTACTGTATGCTGTTGGCTAGACGGCGTACGTTGCAGTGTATGCTGTTGGCTAGATGGTGTATGTTTCAGTGTATGCTGTTGGCTAGATGGTGTATGTTTCAGTGTATGCTGTTGGCTAGATGGTGTATGTTTCAGTGTATGCTGTTGGCTAGATGATGTACGTTTTAGTGCTGCGGACAGGGGCTTGCTCCATTCTGCTTTCATGTGGGTCAATGATGTGATAAGAATCATTTGTTTTGATGAACCCGGGATGAGATTCATAACATTATACGTATCTGGCTACGTGATTGGCTGCATTCTGTGCACTGCCTTCCTAGTGGTAGCAACACAAAAACCGCAGTTAATCTGTTGGTAATAATGTCGTAATTTTTTGTACGTTTATTTTTGCAGTAGTTGGCGTAAACGTGATGGTCATCTTTCATAAGAGAAGTTCAGCGTGGCCGTTAGTATGGATGACACGTTACACATAGCATGCACCCTGCGTGAGAACTGGAAAGAACGAAGGAAATAAGGAAAATCGAGTGAATGATATTAACTGGATAACACGGGACATGACTGAAGGAAGCGCCGACAGGCAGCTCTTCAGTGGGCACTACCCAGGTAGGCAGCCCGTCGTGTACACGGGAGTGTGGATTGTTAGCGTTTAGAACCTTTGGCAAGCGCTTTAAAAATGCTGTATTATTGTATTATCTTCTTAACAACAATAGTAGGAATCTGGAGGCTCTATTCGACATTCTCTTTGGATATAATCATTTGTAATTATGATGAATGCAGTGATTATGTTATCATTATGATCTGCATGTACCATGATGTAACAAAGAGAAATACTGCTTTCTTCATGGCGTTTGACACTTTCAGGTACCATGATGTAACAAAGAGAAGCACTGCTTTCTTCATGGCGTTTGACACTTTCAAGGGCACGGAGAAAGAAAAATAAAGATGGAGTGACATGATGAGCGAGGGAGTGAATGAGGCAATGTAGAAAGAGGGAGTGAATGAGGCAATGTAGAAAGAATGGCAGGAAGGAGAAATCTGAAGAAGAGGGAAACGATGAAAGAAAGCAGGAAAGTATTGGAAGGATGAAGGCAGGAAAGAGGAAACCGAAGCACTGAAAGAAAAAGTAGAAAAACAAACCAGACGTTGAAATAGCCCAAATATCCCCACATAAGCACCACATTAGTTGGTGTTTTTAGTCACACACGCACGCACGCACGCACTCACGCACGCACGCACGCACGCACGCACGCACGCACGCACGCACGCACGCACGCACGCACGCACGCACACACACACACACACACACACACACACACACACACCTAGAGTGGATAGACGTTATATTTGAAACACACACACACACACACACACACACACACACACACACACACACACACACACACACACACACACACACACACTTATTTAATTTTCTTCGTATACATTTTTTTTTATTTTTCAAAGTTGTATTGCAGGATTCGACACGTTTAATGTCCCAAAACATCAGCACTCAACATTTAATACATTATCAAATGTTATCAAGCTTATGATTATATATGTCATCTTTACAAAACTGCTGGACATGCACGCAAAGATTTTGAACATGGGTCGACCTGAGCAGTGTACGTATGTGTGTGTGTACATGCGTGCGTGTAAATGCGTGTTTGTGTGTGTGCATGTTTGTGTGTGTGCGTGTATACTTATGTATCGCTCTATTTCAGTTTGATTGATTATATTTTAAGTGTTGTTAAGATTGAGTATATGAATCTGAAATCCGTATTCTGACCCAAAAGCTAGACATTCGAAGAATCAGGACTGAAGTGAAGAGCGTGATAAAAGACAATAATACCCCCCCCCCCCCCCCCCATCCCCCAACAAAACAAAAAAAAACGAGCTACAAACCAACAAATCTACAGAAAAAAAAGTCCAGAGACAATTACCAGAGCAAGAAACAACCAAACAAACCAATAACTCAAAAGTAAAACAGAAAGTAAGCAAAGAGAGTACAGATTTTAAGTTATCAAACGCATCAACAATTTACGCAAACGGAACAAAAAATGAATTTTTAAAAGAAAACTGTCATAAAGGGAATACAGATTTAAAACTGTCTAATACGTCAGCAGTCGTAAACGGGCCCACACAAAGATGAATAAACCGCAATCCTATCAATCGGCCCAACAAACTGATAAATAAGATGCACATTCACACACGAGAAAGGTTTCATCCATGTTTGGCAAACATTAGCCGTGTAAAATGATGGAGCAATCAAGATGACTCTTGGTATGACACCGTAATAATCACACCTCAGGGCAGACCCGTAGAAACAGCAGTCATTTTGGAAATGGCAAAAGGCGTTCATGGTAACAAGGAGCTTCAGGGCAGGGGGATCGAGAGGGAAGAATTCTAATCTTGGGTCGCCGGGAAGGAAAAAAAGAAACACACAGACACGGACACACACAAACACAGACAGACTCAGACATGTATATATATATATATATATATATATATATATATATATACAATAAGCTAATAAGTTCCAAGGATAAGTACCGCACCTTTCCAGCAACTTACAGAGCAGCTTGGTGTTGTAATGACTGCAAGAAATATTCAATTATTAACAAACAAAGCTTGCTCTTATGTCTTAGATTGAAGAAATAGGGGGAGCTAAGCATTCATATCTGCAGTGGCAGATTATTCTGCCTAACAGTATGTGCTTGTGTGGGTGAATGGGGAAAAAATAAAATAAAATAAATGCTTCTCAAAATGAGACTTCAGAAAGCTTATAGTCTCCAAGCGGGAGACGATCTCCAATGGGAGAAAACCCACTAACATATAACTTCTGGTCAGATACCGATATTTCGAAACCTGATGTTTCTCCCCAGTGACCGCGGAAAGTGGTAATTTGTCTCCTCTGCCTTTTCGGTTTAAGAAGAATGCTATCCCAGAAAAAGCTGGTGTGCAATACCGTAGTATGTTTGTTGAGTTTTCAAAAAAACCAACCAAAGGTGCCACCTAAGAAGCAAAAGAAAAATCATGAAAGAGCAAAACAAGCTACATTTTCTTGAGAAAAGTAGAAAATATAAAAAGATAACCTCTTAAGACACAAGTGCTGAGGGCTAAATCCTGGAATGAATCCACAAGGGACTAAATTACAATAAGCTAATAAATTCCAAGGATAAGTACGACACCATTCCAGCAACTTACTGAGCAGCTTGGTGTTGCAATGACTGCAAGAAATATTCAATTATAAACAAAGCTTGCTCTTATGTCTTAGATTGAAGAAATAGGGGGAGATAAGCATTCATATCTGCAGTGGCAGATTATTCTGCCTAACTAACAGTATGTGCTTGTGTGGGTGAATGGGGAAAAATAAAAAAAAATGAATGCTTCTCAAAATGAGACTTCAGAAAGCTTATAGTCTCCAAGGGGGAGAATAATTGAATATTAAGTATATATATATATATATATATATATATATATATATATATATATATATATATATATATATATATATATATAATATATATATTATATACTTAATTGTTCAGCATTATATTGTTTGGTCAATCAGTGGGAGATTGCATCTCTTAGGAGATCCAAGTAAAGGTTGTTCTGCACAATTCTTAGCCACTGACAATGCTTGGGTTATTGAACAGCAGAGCTGACCACTCAGATTGTTCCATATCTTTTGACCTCCCTTGAATGGATCCTCAAGCATAGGCTCAAAGATTGTCCCCTACATTTTATACCATTTGCATAATGTTTTTCGTTTTTCAGCAACTTTTTTTTTCCTCTCCACACTTTCGTTTTGTTCCGTTCACTACCCTTCGCTGGCTGCTTTGGGGGTTCTGTTGGATTCTTTTTTGAACCCTTGGCAGTGAAAAAACCACAGAATTATGGACTGTGGTGTGTCTCTATTTGACGCCAAGAGCACAGACTCAATCAGCCGTGTCTCCCTGACGAGTCCGATCCAGCGGACGAAAGGCCTAGGAGCAGGCAATGCAAATAGATCTGCCTTCAAGAAAAAATATGATGGTTCTCTCAGTAGCTAGTGAAGGGTTTCTCATATTCATAATATATTCCGCACATTTTCTTCATCCCCCCCCACCACCACCACCACACACACACACCCCTACAAGTTCAAATCTTTGCCAAGTGATTTTATCATGACTGAAGAATTGTTGGCCTGCACTTGTTTTCCCCCACTACTTAATTGTTCAGCATTATATAGATGTAGAGAGAGAATACATATATATATCTATATATATGTACATATACAGAGAGAGAGAGAGACGGACAGACAGACAAAGACAGATAATCAGACAGTGTAGATTAGAGAGACTGAGACTTAACCTACCCCTGTCCCCAGATCTTTGCAAGGGCCTATCATGGGTACGCCATTGCGAAGATTATTTGTTCAATTTTCGCTGTGGCGTCTCCTTCATACGTACTTGTAAATATCGGAGCAACACAACATATTTTGAAGGATTCCTTGATATGCAGCTTTATTTATATGTGCATGGGTGTGTAGATTTACAGAGGTGTGTGTGTGTGTGTGTGTGTGTGTGTGTGATATTTTCTGTGAGGGAGGTTAAGGGGAGAGGGAGTGAATGGGATGGAAGAGAGAGAGAGAGAGAGAGAGAGGTGTCTGTGTGGTGATTTTCTGTGAGGGAGTGAATGGATGGAAGAGAGACTTATGACTTCAAATGATGTTTGATAGTGTCGGTGGTATGTGTTCTTTTCTCTTCTTTTTTTCTACATCACCAATGCTAGATAATCTTTGTAGAAAAAACGTTGTGCTGTCCAATCTTTGCCTTGGTCTACCTTTGGAACGCCATTGAAATTATTACAGCAATACACCATATAAGAGATATCTGTAACGCAGATTTGATTACATCTTTCTTAATAATCTTTGCCTAATTATTATGCTGTGTAATTGTTATGAAAAATGGATTGTGTTGCTTCCAGATCTTTGCAAGGGCCTATCATGGGTACACCACTGCGAAGATTATTTGTTCAATTTTCGCTGTGGCGTCCCTTGATACGTCCTTGTAAATATTGAAGCCACACAACGTATTGTGAAGGATTGCTTGATATGCAGCTTTATTTATATGTGTTTGGGTGTGTAGACACACGAGAGAGAGAGAGAGAGAGAGAGAGAGAGAGAGAGAGAGGAGAGGGGAGAGAGAGAGAGAGAGAGAGTGGTTTACGTTGTGGGAGTGAAAGGGACGAGGGGGAGTGCAATGAATTGAAAGAGAGAGAGGAGAGAGAGAGAGAGAGGAGAGAGAGAGAGAGAGGAGAGAGAGAGAGAGAGAGAGAGAAGAGAGAGAGAGAGAGAGAGTGAGTGGTTTACGTTGTGGGGGTGAAAGGGACGAGGGGGGTGCAATGAATTGAAGAGAGAGAGAGAGAGAGAGAGAGAGGAGAGAGAGAGAGGAGAGAGAGAGAGAGAGAAGGGGGATAGGGTGTGATTGTTTTGAGGGAGGGGGGAAAGTGGTGAAGGATAGTAAATGGGATGGAGGAGAGGCAGTTGGGACTGCAAGGGATGATGGATAGTGTCAGAGGTATGTGTGCGTATAGGTCTGTCTGTTTGGTTGGTTGTTTTTTACACAGTGCTAGATCATCTTTGCAGAAGAAAAGTGTTATGCTGTCCAATCTTTGCTGTGACCTACCTTTGGTAAGCCATGGTAAACATTATAGCAAAACACCGTATGATAAAGGATTTGTGTAAAGCAGATTTGGTTACATCTTTCTTGATAATTTATGTCTTGTTATAATGCTTTGTAATTGTTGATATGAAAAGGGATCGTGTTGCTGCCAGATCTTTGCAAGGGCCTATCATGGGTACGCCATTGCGAAGATTATTTGTTCAATTTTCGCTGTGGCGTCTCCTTCATACGTCCTTGTAAATATCGGAGCAACACAACATATTTTGAAGGATTCCTTGATATGCAGCTTTATTTATATGTGCATGGGTGTGTAGATTTACAGAGGTGTGTGTGTGCTGTGTGTGTGTGTGTGTGTGTGTGTGTGTGTGTGTGTGTGTGTGTGTGTGTGTGTGTGTGTGTGTGTGTGTGTGTGTGTGTGTGTGTGTGTGATATTTTCTGTGAGGGAGGTTAAGGGGAGAGGGAGTGAATGGGATGGAAGAGAGAGAGAGAGAGAGAGAGAGAGAGAGAGAGTGTGTGTGTGTGTGTGTGTGTGTGTGTGTGTGTGTGTGTGTGTGTGTGTGTGTGTGTGTGTGTGTGTGTGTGTGTGTGTGTGTGTGTGTGTGTGTGTGTGTGTGTGTGTGTGTGATTTTCTGTGAGGGAGTGAAAGGGGCGAGGGAGTGAATGGGATGGAAGAGAGACTTATGACTTCAAATGATGTTTGATAGTGTCGGTGGTATGTGTTCTTTTCTCTTCTTTGTTTTTTACATCACCAATGCTAGATAATCTTTGTAGAAAAAACGTTGTGCTGTCCAATCTTTGCCTTGGTCTACCTTTGGTACGCCATCGAAATTATTACAGCAATATACCATATAAGAGATATCTGTAACGCAGATTTGATTACATCTTTCTTAATAATCTTCGCCTAATTATTATGCTGTGTAATTGTTATGAAAAATGGATTGTGTTGCTTCCAGATCTTTGCAAGGGCCTATCATGGGTACACCATTGCGAAGATTATTTGTTCAATTTTCGTTGTGGCGTCTCCTTGATACGTCCTTGTAAATATTGAAGCCACACAACGTATTGTGAAGGATTGCTTGATATGCAGCTTTATTTATATGTGTTTGGGTGTGTAGACACACAAGAGAGAGAGAGAGGAGAGAGAGAAGAGAGAGAGAGAGAGAGGAGAGAGAGGAGAGAGAGAGAGAGAGAGACTCAATGACTCAATGACTCAATGATATTTTAATGTCAATAGCTGTACAGCCGTTATGACATGGGGGCGTGAACTTATTACCCATATAAAGAACAATTTCTGAACAAAATTTACCCAACAAGTCAAAATCTTTAGACATCTGTGTACACACTCACACACTCAAAGTCCAACGTTCTAAAGTTGTGTTGGACAAAAGCAAAACACAAAACAACAGCATCTCGTAAAACATTACCATTGATTGTCACAGAATCAATGACCACCAGACACTGAATAGAAAAAGAAAAATGTTTACAAGAGGAAATTAATTTGGAAGTGACTTTTTTCTGATTTTACTAGCTTCGGCAATATAACTTGCTAAGGATTTGATCAGCGATTCGTTCTCAAGTGTCAATGTATGAAGCAGATTGCAATTTTGTACAACAGGCACCTGAAACAAGCTAAAGTTTCCGCGAATATGTCGGTAAGCATCACAATGGTATAAAAAGTGGTTTTCATCTTCTGTGGCGTTTGCTTTGCAGACTGGACAAGTCTTTACTGTTGTTGTATCAAGCATAAACCATTTTCTGTTGGCAAAAAGACCTAATGTTCTTGTTCGAAATCTTGCCAGTGCGCTTCTGTGCCATCTATCTGTTACCACCGATAAATACTTTTCAGGTTGCAGGTTACTGTTAAATGAAAGAAACCATCTGTATTTTTCATTTCCTTCCATGTGAGAGAGAAGAGAGAGAGAGAGAGAGAGAGAGAGAGAGAGAGAGAGAGAGAGAGAGAGAGAGAGAGAGAGAGAGAGAGAGTGGTTTACGTTGTGGGAGTGAAAGGGACGAGGGGGGAGTGCAATGAATTGAAGAGAGAGAGAGAGAGAGAGAGAGAGAGAGAGAGAGAGAGAGAGAGAGAGAGAGAGAGAGAGAGAGAGAGAGAGAGAGAGAGAGAGAGAAGGGGGAGAGGGTGTGATTTTGTTGAGGGAGGGAGGGAAAGTGGTGAAGGATAGTAAATGGGATGGAGGAGAGGCTGTTGGGACTGCAAGGGATGATGGATAGTGTCAGAGGTATGTGTGCGTATAGGTCTGTCTGTTTGGTTGGTTGTTTTTTACACCAGTGCTAGATCATCTTTGCAGAAGAAAAGTGTTATGCTGTCCAATCTTTGCTGTGACCTACCTTTGGTAAGCCATGGTAAACATTATAGCAAAACACCGTATGATAAAGGATTTGTGTAAAGCAGATTTGGTTACATCTTTCTTGATAATTTATGTCTTGTTATAATGCTTTGTAATTGTTGATATGAAAAAGGGATCGTGTTGCTGCCAGATCTTTGCAAGGGCCTATCATGGGTACGCCATTGCGAAGATCATTTGTTCAATTTTCGCTGTGGCGTCTCCTTCATACGTCCTTGTAAATATCGGAGCAACACATCATATTTTGAAGGATTCCTAGATATGCAGCTTTATTTCGCATGGGTGTGTAGATTTACAGAGGTGTGTGTGTGTGTGTGCTGTGTGTGCTGTGTGTGTGTGTGTGTGTGTGTGTGTGTGTGTGTGTGTGTGTGTGTGTGTGTGTGTGTGTGTGTGTGTGTGTGTGTGTGTGTGTGTGTGCACGCGTGTGTGTGTGTGTGTGCACGCGTGTGTGTGTGTGTGTGTGTGTGTGTGTGTGTGTGTGTGTGTGTGTGTGTGTGTGTGCGTGCGCGTGTGTGTTTGTGCGTGTGTGAGGGAGAGAGAGAGTGTGTGTGTGTGATTTTCTGTGAGGGAGGGAGGGAAAGGGACGTGAGAGTGTGTTGTGTTAATGACTTTATGTATATGATATTGTGTTTCAGGTAGGCAGAATTTAAAGGTTTGTGTTTGCGGTCGAATGTTTAGCTTTTGTGGTATCTTATCTTGATCAAATTGTAAACAAAAGAATGATTCTTCAAACTGGCGTCATGATGTAAATATGTCTCTCACTGACAAAACGTTAATTGTCCCGTTTCGGTTTACATTTTTGATGTAAGCAACTGGGTGGTTTTACTGTCAAATAAGTTCAAGCAATCCATGTTTGTCGGTCTGTGCCTGTGCGTAGGGGGAGGGTGGGTGGGAGCAGATATGTAATTGTGTTACATTTGCGTTTTGAAATTTCCTGTTTGATTTGATATGATGTGGTTATATTTTGATTGATATTTTGTCTTATTGTAATGCAAGGGACGAGGGATGATGATGGAAGGAAGAGAGAGAGAGAGAGAGAGAGAGAGAGAGAGAGAGAGAGAGAGAGAGAGAGTGTGTGTGTGTGTGTGTGTGTGTTAAAGGAAGGGGAAGGGGGGGTGGCGGGAGGGAGAGTGAAGGGGATGGAAGAGGCAAGGGGAAGAGGGGGATGTCATTTTGTATCTGTTCTATATTTGCCCTTTGAAATGTTCTGTTCGGTTTGGGTATGATGTGATTATATCTTTTATCGGTATTTCATGTTCCATTGTTGTGCTTTGAGATAGGATGGATCGTGTTGCTGCCAGATCTTTGCAAGGGCCTATCATGGGTGCGCCTTCCCCAAGAGGATTTGTCATGTTGGTTATGGCCTATCCATGATACCACCACTGGAAATTTGGAGCAACAAGTCTTTTTGTCAATGAGGAATGATGTATGGATTCGAATGGTCAGTTGTTGTTTTTTATTTGTGGTATATTATCTTGATCAAGTTGTGAAAAAAAAAGAATTATTCTTGAAGCTGGCATTTTGATGTGATTATATCTGTCATTGACAATAGTGTTTTACTTTAAAAGTCACGTTTTGCTTTACCTTTTGTATGTAAGCAGATGTCCTTGTTACGTTATGACGAATATTGCAGTCTCGGAACACATGGCGGTGGCTGTTTAAACATTAGTCCTGTCTCAATTTTGTTTGTTTTTGGAATTGCGTGTTTGTCTGTGTGTACTGTGTGCAACTGCGGATGTGTGTGAATGCGAGTGCATTTGTGTGAGTACGCGCGCGTGCTTGTGTGTGTAGGCGCGTTCGTGTGTGTGTTGTGTGGTGTGTGTGTGTGTGTGTGTGTATTATTTTCCACCTTACTGTCGTCCATTATTTTCCCTGTCTTTACTGTCCGTCCATTATTTTCCTGTCTTCACTGTCCGCCATTATTTTTCCTGTCTTTACTCTCATCATTTTTTTCCTGTCTTTACTGTTCGTCCATTATTTTCCTTCTTCACGTCGTCATTTTTTCTGTCTTCACTGTCGTCCATTATTTTCCTGTCTTCACTGTCGGCCAATATTTTCCTGTCTTGTACTGTCGCCCATTTTTCCTGTCTTCACTGTCGTCCCATATTTTCCGTCTTCACTGTCGCCAATAGTGCCTGTCTTCACTGCGCCCATTTTTTTCCTGTCTTCACTGTCGTCCATTTATTTTTTCTTTAATGTTGCCTTCCAGAGTTTCCTCTAACTTTTTCACTTTTCTTCCTGTCCCTTTAATGGTCCGTCCAGTATTTCTGTCTTCACTGTCGTCCATTAGTTTTTCTGTCTTTACTTGTCTCCATTAGTTTGGTCTGGCTCACTGTCGTCCATTATTTGCTGTCTTCACTGTCCCTTTAGCTGTCCTCACACTCTTTCATCTTTTCTTTCCCTACAAATTCTGGTGAGAGATGAGCGGAGGGGGGGGATGGGTTGGCGGTGAGTGCGCTCGCTGCGCGCGTACGTGTGTGTGTGTGTGTGTGGGTGTGTCTGGATTGTTTGTGGGTGTGGTGGTGTGTGTGTGTGTGTGTGTGGGGGGGGGGGTGTGTGTGTGTGTTGGTTGTCGTGGGAAGGAGGGAGGTGAGAGGCAGGGTGGGTGGGATGGGAGGGGTACTAACCGACTGTAAAGTTGTGGCGGGGGGGGGCGGGGGGGGGGGGGGGGGGGGGGGGGGGGAGGGGATCATGTGTTTTCAATATTCATGTCTTGATTTTTTTTGTGTTTGGATGGTATGACTTTGGTTAAAATATTACTCATCAATGTTTATATTTATTTGATCCTAATGCTAGGTCTTTTAGTTGGGGAGGTGGGGGTAGCGATTCTTTTACATTGACGGTGTGTTGCAGAGTATTCGCAAGACCTCTCACCAGATAACGCCATTGCAAAAATGACTCATCAAGTAATCGTCGCCATGGCTTATCCTTGATACGCCTAGTAAATAGCGGAGCAACATCCGTGCAATGAATGGAGAATAATATGCAGTCTTCTGTTATGTATAAGTGTGTGCACTTCAAGGAAGTCCGAAACCGCTGATTTTGTATGTAGATGGTTACGATGCCTACATGAATATCGTCAATATTTGTGTATATAACTAGTGATACATCGGGTACTGTGTCTATAAATATTTATCGTGACTCGCGCATGTTTTTGTAATGGGAGATCTTTCAAAAGTTCATAAATTTAATAAGAGTTAACATAGCTGATCTCATGTAAATATTAACTGTCTATAATGGGGTTTTTCCCTCCAACCGGACAACAGCATTTCCTCATATATGCCGCTTCCTGTCGGACTGTCTGTCGTCTGTCTGTCTCTCCTCTCTCTCTCTCTCTCTCTCTCTTCCCTCTCTCCTCTCTTCTCTCTCTCTCTCGTCTCAAATTAATCTGTCACCCTCTCTCTCTCTCCCTCTCTCTGCCTTGACTATCTCTCTCTACTCGCCTCTAGCTCCTCTCTCTCTCTCTCTCTCATCTCTCTCTCTCATCCCTCTCGTCTACTCTCCCTCTCTCTCTCTCCTCCTCTCTCTCTTTCTCTGATTGATTATCCGCTCATTTCTCACTACCTGACCTGACTATTGGCCCCTTTATCTCTCTCTCTCTCTCTCCCTCTTCCGCTCTCTCTCCTCTCTCTCTCCTTCTCCCTCTCCTCTCTCTCTCTCTCTCTCTGCGTCCCCCCACACCCATCATTCCCCTCTCTGTCAATATCCACATCTGTCTGCCCGAGAGCGAGAACGAAAGGAAGAGAAGGAAGAGAAGTAGTGTCAAAGACCACTTTGAGTCATCAATTACAACACACACGCGATCACCACAACACATATCTTAATCACGTGACCAGCAAGGCAAAGAGAGAGGGGAGAGAAAGAGAGAGAGAGAAGAGAGAGAGAGATAGAAAGAGAGGAGAGAGAGAGAGAGAGAGAGAGAGAGAGAGAAACGGGCACAGAGTAGGGCATAAAAGCGTGTAAAAGAGCTTGACTCAGAGACAGAAGATAGAAAGAGACGAAGAAATTGAAATGAAAAACACACGCTTCCATTCTCTGCCCTTTGAGTGTTCTAAATTACTCGCCCCTCTTCCGAAGCAAGATCCATGTTTTCGTTTTGTGTATTCTGCATATGATTAATACAGACGCGCGCGCGTTCCCATCCACCCAACCAACCGACACACACACACACACACACACACACACACACACACACACACCCACACACACACACACAAACACACACACACATGCGCGCACGCGCACACACACCGCGGCGCGCGCAAACTACTCACGCACACGCACACACATGCACACATGCACAGAGACACAGAGAGATAAAGTTCACCCATTCAGAAGAAACAAGATTCCAAGCTGTAAAACACAGCACACCCCTTCTCTCCCTTTAAATATCCCCAAATAACCCCTCCCTCGTCCAAAACTATAAGTTCCAGTTTGTCTGTTGAACAGGTATGATAACCACTTCACCTAACGCACATGACCTCCAGCTCAGCATTTTTCCATTGTGCATGTATGATAACAACCACTTTCACCTAACGCACGTGACCTCCCAGTGCCCAGTTTGTCCCCCCCCCGTGTCGGGTTTTGAATGTATGATTAACACCACTTCACTCTAACGCACTGACTCCAGTGCGGCAGTTGTCTGTTGTGCATTTATGTAACAACCACTTTCACCCTAACGCACGTGAACTCCAGTGCCGGCAGTTTTGTCCTGTTTTGAATGTATGATACAACCACTTTCATCACCCTAACGCACTGACGTCCAGTGCAGCAGGTCGTGTAACAAACATGTCCAAGGGAACGCGGAAGTTTCACCTAGCTCCTCTCGCTTCCCGCCCCCTCATGATGAGGGATCACAATACCAATATCCAATATCAAATTAGCGTCCCCCTTTTGCTTTTTCTGTTCGATTTGGCCCTCTTTGATGAAAGAATCACAAACACATACCATATATCCAATACAAATTGCGTCCCTTTGCTCTCAGTTCATTGGCCCTCATGAAGAAGGATCACAATACACAGACCAATATTCCAATATCAAATTGGCGTCCCTTATGCCTCTCAGTTCCATTGGCTGTGAGTCATTGGGAGTAGAATCCCATTTGCAAAATCTGACTAGAAACCCAGTTGGGGGGTCATCAAACACGTGTTTTCCGCACGTGCGCGCATGTGAGTAGTGAATGAGTGTGTGAGTGAATGAGTGAGGTGTGTGTGTGTGTGTGGTTTTGTGGTTGCTGTCCCTCACTGAGGAAGAAAAATTGAAGAGAAGCTGGCGATGATGGGCTAGGGGAGAGACTGATGCGCTGGTTTGGAGTACACAGAACCGTTGCTTTCCTTCATGTGCAGCCTCGTTGAGTATGACCATCCACTGGCCCACTGTGGCATCTCTAAACTGGACCATTCATGTGTAGCCGTTGGTATGACCAATGACCTGCCCACTGTGGCATTCTACTGACCATTCATGTGCAGCTCGTTGAGTATGACCATTGAGTGGCCCACTGTGGCATTCTACTGACCATATCATGTGCAGCTCGTTGAGTAATGACCATTGAGTGGCCCACTGTGGCATTCTACTGACCATATCATGTGTAGCTCGTTGAGTATGACCATCCACTGGCCCACTGTGCATTCTACTGAACATTCATGTGCAGCTCGTTGAGTATGACCACTGACCTGACCACTGTGGCATTCTACTGACCATTCATTATACTGTTATTAGTACTATCAATTCTATCATTATTACTGTCATCACTTTATCATCATATTATTTACCGATTAAAAAAAAACTTTAGTAGTGTTCTTACTAACCTGAATCAATATTAACATCACCAAATGCATTATCATCATAAACATCACTATTATGATTACTATTATTGTTTCCAGTTCTGTTATTTGCACCATCATCCATATTATACATGTTGTTACAACTCCATGAATATTTACTTGTATTATTGATATTATTATATATTACACATTCATTTCTATCATTATCATCGTTATCTTGCAATACTGTGCACTTTTTATTCATCATTTCTGTTCCTTTCCATCTCCTATATATTATTACCAATATTACTTCTACCATTATCATTATCATCGTTATTACCATCATACCATATTATCTAGAAAAAAAGAGCTCTCACAATACTTACTACCTCTGTCAGTATAGCATCACCAGTATCATCATCATCATTATCACTATTATGATTACTAATATTTCAATTACTACCAGTTCTAATCTTCTTTTCCCCATTATTATCTTTTAACTTTTTTAAAAAATTTTTTTAACAACTGTTAAAACTCCCTATTTTTCCCAAAGTATTATTGATATCGTTAAAACATTGCTGACTTTTAAAACCAAACTTTTTTTCCCAAGCCCCCCAAAAGATCTTATATTTAGTAAAATTGGTATAATCAGTTTTTTATTAAAACTACCCGGTATACTCATTAGTTTTCCCCCTTTTCCCCCAAAAAAAATCTGTTTTCCCTTTTTCCCTCCCTTTTGTTTTCTTTAATTTTCCCTCCCCCCCCCCCCCCCCCTCCCCCCCCCCCCCCCCCCCCCATTCTCTCTCTCCCCTCCCCCCTCTCTCTTTTCCCCTCCTCCTCTCTCTCCCCCACCTTCATCTTCCTCTTTTCCCCTCAAAACCCAATTTTGATAGTAGCTTGCTATATTATTACTTTATGCTGATTTGGGAAAAAGGCCGGGGTTTACATCTGGTTCTGCTTTTTCAATTCCAAACCCAAAGCTTCATGTGCCGTTCTGGGCCCATCTTCCGCCTAAATTTCCTACTTTATATTTTAAGATAAGAGAGCAATACATATTTTTTTCCCAAAAGATCATTTGTGCAGCAGTCATGCGACCCAAAATGGACAGATAAAACAGTTTTGTGTGCTTTTGTTTTTGGGGTTTTGTTTTTAAGTGTGTGTCTGTGTGTGTGGTTTTGGGGGGTGGGTGCGTGCGTGGGGTTTGTGGGGTGTCGGGGCGTGTGCGTGTGTGAAATGTGTGTGTTGGCGCGCGCGCAGGGGCGCGCGCGTTCGCGAGCGCGCGCATGCATGCGGCGTGCGTTTTGTGCGTGCGTTTTTAAAAGGTGGGTAATTTGGTCCAGTGGGGGCGATATCATGGGAAGAAAGGTTCCCTCCCCTCCCCCTAACATTTTTTATTCTTTTTTTTTAAAAAGCTTTTTTTTGTTTGAATTGTTTTTTTATTTTTTTTTTTTCCTTTTTTTAAAAAAGAAAATTTGGTTAACCGTAAGGTACACTCCTAAAATCATTTGGAGGGGAGGAGGGTTGGGGGAGTGATGGGTGGGCGGGGGAGGCGGGGGCGGGGGGATTTGGGGGTTCAGAGTGCGTTTTTGAAACTTAAGGACACTTTTTGGGCTGGTGACACCCTCTCTCCCCCTCCTCTCCCCTCTCCCTCTCTTCTCCCCTCTCTCTCTCCCCTCTTGTTTATTTGTCGTTTTTTTCCACCTAATAGCTTTTTTTTAAAAACCCAAAGGGGAGGTACCCCCCGAGAACTTTTGCCCGAAAAAATCGAATTTTTTTTCTTTTTTTTCCCTTTCCCCGTTTTTTTCCCCCCTGCGAGAGATTTTAAAAACCTTTTGGGCTAAAGAGTTTGATCTTCCCGGGCACCCGGAAAAGCCTTGTTAAGAGAAACACCTTTGGCTCACAAGTTTGATCAATTTCCAGGCACCTGACAAGGTTTGGGTTAGAGAGTATGCCCTTTTGGGTTATAAAAGGTGATTTTCCCCCGGGAACCTGAAAAAGCCGTGACCTCGATTGTGGACACACTTTTAAGGGCTAGCTATCACCGTCCACCAACTCTACAGAAAAAGAGAGAAAAACCAGAATGTTTAAGATAGAAGTCGGGGGATTCCCAGAGTCCTTGAGAGCATTTGAAAATTCACGTTCTATCAAGGGCTCTTTTGGGTTTTTTGCTGGGGACCAAAAAATTGTTGTAGTTTGTAGTAGTAGTAGTAGTAGTAGTTGTTTTATGTTGATGTTGGGTTGGGTTTTTGTCTTATTGTTGTTATTTTTTAACTCTATAGGCCCAGAAACATATATAGTGGAAAAACGTTTTTCTTTTTTTTTTGCTGCCGAAAAATTTAAAAAAAAAGTTTTTCCTTTTTTCCTTTTTTTTTTTCCCCCTTTTGTGTTTTTGTTTTTTTTAAATCACAGTCCTTTTTAACTTCTCCCCCTTTTCCTTTCCTTTTCCCCCCTCTCCCCCTCTCTCTCTCAGAAACGGGGGTGTGTGTGTGTGTGTGTGTGTGTTTGTGTGTTTTGTGTGTGGGGTGCCCTGCCTGTCCCGTGCTGGATGTGTATGCGTGTGTGCGTTCGCGTGTCTGTGCTTTGTGTGTGCACGTGTATGTGAGCATGTGTGTGGGGGCCCCCGAATGTATGCCGAGTAAGCAGAGGGGGGCTTTCATGGGGGCCCTGTAAATCATGTGCCTGGGGTTTTTGTGTTCCAAGTGGTATGGGTGGGGCCATGCTCTGTATGGGGTGCAAAATTTCATGGTGATGCATAAGGTTTTAAATTTCGCGAATACGCAAAACCCCAAATTTTTACTCAATACGCACGCGCGCGTTTCGCACACACACACTGTCATTCCTTGTCCTGTCTGTCGTCGCTTGATTTGAATATGGTGACGTTCATTTTAACAACGTAACAAAACTTACACGAACATACAAATAGTAAACAATGCATGTTCGATGGTGCACGTGCGCGCACGCACACATAGATGCATACGCACATAAGCAAATTATACAGATATGCGCGCGCACACACGCACGCAGGGCAGTGATCTTCTGGTTGGTGGTAAGCACGTGAAACTCCTGAGTGTCAGAAGAAAACCGAGGTAGTGTGAAGAAGGCTGGGCGAGCGGATAATCTTTTATCGGAATATAAAAGCCTTGAACTGGCATGTGAGCTCTTCTTTGGTGATTGCGTTCGGATCACTGTGATTTTCAAAGAGAGAGAGAGAGAAATGGATAGTGGCGAGAGCCCCACAAGTTATTGTGTAGTTCCTCTTAATATTTCTTTTCTGATCGGCAAAGTTTTCTATTTCTCTTGACCTCCTAGTTCCTCTGGCTATCTCCTTTTTTTTTTATCAACATGGTGTACTCTTCTTTTCACGTGTTACAGGTGTCGTAGACTGTTTACATCAACTTTCTTGGACTAGAATTCTAGATTCTATATAGCAATGGTTCTAAAGCATAAAATAGACAGACTGTTTAAGGACGACCAAAGTCAAAATGAGTAATAAAAAATTACATGATTTGTAGATATGGACTTTTCTTTCATTATGTACAATTTACTATAACCCACTATATCAGACACAGAATTTTACAGTGCACGTTCAGAGGTTTTTTGTCCACTGACTTGTGAAGACAGCTAGTTCGTACCCTTTGGCATGAAATAGAGATAAACCACAATCTACAATTCTGTGGCATTCTCATCACCAAGGACTCAAAAACGAAATCCAACAGCACCCCAAAGCAGCCAGCGAAGAGTAGAGAGGGAAAAAGAAAAGAAAGTGTGGTAAGGAAATAAGTTGCTGAAAAACTACAATCATTAACTAAACAAGATGAATGTAGGGGAGAATCATTTAGCGTATGCTTGAGGATCCATTTCAGGATTCAAGGGAGATCAATAGGTGTCAACAGTCAATGTGGTCAGTTTTACTGTTGAGTAGCCCAAGCAAATGCTGACAGCAGCTAAGAACTGAACATAACAGCCTTGACTTGGGTCTCCTAATAAATGCAGTCTCCCACTGATTGACCAAGCAATAACATATTGAACAATGTGGGGGGAAATTGAACAATAACTATTTTTTCAGTAATAATAATAATAATAATAATAATAATAATGTTAATTTTTATAGCACCTATTCTCTAAAGATTAGGGCTCTAAGCGCTTTATGTATAATATAATAAACACTCCCGTTTACGCAACGGGCTGTCTACCTGGGTAGTGCCGACTGAAGAACTGCCTGCCGGCGCATCATTCAGTCGTTTCCCGTATCATCCGGTCAATATCGTGCACTCAATTTTCTTATTTCCTTCATTCTTTCCATTTCTCACGCAGGGTGCATGCCATGTGTAACGTGTCATCCATACCAACGGCCAAACTGGCCTTCTCTTCTGAAAGTTGGTGATGGGATTTACGTGTGTGCAAGATGTAATGCATGCGTTCACACACGGAAACCTCGGTTTATAGTCTCATTCGAAGGACTGTATGGGAAATGGAGTCAGAACTAATGTTAACTCCAAGGAAAAAAAAACCCTGTACCGAAACGGCCCGGCGGAGATTCGAACCAACAACTACTTGGATTACGAGTCCGGCGCTCTACCAATTGAGCTATTCTAGCCCCAGTAGTGGGGGAAAACAAGTGCAGGCAAACCATGCCTGTGTCATTGTATAAATGACTTGGCAAAGATCAAAGATTAAAAGACGAAAAAAAACAAAAAGGAAAAAAAAAAAAAAGGGGGGGGGGGGGGGGGGGAACGGGGAAGAACGAAAATGAAAATTCGCGGAAATATTTATGATAAACATGAAATCCTTCATTAACAGCATAAGGAACCATCATAACCCATTTTTAAGACAGAACCATTCATACCGCCTGCTCCGTGGCCGTTCGTCCGCTGAATCGTCAGTTTATACACAGTGGAACCGGAACCGAAAGGGCACCTCCCCCTTCCCCCCTCTCTTCCGGAGAGTCCAGACTAACCCTCCCCACCCCCTACCCCCTCCCTTTCCGCTTGAAGAATCAACTAAAGGAAATTACTTTTAGAAAGGACGCGTCAGGAGGCATAACCGAATAGATGTTTTTGCTAATACTCGTCAGCACAATTGTTTGCGGTCTTCCTAAATTGCATTTTGCTGAGACGTGTTAAAGGATATTATCAGGGCTTAGATGGCGCCATTTTGCTTGTCTGGATGAAAAATATGGGCGTCGTGGTATGGTGTGGTACCACTCTCCCCTCCCGCTTTATAAGAATATAGAGCTTGAGATCCTCTTCCTCTTCCTCAACTTTGTAAAAGTTTGACAAATGAAGTTCCCCCCCCCCCCCTTCTCCTTTCACTCTCCCTCCCCCCCCCCCCCCCCCCCCAAACACACTCCTTACTGCATCCCCCGCCCCCCACCTTGCTAAAGATTTGCGAGATGGTAGTGGACCACCACCCCCACCCCGGTCTCCGAGTTCTACAAAAATTTGGAAAGCAAGAATCATCACCGTCCTCCCCACCCCTCCCCCTTCCCCTTCCCTGCTGTAAACAAAAAATAACGATGAGAATTATTCCCTCCCTCCTCCTTCTTATTCCAGGACGTTTGAAGAGAAGAGCCTTCGCTGCCCACTCATCTCCCCTCCCCTGCCCCACACACACACACACACTGATTAAACATATCCTGACCTGAATGAAGACTACTTTGCAGGTTTTTGATTATCTGCACAACAGGAAGATCGTACATAAAATGTCAGTTTAAGAGACTATCTGTTATATGAAACCATCTGTAGAGCAACATGTTAAACAGAATTCAGCATCCCTCCTCCACCCATACAGCCCACACCATTCCACCATGTCCAACAGCTTACTGTTGTTTGTACCATTCACTCTGCTGGGTTGCTGGAGAGTCCACAAGATTATACAGTTTTTCAAGAAAAACAGAAGTTTGTGTGTGTATGTCACTATGTGTGAGTGAGAACACTGCATGTGCCGAGGGAGGAGTGGGGGGGGGGGGGGGGGGGAAGACAGCGAATAAGAAAAGACTGGGAAGAGGGAACACACACACACACACACACACACACACACACACACACACACACACACACACACACACACACACACACACACACACACATACATACACACACACACGCACGCACGCACACACGCACGCATACTCCTCTCTCCACGTTGCATAGACTTACTATGTTTGCTGTACATGCTTGATAAATATTAGCTCCTAAAATACGAAACAGTCTTTAAACAAAAAGAAATTTTAAAAAAAGAAAAAGAAAAGCAAGAAAGACACATGTTCTTTTTTAATAAGACTGTCACGAGTTTGTCACGAGGCCTACGACGTTCGACCCACCTAGGGTGGCGGAATTACTTATTTGTTTATTGTCGTTGCTGTTGTCGTGTAGCCGTCCCTTAGGGTGGCTTGTGGTGCAGTTGCACCTTGGTGTGGTTCAGCTCAACTTCGGTTTGCTTTCTCTCTCTCTCTCTCTAATTCCACCGCCCGTGCTATTCATCCTGCAAGTTCACGGGTGGCCGGTACCTTTCTCTCGAACTTTCTGTCTGTCGGCCTCTGCCTGTCTTTTTACCTGTCGCACGTGCTTCGTTCCTTTTAGTTTGAAGTATGCTCACTCTGTGACGCAGCATGGCATGTTGGCCGCCATTGCTGAGGGAGGTTAGCTCTTCACTCGAGCGGAAGATGTCTCTGGGGGCGCCTGCTCCAGTCCTGGTTCTTTACCTTATCGTCGAGAGTACAGTCAGTACTTTCAATTCCTGCAGTCGGCCTGTAGGAGAGGGACATCATTTCTTCTGTTTCCGCATCTTCGCCTCTGTCCTCTCGACTGGACAGAGGGTAGAGAGAGTCCTTTGACCCGCCTCTTCGGGGTCACCCACGGGTAGCTGGTAAGCATCAGTTTCGTGGTCTGTTTGTTTTGATTTGTTGTTGTTAGCCGGCTTAGTCTTCACTTTTGCGCAATTTTCTTTTGTTTTCGAAATTGTAAGAGAAATATTGTGTGAGACCTTTTCTCTGGTTAATTCCATCTTTAACCTGGCCATTCTAAATTATTTCCAAAAATTCTTTCTCCTGTTTATGCATCTGGTGATGCGGTAGTCGGTGGGGAAGGGAGAGAGCCTGGTGATTCAGGGTTGGAACTTGCTTGGTCTCGCTCGTCCGCCCCTGTCACATTCGCCGGACTTTTATCCTTCGGCCACCGTCTGTTTGTGTGTGCAAGGAGAACGAGTTTTATGTTCACGAGCGTGCGTACGCATGATTTGTCGTTCGGATGCGTGGTTGAAGATTTGTGTTATTTTGAAATGTGTTTATAAAATGTGACAGTTATGCCATTGAATTATTATTTGCAAATGTGGTGGCAGTTATTAAGCGATGGTCGCTGTGTTGATTTATTTCCTAAGGAAGGAAAACGTTAAGCGTGAGTGAGAGAAGGGTGAAGATAATTCATATTTGTTTTATAACCTGTTGATTTAATGCAGTCTTTTACCTGCATCGTGTGAGAAGACTTGATTCAATGGGTTTACTGTGTGCGTTGAATACACTTCCCCTCGCCCATCATGCGAGTGGCTGTTAAGACTTGACAGCAATGGTCAGACGGTACTGACGGCAGGGTTCCAGTACCCTTCTTCCTTCTTCCTTCTTCCTTCTTCCTTCCTCCTTCCTTCTTCTTTTCCTCCTCTCCGACTCTCCTCCCAGCTACGTCCTCCCCCCTCCCGGGGGCTTCACCTGGAGCACGAACTGGATGGTGCACGTGCTGGTCGAGGCCACGTTCTGGCTGAGACCACGGACGGGATGGTGCCACGCGCTGGTCGAGGCCACGCCTTGGTCGGGGACCGTGGACTGCTAGAAGAGCCCGCCGTCTTGACTGGCCGGCCTGGACCCCCGTCCAGGACCTCCAGTAACAGCTACGTCCCCCCCCCCCCCCCCCCCCGGGACACTCTCTTCACTGCCCGCTTGGGAGTCGAGGGTGTCGGCTTTGGGCGACTCCCTGCGAGAACCAGCCCGGCTCGGAGCACCTAGTGCGACAGGGTGCTCCCTGCGGACTTGACAGGGGCAGGGATGTGGACGCGCTCCATGGTGTGAGAAAGGATTGATACTGGGAATATTCCTTCATAATTGTGTATATGTCATATGTGCTGGAGTGCTGTAATTGTGATCGTGTACGTCGTATGGCGAAATATTTATTTATAATCGTGCATGTTGTGGGTGTGGGGGTGCTTGATTGTGATTGTGCATGTTGTGCGCGTTGGAGCGCTTGATCGTGATTGTGCATGTTGTGTGCGTTGGAGTGCTTGATCGTGATTGTGCATGTTGTGTGCGTTGGAGTGCTTTATTGTGATCGTGCATGGTGCGTGTGTTGGAATGTTTATTTTGCTGGTGTGAATAAATGGGTGTTGTATCGTAATCTTTATTGTTTTGGGGCTCTTGCGGAGCGTGTGAGGTCAGTCACTCCCTTCACTCCCACCTAGACCGATCCTGTCAGGGCAGACCTCCAGGGGTCGGTCGTGACAATTGCGGGGGCTCGTCCGGGATGTGAAGGGCTCTGGCTGTCTCTCTCTCGTTTCGCAGAGTACCTGTTTAGTTTTGTCTGTTGTGTATATGTTTAGTCAGTTTGTCGTGTTTGTTCGTGGGTGGTTGGCTGGGTGACTCTAGCGTGAAGGGAGTCTTTTGGTGGCCTGAGGGAACATCCGGTGTGACTCGGGAGTCGAGGTGAGACCAAGGGGAGTCGACCGCGCCCAGGCCTCCTTCCGCCGGGTACCTCACGCAGGTACGGCCGTAAGTCTTGACTTCTGTTGCCGCTCAGTCTTCCATTCCTGTTTTTTATTTAGCCAATTCTTGTTTTTTTTTTTCTCTACCCGGGGTTTTTGAGTACAGGGGGTTGTATCGGACGCTAGTGTTTTTTTTTTTTTCCTCTCCGGATTTCGTCTGCTAGGTTTTTGTTTTGTTTTTTTTCGGCCAGCCCCACCGCACTGTTGCTCGTGCTGTAGAGCGCGGTTTGCCAGAGTGGGGCCGGACTAGTTTTTGTTTGG
>CM031628.1:43581694-43630907 GCA_018398815.1 Conus ventricosus
TTTTTGGGCCCCCAACGATGGACGGCACAGTATAGGAGTTTCCCCGTCTCTGCTGTTCTTTGTGTTTTTTTTTTCGCGGTACATTTTTTTTAATCAGGTTCATTTACACCCCAAAAACCACACAAAACACACACACACACACACACACACACAAAACCCCCAAACACCACCCCACACACACACCCAGAGTAAAAACAGAAAAAAAGTGACATGTGGGGGGGGGGGGGGAAACTCTTAGTGTACTTTATTACTAGTTTGTCACAGTAAAAAAAACAGTGCAAAAGGCTGGTACTAATATTACATGATAGATCAAAACTCCACTGACTTACCAAAAATGAAAATAGCCTACATATACTTTTCTCTGTTTGTATGCCCAAATTATCAGTAGTCCAGTAGAATTTATCTTTAACTTTCAACAGCCCCTCACATAAAAAAAGAAACCCAAACCACTCACACACACACACCACAAACACACACACAACACACACACACACAACACCCACACACACACACACACATGCGGACGACACTCACGCACGCATTACAAAAGGCGCGGACAACAACAACACCACACACACACACAAAACCCCCACACACACACCACAGACACACCACAACCATTAAAATCCGTTTGGAATCAGTAAGGGGGGAAACTTTTTTAAATTGAGAAGAACGACAAAACAACAACAGCAACAAAAACAAAAAAAACAAACACACAACACACACCCACACACACAACACACACCAACACACACACAACACACCCCACAACACATTTTAATTTGCCTGTGTTTTGATTTTGGGCTTGTTGTATTTTTTTTTAAAAGGGGTATTGGGGGTTTACTGTTTTTATGTCACACCTGCAGACACTACACGCCGTACTACGATACACGCATAGGGGCACCAAACATTTTTTATTCTCCCCTTCTTTTCCTCCTCTCCTCCTCTCTTCTCTCTCATCTTCTCTCTACCCTTCCCTGAAGATTTTCCGCCCCCCTTTCCCTTCAACATTCCCCCCTTTATCAAAGATCATTTCCCCATGGCATTTCAGATCTCCCAAGGCTGAAACCGACGATGGTTCATCGATCATCAAAACCCGGTGACATTCGTCACGGGTTTCAAACCCTTTTGACACATTCATACAAAAGCTATGAGACAAATTTAAAAAGTATAGGCCCTTTTGCCATGCTTTTAGTAATCCCGGATTTAGCCCAAAAAGAAAATTTTTATAATAGTTCACAGGCATGTTCATAAAGAGTGGTTTCAGGCTTTAAATTTTAGGATGCCCGAAACCAAATGTCAACAAACGCAAACTCCCGAGCAGTCTGCATGATTGGGCCCAGGCGTGTTTGGTCAAGGGGGAAAACCCCTCATGAACCAGCCTTAAATTGACGAGCTGGCTTTCAAACTGTGCTTTAAAAACATTTGATCATAAAAGGGCTAAAGCATGACAACAAAAATTGGCCCCGGGGAGAGAAAGAAGGACGTGGGGGAAAAAAAAAGAAGGAGGGGGAAGGAAAAGGGGGGGGGGGGGGGGGGGGGAAAAGGGGAGGGAGGAGGGGGAAAAAGAGGGAAAAAAAAAGAAGAGGGAATGGAGGGGGAAAAAAGGAATGGGGAAAAAAAAGAAGGGAGGGAAGAAAGGAAGAGAAGGAGGGGAAAGGAGAGAGAGAGAATTTTTGGGGGGGAAGGGGGGGGGAGGGGGGAGGGGGGGGAAGGGGGGGGCGGGGGGGGGGAAAAGGGGGGGAAAAGGGGGGGGGGAGGGGGAAAAGGGGGGGGGGGAAAAAAAGGGGGGGGGAGGGGGGGCAAAAAAGTTTAAAAATTTGAAAGGAACCCCCAAAAGGGAAAAAAGAACCCTTTTTGGGCCCCTTTTTTTTAAAAAAAGAGCCCTTTTTCCCAAAGGGAGGGGGAGGTTTGGTGAAGGGGTTTAGGGGAGGAAGGGGGGGAGAAAGGAGGAAAAAAAATTTATAAACCCCAAAAACAAAAAAAAAAAAAGAAGAAAAAAAAAAAGATAAAGAACCAGAAACCTTTGACCCAACGAAAAAAAGCCAAAAAAGAAAGGGGCCCAAAAAGGAAAAGCCAAAAAAAAAAAAAAGGGGAAAAAAATAATTTTATGCGGAACGTAAAAAGACCCGCCAAAAACAAAAATTAAAAGGAAACCCGTAAAAACCCCAAATGGGGGAAATCCCCGGGGAAGCCCCAGGGGGGACAGGTCTCCCGGGGGGTTTTGCAGGGCGGGAAAGGGTCGAAAGGGAGGAAGAGAGGGGGGGGGGGGGGGGGGGGGGGGGACGTGCTTTTAAACTGGGGGTCCTGGACGGGGGTCCAGGCCGGCCAGTAAAGGGACGGCGGGCTCTTTGCAGTCCACGGTCCCACCAAGGCGTGGCCTCGCCCAAGCGCGGGGGAAACCATCCCGTCCGTGGTCCAGCCAGAACGTGGCCTCGACCAGCCCGTGGAAACCATCCAGTTCGTCCCTCCAGGAAAGGGCCCCCGGGAGGGGGGGGACGTAGGCAGGGGGAGAGTCGGAAGGAGGAAAAGAAAAAGGGAAAGGGAAAGGAAGGAAGAAGGAAAAAGGGAAAGAAGGAAGAAGGGTACGGGAAACCCCTTTGCCGCCCAAAACCGTCGACCATTGCTGTCAAGTTTTAAACCACCACTCCATGTTTGGCCCGAGGGGAAGTGTATTCAACCCCACCCCGAAAAACCATTGAATAAAAGTTTTCCCTAAAACACGATGCAGGTAAAAGACTGCATTAAATAAAACGGGTTTATAAAAAAAAATATGAATTATCTTCCCCCTTCTCCACTCACGCTTAAGGGGTTTTCCTTCCTTGGGAAATAAATAAACACAGGGGACCTCGTTTTAATAACTGCCACCCACATTTGAAAAATAAAAATTCAATGGCATAACTGTCCCTTTTAAAAAACACATTTCAAAAAACAAAAATCTTAAACCCCACGCTTCCAAAACGACAAATCATGCGAAAAGCACCCGGTGAACAAAAAACTCGTTCCCCTTTTGCCCACACAAACGCCCGGGGGCCCGAAGGATAAAAGTCCGGCAAATTTTTTACAGGGGCGGACAAAGCGGGGGCCCAAAGGGAAAATTTCCCAAACCCCTTAAATCACCAGGCTCTCCCCTTTCCCCCAAACCGACTCCCGGGCATCCCCAATCCCAAAACTTGGAAAAAGAATTTTTGGAATAATTTAAAATTTTGGGCCGGGTTTAAAGATGGAATTAACCAGAAAAAAGGCTCACAAAATTTTTCCCCTTACAATTTCGAAAAAAAAAGAAAATTGCGAAAAAAAATTTGAAGACAAGCCGGGCTAACAACAAAAAAACCCAAAAAAAAAACCGACCACGAAACGATGCTTACCAGCTACCCTTGGGGGGCCCCGAAGAGGGGGGTCAAAGGACCTCTCTCAACCCTCTGCCAGCAGAGGGACAGGGCGAAGATCCCGGAAAAACAAAAAGAAATAAATGTCCCTCCCTACAGGCCGACTGCGGGAAATTGAAAGTACGACTTTTCTCTCGACGTTTAAGGTAAAGAACCAGGACTGGAGCAGGCCCCCCCAGAGACATTTTTCCGCTCGAGTGAAGAGCTAACCTCCCTCAGAAATGGGGGCCCCACATGCCATGCGGTCACAGAGTGAGCATACTTCAAACAAAAAGGAAAACGAAGCACGTGCACAGGAAAAAAGACAGCGAGAGGCCGACAACAAAAAAGTTCGAGAGAAAGGTACCGGCCACCCTAACTTGCAGATGAAATAGCACGGGCGGGGGAATTTAGAGAGAGAGAGAGAAAGAAAAAACCGAATTGAGCTGAACACACCAAGGTGCAACTGCACCACAAGCCACCCAAAGGGGAGGCACACGACAACAAACGACAATAAACAAATAAGTAATTCCGCCACCCTAGGGGGGGGTCAAAAACGTCGTAGGCCCTCGTGAAAAACTCGTGAAAAACCCCCCCCTTCAAAAAGCATCTGTTTCTCTGAGATAAAATGCTCCTTAAACCCTTGTCGCAGGTGCAACTTCCAACAAGGGGACCAACCCAACCTCTGTATCGACAGGTACAAAAACCCAAATACAACTTTCCCCACGATAGAATAACGAGGAATACAAAATACTACATTTTCAAACAACAAGCAATTTCCCAAACCCTGAAAGTAAAAAATACGAACCATTGGTGATTCACTCCCGTTAACCTCCTGAAGTGCAACTGTCACTACACCTGATACAGAGACCAAAAAGGGGATAACCCGGTTGAGGGGAGGTGTCCCTCTGACTGTTTTTCCCAAATGAAAACTACGGACCCGGGCTAAGATAGCAGCATCATATTACAGGAACCCTTGATATGGGGGGGAAAAGTGAACGCATGTTTCCAGCTCCAGCCAACTCATGAGTCAAACGACTGACGGGCCGGGATCCGGCCCAAGCACTGGGGAGGATTGATCCTCCCCCCAACAAATTTCCGGCCCGTACTTCTTCTTGGGCACGCCAATGCGCTCCAAATCTGCCTGAGAGATTCAGCAACAGTAGGGGGCATCGATAGTCCAAGCGGGACACCTTGGGTTCGACTCGCAGATTCTCCCACTACCGGAGTGTTAGCGGTGACCGCGCCCGGGTGGTGGATTAAAGGGGGCCCCACCGGGTCGACCCAACCCTTGCTGAATGGCTCCCCAACCCGTGGCACTACCCTAGGGGAACACGTTCAAGCCCCCTTGGGCGTTGTCCTTGGGCAGACATCGAAACTGCGGCATACTGCCTAACCTGCGTTCACCCCGGGCCCAAAAAACCCTGCCTAACTCGCTCGAGAGTCCGCTTGGACCCATATGCCTGCCAGGGGGGAATGTGGGCCTGCCGGGGGAGGACAGACTTCTAGGCGGGGAACCCAAAAGCTGTTTGGGCCCCCAAAACCGATCTGCCGGGTGAAAACCCTAAAGAGGACCCCCTTGGGGAGCTTAAAGCTATGGGTGTTTGGGAGACTGAGCGGAGATTACCATTGTGGGCGTTGGACACCCAAGTCCCGGGCCTGAAGACGAACAAGGGAAGAGGATCGGCCCTTGCCAGAACCTGCAGGATGGCTGAAGAAGGGGGACGCTTTCCCCTTTTCCTGCTTTAGCTTTGGCGCGTGGGGTGACCCACACACCCCCTTACGGGAAAATCCGTAACACGGACTGACTGCGCCTCTGCGAAGGGATGTATTCCCTATGTAAGGAATACAGAGGCGCTCCACCGCGATAGCCCATACTTCGCACAGATTGGGGGGTGGAGATAGAAACGAGTACTGAAGGACGGGTGGAGGTAAAAACCACCTCCAACCCGCACCACGAACTGGCGCCCCCCCGGGGCTTTAGGGGAAAACTAAATCCTTACCCAAAGAGTGTTGATCTCCCGAACCCTGAGGTGTCGACCAAGGGGGAAACCAAACAACAAGAGAAACACTGGGCCCTAAATCACCAAAGCGGGGAGGGAAACCCCCGTTAGCTGGGGAGAGGCGTTGGAAAGGACCACCCCCACGCAAACCAGGGCTTTTGGACAATTTTTCCCTAATGTGGCCAGGACGCCCACAAAGAAAACACAGTCGGGGCGCTGAGGTCCCCGATGAACTGCCGCCTTTTCACCCCGTAGCAGTTGTCGGGCCTTATTGCTAAAAAATCCTGTGGAGGGTTTCCTCTCCGTAGGGGCGATGCCCAAACCCCTGCGAGCTTCAGCAAACACCTCAGCTGTGTGAATCGCAGCCCGAAATCCTGAGGTCGTCTCGCCTTCCGGATCCTAACTTGGGGACACAGTGTTGGTGACTGTTTAAAATGAGGTCAATCCTCCCCCCTCCAAAACTTAGCTAACTGACGCCAGTACCCTACTCTTGGCGCCTATCACCAAACTGCACGAAGGTCTCACATTATTTTCTTCAGCCTAAACTTCTCCTGTAGGCCCTTTGGGGAAAGGGGAAAAGCTTACCAAGCCAACTATGTCTGCAAAAGACCACCTTCATTAAGTGAGCAACACCCCCTTTGCGCACCAGAAAAATCCAAAAAAAGGTGCAACCCTTTTGCCTTCAGAAAATTTGGTAAGACAAGAAATTTTTGTCAAAAATGCCTAAGAACAATCAATTCCTCACTAGGTCTAAAAATTGGAAGTTTAACTTTGGGGCCTCAAAACTCTACACCTCCCTTTTGATTAACCCCGGGTTTTTACAGAAGCGGGAGGCCCGCAAAAGAAGTTGTTCCCCTCTCCCCCTAGCAGGCCTCCACCCTGTCTAGTTCTTCCCTACGGAGGGTTCCTGCCTGTCACCCCCCTCCCTACGGGAGCGCCTCCCCCCTCGCGAGCGCCCCTCCCTACGCTGGCCTCCTGTTGCACCCCCTCCCTAGCTGAGCAGCTTCTTCCTTACAAAGGGGCCTCCGTGGGGCAGCCTTTTCCCTTGCCAGCATAGCCTTTTCCCTTGCATAACTCCTGTCTGTCAGTCTCCTCTCTGCGCAGGCCTCCTTCTAGGGCCCCTCCTCTCTCCCTCTTCCCTACGGAGATTTTCCTGCCTGACTCCCTTCCCCGCTGCCGCCCCAGAAACAGAAGGACAAGGTTTTATCCGGGCGGGGTTCCCCAAACCCCGCCCCCGGGAGGATTTCCTCTGACCGCCCCTTGGGTCTCGACTTTCCTAAGGAAAGTCTTTGGGGCATGCCCCTTTCGAGGGGAACCCAGGAGAAGGTTTCGGTCTTGCTCAAAAGAACCCCCCAAGTTGCTTCGCTTACCGACGCTTCCGACGGAAGTGCCAGTGGGGGGTCTCGAAGGGAGACCCCCCAGCGAAGAGGTAGTAAAATATCACGGGGCTACCTCCCCAAGCACTGGAATAGGTAGAAAGTTACCGTGTCGAATACTATTTAATGTGGGGAAACAGAAAAAATTTTTGAATCCCCTTCTTCTTCGACGCCCGCGTCGCCATACACCAGCGCCGGACGTCGCCATGCAACAAAATCCTCCGTTTTCCAAATACAGGGGAAAAAAACAATTCCCCTAGAGAAAAAAAAAACAAAAATTTTTGGGGCTTTTTGTATATGGTGTATGTGTGTGTGTGCGTGTGTGCGGACAAGTTCCGGCTGCTCCCCATCTGGCAAACCCCGCCTTACCCGAGCAACGTGCGGTGGGGCTCACCGAAAAAAAAAAAAAAAAAACTATGTCCGGCTGCCCCCACTCTGGCAAAACCCCGCTCTACAGCACGCAACATGCGGTGGGGCTGGGCCCGGAAAAAAAACAAAAAAAAAAACCCAGCAGACGAAAACCCGGAGAGGAAAAAAAAAAACACAGCGTCCGATACAAACCCCCCCTACTAACAACCCGGTAAGAAAAAAAAACAAGAATTGGCTAAATACAAAAAGGAATGGAAAGACTGAGCGGCAACAGAAAAGGGGAAAAAAACTTCGGCCGACCTGCGTGAGTACCCGGGGGGGGAAAGGAGGCCTGGGCGCGGTCGACTCCCCTTGGTCTCACCCCGACCCCGAGTCACACCGGTTTTCAGGCCAACCAAAAGACTCCCCTTTACGTGGTCACCCCGCCAAACCACCACAAAACAAAAACGACAAATGATAAAATATACCAACAGACAAAACTAAAAAAGGACTTGCGAAAAAGAGAGAGAGACAGCCAGAGCCCACACATCCCGGCGAGCCCCCCCAATTGTCACACCGACCCCCCGGGGCTGCCCTGACGGGTCGGGCTAGGGGGGAGTGAAGGGAAGTGACGACCCCCACACGCTCCCCAAGAGACCCCACAATAAAGATTACATACAACACCCCATTTATTTCCCCCAGCAAAAAAAAATTTAACACACGCCCTCACGACACAATAAAGCACTCCAACGCACACAAAAGCCCCAATCACGTCAAGCACTCCAAGCACACAACTGCACAAAACGTCAAAGGTCCAACGCGCACCATGCACAACACAAACAAGCACTCCCAAACCCACAACATGCACGATATAAATAAATATTTCCCCCATACGACGTACCGTCACAATTACAGCACTCCCCCAATATGACATTACAAATTATGAAAGGAAAAATTCCAGTATCAATCCTTTTTCCCCACCATGGAGCGCGCCCCCCATCCCGCCCCCTCAAGTCCGCAGGGGGGCACCCTGCGCACTAGGGGCCCGAGCCGGGCTGGTTCCGCAGGGGGTCGCCCAAAACCCACACCCCCGACTCCCAAGCGGGGAGTGAAGAGAGTGTCCGGGGGGGGGGGGGGGGGGGGGGGGGACGTTTGGGGCCTGGAGGGGGGGCGGGGAGGAGGGGGGGTTTGGAAGGGGAAAGGCGTGGCCCCACGGGGAATCCCCTCCGGGGTTAGGGGGCCCCCGACCCGGGCCCCCCGGACCCAGGGAGGGGCCCCCGGGGGGGGGGGGCAGGGGGGGGGCGGGGGGGAGGAAAAGGAAGGGGGGGGAGGGGGGGGGAAGAAGGAAAAGGAAGAAAGGGTTAAACCCGCCGCAGTCCGCGGGCCCCTTGCGTCAAGTCCCAAACGCCACTCCATGTGGGGAAGGGGGGTGAAACGCCCACAGTAAAAAATTGTCAGTTCCCCGAGGGGGGAAAAAAAAATGCTTAAATCAAAGGGAAAAAAAAAAAAAAAAAGAAAAGAAAGGGAAATAAAATCCACGCGCCACCCTTAAAAAAACGGGGCCACCCATTCAAATTAAAATTTAAGCAACGTCCCCTTTTAAAACCTTTCAAAATTAACCAAAAACCAACCAATGAAACTCATCTACCACGCCTTAAAATTTCCTCCTTGAAAAAAAACAAACAGACTGGCCAAATAAAATGCAAAATTAAAAGGGCCCAAAACAAAAAATTTTTAATAACACCACCCCCCCCCCCCGAACCCCTCACCAGACAAAAAACAAAAAATTTTTTGGAAAAAAGAATGGCCCAAAGGTTAAAGGGAATTAACCAGGAAAGGTCCACCAATATTTCCCCCCCTACAAATTTCGAAAACAAAAGAAAATTGGAAAAATGAAGGAAAAAGGGGTCAAAACAACAAACAAATCAAAAAAAAAGAACGAAATGAAAGCTTACCCCGTACCCTTGACCCCAAGAGGGGGGTCAAAAACCTTTTACCCCTCGTCCTCGAGAGGAAAGGGGGAAGAAGGCAAAAAGAAGAAATGATGTCCCTCTCCTACACCGGACGCAGGAATTGAAGCTGCTGTACTCTCGACGATAAGGAAAAAAAAAAAAGGACTGGAGCAGGGGCCCCCAGAGACATCTTCCGCCAGTGAAGAGCAAAACCCCCCTCAGCAAAGGCGGGCCCAAATGCCATGCTGCGTCCAGAGTGAGCATACTTCAAATAAAAAGGAACGAAGCACGGGGCGACAGGAAAAAAAACAGGCGAGGGGCCCCCCAAAGACAGAAAGTTGAGAGAAAAGGTACCCGGCCCCCGTAACTTCGGTGAATAGCAGGGCGGGGGGAATTAGGAGAGAGAAGGAGAAAACAAAAAGAAGTTGAGCGAACCACACCAAGGTGAACTGCACCACAAGCCCCCCCTAAGGGGGGCTACCCCGACAACGCAACGACAAAAAAACAAATAAGTAAATTTCCCCCACCCTAGGTGGGGGTCGAAGTCGTAGGCCTCGTGACAAACCGGACAGTCTTATTAAAAAGAAATGTGTCTTTCTTGCTTTTCTTTTTTTTTTTTTAAAAATTTTTTTTTGTTTAAAGACTGTTTCCTTTTTGGAGCTAATATTTATCAAGCATGTACAGCAAACATAGTAAGTCTATGCAACGGGAGAGAGGGTATGCGTGCGTGGTGCGTGCGGGGGTTTGTGTTTTTGATGTTGTTTTGTGTGTGTGTTGGTGTGTGTGTGTTGTGTGTGTGTTTTGTGTGGTGTGTGTGTGTGTGTGTGTGTGTGTTCCCTCTTCCCCGTCTTTTCTTATTCGCTTGTTTCCCCCCCCCCCCCCCCCCCCCCCCCCCCCCCCTCCCCGGCAAAATGCGTGTTCTCACTACACATAGACTAACACACAAACTTTTTGTTTTTCTTGAAAAACTGATAATCTTGTGGACTCTCCAGCAACCCAGCAGAGGTGAATGGTACAAACAACAGTAAGCTGTTGGACATGGGTGGAATGGTGTGGGCTGTATGGGTGGAGGAGGGATGCTGAATTCTGTTAACATGTTGCTCTACAGATGGTTTCATAATAAACAGATAGTCTCTTAAAACTGACATTTTATGTACGATCTTCCTGTTGTGCAGATAATCAAAACCTGCAAAGTAGTCTTCATTCAGGTCAGGATATGTTTAATCAGTGTGTGTGTGGTGTGTGGGGGCAGGGGAGGGGAGATGAGTGGGCAGCGAAGGCTCTTCTCTTCAAACGTCCTGGAAATAAGAAGGAGGAGGGAGGGAATAATTCTCATCGTTATTTTTTGTTTACAGCAGGGGAAGGGGAAGGGGAGGGGGTGGGGAGGACGGTGATGATTCTTGCTTTCCAAATTTTTGTAGAACTCGGAGACCGGGGTGGGGGTGGTGGTCCACTACCATCTCGCAAATCTTTAGCAAGGTGGGGGGCGGGGGATGCAGTAAGGAGTGTGTTTGGGGGGGGGGGGGGGGGGGGAGGGAGAGTGAAGGAGAAGGGGGGGGGGAACTTCATTTGTCAAACTTTTACAAAGTTGAGGAAGAGGAAGAGGATCTCAAGCTCTATATTCTTATAAAGCGGGAGGGGAGGGTGGTACCACACCATACCACGACGCCCATATTTTTCATCCAGACAAGCAAAATGGCGCCATCTAAGCCCTGATAATACCTTTAACACGTCTCAGCAAAATGCAATTTAGGAAGACCGCAAACAATTGTGCTGACGAGTATTAGCAAAAACATCTATTCTGTTATGCCTCCTGACGCGTCCTTTTAAAAGTAATTTCCTTTAGTTGATTCTTCAAGCGGAAAGGGAGGGGGTAGGGGTGGGAGGGTTAGTCTGGACTCTCCGGTAGAGAGGGGCGAAGGGGAGGTGCCCTTTCGGTTCCGGTTCCACTGTGTACTAAACTGACGATTCAGCGGACGAACGGCCACGGAGCAGGCGGTATGAATGGTTCTGTCTTCAAAATGGGTTATGATGGTTCCCTTATGCTGTTAATGAAGGATTTCATGTTTATCATAAATATTTCCGCGAATTTTCATTTTCGTTCTTCCCCCGTCCCCCCCCCCCCCCCCCCCCTCCCCCTTTTTTTTTTTTTTCTTTTTGTTTTGTTCGTCTTTAATCTTTGATCTTTGCCAAGTCATTTATACAATGACACAGGCATGGTTTGCCTGCACTTGTTTTCCCCCACTACTGGGGCTGAATAGCTCAATTGGTAGAGCGCCGGACTCGTAATCCAAGGTTGTTGGTTCGAATCTCCGCCGGGCCGTTTCGGTACAGGGGGATTTTTTTCCTTGGAGTTAACATTAGTTCTGACTCCATTTCCCATACAGTCCTTCGAATGAGACTATAAACCGAGGTTCCGTGTGTGAACGCATGCATTACATCTTGCACACACGTAAAATCCCATCACCAACTTTCAGAAGAGAAGGCCAGTTTGGCCGTTGGTATGGATGACACGTTACACATAGCATGCACCCTGCGTGAGAAATGGAAAGAATGAAGGAAATAAGAAAATTGAGTGCACGATATTGACCGGATGATACGGGAAACGACTGAATGATGCGCCGGCAGGCAGTTCTTCAGTCGGCACTACCCAGGTAGACAGCCCGTTGCGTAAACGGGAGTGTTTATTATATTATACGTAAAGCGCTTAGAGCCCTAATCTTTAGAGAATAGGTGCTATAAAAATTAACATTATTATTATTATATATTATTATTATTATTACTGAAAAAATAGTTATTGTTCAATTTCCCCCCCAATTGTTCAATATGTTATTGCTTGGTCAATCAGTGGCAGACTGCATTTCTTAGGAGACCCAAGTCAAGGCTGTTATGTTCAGTTCTTAGCTGCTGTCAGCATTTGCTTGGGCTACTCAACAGTAAAACTGACCACATTGACTGTTGACACCTATTGATCTCCCTTGAATCCTGAAATGGATCCTCAAGCATACGCTAAATGATTCTCCCCTACATTCATCTTTTAGTTAATGATTGTAGTTTTTCAGCAACTTATTTCCTTACCACACTTTCTTTTTTTTTTCCCTCTCTACTCTTCGCTGGCTGCTTTGGGTGCTGTTGGATTTCGTTTTTGAGTCCTTGGTGATGAGAATACCACAGAATTGTAGATTGTGGTTTATCTCTATTTTATGCCAAAGGGAGTAGAACTAGCTGTCTTCACAAGTCAGTGGACAAAAAACCTCTGAACGTGCATTGTAGGATTCTGTGTCTGATATAGTGGGTTATAGTAAATTGTACATAATGAAAAAAAGTCCATATCTACAAATCATGTAATTTTTTATATACTCATTTTGACTTTGGTCGTCCTTAAACAGTCTGTCTATTTTATGCTTTAGAACCATTGCTATATAGAATCCAGAATTCTAGCCAAAGAAAGTTGATGTAAACAGTCTACGACACCTGTAACACGTCAAAAGAAGAGTACACCATGTTGATAAATAAAAGGGATAGCCAGAGGAACTAGGAGATCAAGAGGAGTAGAAAACTTTGCCGATCAGGAAAGAAAAAATTAAGAGGAACTACACAATAACTTACGGGGCTCTCGCCACCATTTATTATCTTCTTTGCAAAACGCAGTGACCAGTCACGACTCAATCACCAAAGAAGAGCTCACACGCCAGTTCAAGGCTTTTATATTCCGATAAAAGATTATCCGCTCGCCTGCATTCTTCACACTACTTGGGTTTCTTCTGACACTCGAGTTTTCACGTGCTTACCACCAGCCAGAAGATCAACTGCCGTGCCTGCGTGTGTGTGCGCGCGCGCGCGTATCTGTATAATTTGCTTACGTGCGTATGCATCTCCATGTGTGCGTGCGCGCACGTGCACCATCGAACGTGCATAGTTTACTATTTGTATTTCGTGCAAGTTTGTTACGTTGTTCAACTGAACGTCCCATATCAAATCAAGCGACGACAGACAGGACAATGGAATGATCAGTGCGTACGTGAGTAAAAAGTGTGCGTGCGTATTCGCGCATTAAACCCGCATGCAGATGCATACACACATGTCTGTGCACCCACATACAGAGCATGAGCCCACTCATGCACTTGAACTCATACATACACAGGCACATGAGTACATCAACATGGATGGACCCATGCACGCATACTCAGGCATACATTCACGGCCCACACACATACACGTGCACACACAAAGCACAACACGCGCGCCCCCATACACGCGCACACATAACAGCACAGACAGACACACACGCACGCACGCACACACACACACACACACACACAGCCCGTTCTGCAAGTTGATACAATTGTACACACAAGGCGCGCGCGCACCCACATGCATGCAGACAGAGAGAGAGAGAGAGAGAGAAAAGGTTAAAGGCCCTGACATAAAAAACACGAAAGAGAAAAAAGAAAAAACTTTAAGTTTCATGTTCGGACAGCAGAAAAAGTAAAACGCTCTTCCACTATAAAATGTTTCTAGCTACAGAGTTAACAATACCAACAATAAGAACAACAACACAACAACATAAACATCAACAACTACTACTACTACTACACAATCATTTGTCCCTAGCAGAAGAACGGAGAGACCTTGATAGAACGTGAATTTCCAAATGCTCTCAAAGAGGCTCTGAGATGCCCCGACTTGTATCTCGACATTCTGGTTTTCCTCTCTTTTTCTGTTGGTTGGAGGTGATGACTATGTCTTAAAGTGTGTCCACACAAACGAGGTGACAAGCCTTGTCAGGTGCCCGGGAAGATCAAACTCTGTGAGCCAAAGGTCATACTCTCTAACAAGGCTTGTCCCGGGCCCGGAAGATCAAACTCTGTAGCAAAGGTCATACCTCTAACAAGCTTGTCAGGTGCCCGGAGTAATTTAACTCTATGAGGCCAAATGTCACTCTCTAACAAGGCTTTCAGGTGCCCGGATAGATCAAACTCTAGGAGCCAAAGTCATACTCTCCACAAGCATCAGGTCCCGAGTAGATCAAACCATAACCAAAGGTCTACTCTCTAACAAGGCTTGCCAGGTGCCTGGGAAGATCAAACCCTATAAGCCAAAGGTCATACTCTCTCAGGAGAAACGGAGGAAAAAAAAAAAGTTAATTTGCGTCAAAGATTTCTCCGGAGGTACCTCACTCTCGGGATATAAACAAGCTTTAGGGGGAAAAACCAGACAAATAAACCCCAAACAGAGGAGGAGAGAGAGACAGAGACGGAGAGAGAGAGAGACAAGAAGAGAGAGGAAAAATCACCAGAAGACATTTGCTAAAGACAAATACTTGAATATGCCTCAACCCCCCGTCCCTCCCCCGCCCAACCCATCTACTCCTCAACCCCTCGCTCAATGATTTAGGAGTGAAACAATGTTAAACCCAATTTACTGTAAAAAAAAAAGAAAAAAAGAGATGAAAACGAATTCAAACAAACAAGCTTAAAGAAAAAGAACAGTGTTGGGGCGGGAGGGAACTCTTTCTTCCTATGCATATCGCCCCTCACTGGACCAACTTACCCACCTTTAACACGCACGCACACACGCATGCATGCGCGCGCTCGCGCACGCGCGCGCGCCTGTGCGCGCACACACACACACAGCACGCACACACACACACACACAATCTGATGATCTGTCCATTTTGCTCGCATGACTGCTGCACAAATGATCTTTTGGAAATAATGATATATTGCTCATCTTATCTTAAACTATAAAGTAAGTTTAGGCGGAAGATGGCCGAGAACTGACGCATGAAGCTTTGGTTCGGAATTGAAATGCAGAACCAGATGTACCAGGTCCGTTCCAACTCAGCAGTAAAGATAATAATAGTAGCAATGCTACTATCACTTGTTATGAGGGAAGAGAGGAAGATGAAGGTGTGTGTGTGTGTGTGTGTGTGTGTGTGTGTGTGTGTGTGTGGTGTGTGGTGTGTGTGTGAGAGAGAGAGAGAGAGAGAGAGAGAGAATGGGGCGGGGGGGAGGGGAATAGTGGAAACAAAGAGGAGAAGAAGGATACAGATTATGGGGAAATGGGGGATCTAATGAGTAATCTGATAGTTATAATAATATACATGATTATAGCCATGTAATAAATATAGAGATGCTATGGAAGGCTGGAGAGATAGTAGGTTGAAATGTCAGCAATGTTGCAACGATATCAATAATACTGGTTAACATAGCAGTTGTAACAGTTGTTAAAAATTGTAGAAACAGTTAAAAGATAATAATGGTAAGAAGATTAGAACTGGTAGTAATTGAAATAATGTAATCATAATAGTGATGATGATGATACTGGTGATGCTAACACTGACAGAGGTAGTAAGAATTGTGAGAGATTTTTTTCTAGATATGGTATGATGGTAATAACGATGATAATGATAATGGTAGAAGTAATATTGGTAATAATATATAGGAGATGGAAAGGAACAGAAATGATGAATAAAAAGTGCACAGTATTGCAAGATAACGATGATAATGATAGTACTGAATGTGTAATATATAATGATAATATCAATAATACAAGTAAATATTCATGGAGTTGTAACAACATGTATAATGTGGATGATGGTGCAAATATCAGAACTGGAAACAATAATAGTAATCATAATAGTGATGTTTATGATGATAATGCATATGTCAATATTGATTCAGGTAGTAAGAACACTAAAGTTTTTTTTAATCGGTAAATAATGATAAAGTGATGACAGTAATGATAGAATTGATAGGAGTACTAATAACAGTACAATGAATGGTCAGTAGAATGCCACAGTGGGCAGGTCAATGGTCATACTCAACGAGCTACACATGAATGGTCAGTAGAATGCCACAGTGGTCCACTCAGTGGTCATACTCAACGGGCCTGCACATGAATGGTCAGTAGAATGCCACAGTGGTCCACTCAGTGGTCATACTCAACGAGCTGCACATGAAGGGAACGCAACGTGTTCTGTGCTACTCCAAAACCCAGCAGCATCAGTTCTCTCCCCTAGCCCATTCATCGCCAGCTCTCAATTTTTCTTCCTCCAGTGAGGACAGCACACACACACACACACACACACACACACACACACACACACACTCATTTACTCACACTCATTCACTCACATGCGCGCACGTGCGAAAACACGTGTTGATGACCTCCCCAACTGGGTTTCTAGTCACGATTTTGCAAATGGGATCTTCCTACTCCCAATGACCACACAGCCAATGGAACCGAGAAGCAAAGGGACGAAATTTGATATTGGATATTGGTCTGTGTATTGTGATCCCTTCATCAAAGAGGGCCAATCGAACTGAGAAGCAAAGGGACGCAATTTGATATTGGATATTGGTCTGTGTATTGTGATTCTATCATCAAAGAGGGCCAATCGAACTGAAAAGCAAAGGGACGCAAAGAGGGGCGGGAAGCGAGAGGAGCTAGGTGGAAACTTCCGCGTTCCTTTGGACATTTTGTTTACACGACACTGCCGCACTGGAGTCACGTGCGTTAGGGTGAAAGTGGTTGTTATACATTCAAAACAGACAAACTGAGGCACTGGAGTCACGTGCGTTAGGGTGAAGTGGTGTTATACATTCAAAACGGACAAACCGAGGCACTGGAGTCACGTGCGTTAGGGTGAAGTGGTGTTATACATTCAAAACAGACAAACTGAGGCACTGGAGTCGTGCGTTAGGGTGAAGTGGTGTTATCATACATTCAAAACAGACAAACTGAGGCACTGGAGTCACGTGCGTTAGGGTGAAGTGGTGTTATCATACATTCAAAACAAACTGAGCACTGGAGTCACGTGCGTTAGGGTGAAAGTGGTGTTATACATTGAAAACAGACAAACTGAGGCACTGGAGTCACGTGCGTTAGAGTGAATGTGGTTGTTATCATACATTCAAAACAGACAAACTGAGGCACTGGAGTCACATGCGTTAGGGTGAAAGTGGTTGTTATACATGCACAATGGAAAAACTGCCGAGCTGGAGTCATGTGCGTTGGGGTGAAGTGGTTATCATACATGCACAACAGACAAACTGGACTTATTGGTTTGGACGAGGGAGGCGGTTATTTGGGGATATTTACAGGGAGAGAATGGGTGTGCCTGTGTTTTACAGCTGAATTTCTTCTCTTTCCGTTTCTGTATGGGTCAACTCTTCTGTCTCTCTGTGCATATGTGTGTGTGTGTGTGTGTGTGTGTGTGTGTGTGTGTGTGTGTGTGTGTGTGTGTGTGTGTGTGTGTGTGTGCGCGCGCGGCGCGCGCGTGTGTGCGTGTGTGTATGTTTGGTTGGTGGGTGGGTGGGTACGCGCGTGCGTCTGTATTGATAATTACCAGACATACACGACAAAAAAAATGGATTCATTGCTTCAGAGAGGGGGCGAGTAACTTTAGAATGCTCAAATGCGAGAGAATGGATGCGCCCGTTTATCATTTTCTATCTTCTCTGTGTCTACGCCGCTCTCTTTACGTCCTACTCTATGCCTGTCAGTCTGTCTCTCTCTCTCTCTCTCTCTCTCTCTCTCCTCTCTCTCTCTCTCTCTCTTTCTCCGTGTCTTGGGAGATGTGTTTGTGTGTGCATGTGCGTGTATTGATGACTCAAATAGGTCCGACACTACTTTTCCTCCTCTCTTCCCCTTTCCGTTCTCGCTCTCGCGGCAGACAGATGTGGACATTGACAGAGAGGGAGGGAGGGAGGGACGCGGAGACGGACAGAGAGAGAGAGAGAGAGAGAGAGAGAGAGAGAGACTTGACGCGCGTCTAACGCCAAAGGTCTGTACACAAAGCATTCGCAGCGTCAAATTTTCGGTTTTTCCAAAGAAAACAGTATCAGATGAAATGAAATATAGTTCTCGTTCGTTTGCATAAATTTAGTCTCAGTAAGGAGACGCTAGCCTCAGAATTGGCGATTCCTGATACTCTCGCTATGAAGGCCTCGTTTCAGAGATCGTTTTTTTTCCAAAATTCAAGTTAGGGTTAGGGTGGGGTTAGGGTAGGGTTGAATAATATAGTGACTTCATTGCAATCAAGAACATACCGGAAAGCCATCCCTAGAATTTACGTCAGTAAACATATTGTAAATATTCACAAAACATACTAGTTAATCGAAACAATAATTTCTAATCAACACTATTGTATACCAACATATATATCATCGAACCTTTGTAATACTAGTCACCCAGGTAAAATTAAGAACAGGCCTTGTTGCTGTTCGCCCGCACCGCGTCCCCCCACCCCACCCCCCAATCACAGCGGGAGCAGCAAGAGAGGGGAGGGGGGGGGGGGAACCCCTGCATATTCTGAGACTGAGATATCGACAGAAAGTTTAGTTGTTAATGTATAACCTAGGTATTTATAGCTGTTGACTTCAATTTCTTTTCCTTTATAATACCATTTTTCCTGTTTGCCTAGGTATCCTTTTCTAAATACCATGATTTTTGTTTTTTGCAGATTCACTGTTAACCTATGTGATCAGAAGTTTCTTGCAGGTTTTTAATTTGGTTTTGTAGTCCAGCTGGTGTCCGTGATATTGGTGCTATATCATCCGCAAATAGCAATAAGAATAATTCCTCGGTTCCTGGTAAAAATTGATATCCGTGTCTTCCTCTCATCGTTACTTTCTCAGCTACTTCTGCTATTAGTAAGGAGAAAATCAAGGGAGATAATAGGCATCCCTGTTTCACTCCAAGTGGGCAGTCAAAAAATTCTGTTAGTTCTGTCCCATGTCTCACACAAGCTTGTACTCTTCTATATATATACCGTTCAACATATTTAGCATTTTAGTGGAAATTGTGTTTCTGCAATCTTTTCCATAATTCATCTCTGCTTACTGTATTGAACGCTTTTTTATAATCGATAAATGCAACATATAGTTTACTTCTACCATATAAGCAGTTACTAATCATTCATACAAGTGTGAAAATGTGGTCTATGGTCGAGTAATTTTTTTCTGAATCCTGCTTTCTCTACTTATTTTACTTTCTTCCTCTGCCCAGTTGTATAATCTTCCGTTTATTACGGCTGTAAATATTTTACTTATAATGCATAGTAGGGAGATTCCTCTGTAATTTCCTGGGTTTTGTTTGTTACCTTTCTTGAACAAAGGTACTATAACAGCTTCTGTCCATTCCCTGGGGAAATAACTTTCTTGGTATAACTTATTGAATAATTTTGTCAGGAATGGAGATATATATTGCTCTATTGTCTTTAAAAAAAAATAGAGAGAGAGAGAGAGAAGGCAGATAATCCAGGCAGACAGAAGAAGAGAGAGAGAGGACAAGAGAGAGAGAGACATGCAGATAATTAGCAGAGAGAGAGGGGGAGATAATCAGACAGAGAGAAACAGAGAGATGGAAGGGGAGAGAGAGAGAGAGAGAGAGAGAGAGAGAGAGAGACGGACAGACAGAGACAAAGAGGGAATGTATGAGAAATGCTGTAGTCGGGTTGGAAAAAACAACATTATAGATGCTTAATGTTTACATATATATCAGCTATAAAAAAAAAACAACAACAACAACATAGATGCTTAATGTTTACATATAGATCAGCTATAAAAAACAACATTATAGATGCTTAATGTTTACATATAGATCAGCTATAAAAAAAAACAACATTATAGATGCTTAATGTTAACATACAGATCAGCTATAAAAACAACAACAACATTATAGATGCTTAATGTTTACACACAGATCAGCTATGTTAACTTTTATTAAAATAAACGAATTGTTAAACGTCTTCATTACAAAAACATGCTCGAGTCACAAGAAATATAGACACAGTACTTATCAATAGTTTATGTACACAAATCATTGCAGTTATTCATAGGCATACGTACGCATTTACATACAAAATCTGCCAGGTTTTGCACGTCCTGAAGTGCACACACTTATACATAACAAAAAACCTGCATATTATTCTCCATTCATTGCACGGCATTTTGCTCCGGTATTACAAGGGCGTATCAAGGATAAGCCATGGCGACGATTACTTGAGTCATTTTTGCAATGGCGCTATCGGTGAGAGGCTATTGCAATACTCTGGCAACACCACCGCCAATGTAAAGATATTGAGTAAAATAAAAATAAAAAGCACTAAGCATTGGGATCAAATACAAAACATTGGTGAGAAATATTTTAACCACGTCATACCCAAATCACTCACAAAAATCGAGACATGAATTTGAAACACAGATTCCTCTCCCCCCCCCCCCCCCCCCCAACTCCACATGTCCCAGTCCATGTACCCCTCCCCCCCCCCCCCACCCCATGCCTGCCTCTCCAACCCCTCCTTCACGAACACACACACACACACACAGTACGCGCGCGCGAGCACTCTCACCGCCACCCCCCTCCCCTCCCCCATCTCTCACCAGAATTTCAAGGGAAATAAAAGATGAAGTGTGAGAACAGCTAAAGGGACCAGTGAGACAGAAAAATAATGGACGACAGTAAAAACAGGAAAAGTGGAAATGTTAGAGGAAAACAATTTCAAAATAAATAAAAAGACGAAATGGGAAATTGCAAGCACAGAATCTTCACAAGGTGTAGAAACGATTACACACACACACACACACACACACACACGCACACTCTCTCTTCCATTCCATGCACTCTGCCTCCCCCTCCCATCCACTTCCTATAACACACACACACACTCTCTTTATCTTTCTTCCATTCCATGCAATCTCCCTCCCCCTCCCATCCCCTTCCTACAACACCCACACTCTCTTCCATTCCATGCAATCTCCCTCGTCCCTTGCCCTCTCACACCACACACACACACACACACACACACACGCCTTTGAGCCTGGAAACACGTACATATAAATAAAATTACATATCAAGCAATCCTTTACAATACGTTATGTTACTGATATTTACAAGCACGTATCAAGGAGACGCCACAGCGAAAACTGAACAAATAATCTTCGCAATGGCGTACCCATGATAGGTCCTTGTGAAGATCTGGCAGCAACACGATCCATTTTTCATATCAACTATTACAAAGCATTATAATACAAAATATCAATCAAAATAAAACCACATATCAAATCAAACAGGAAATTTCAAAACGCAAATACAACAATTAGATATCTGCTCCCACCCACCCTCCCCCTACGCACAGGCGACAGAGGACAACCATGGATATCCAAATACAAACCAAACCATGACATGGCACCGACGTGTGTTCCGGGACTGTAATAGTCGTAATGGCCTAGCAATTACTTGAACTTATCCGACAGTAAAACCACCCAGTTGCTTGCATAAAAAAGTAAACCGAAACGGCACTATTAAAGATAAAAACGCTTTTGTTAGTGATTATATATCTATCTATCTATCTATCTATATATAATTACACCATGACGCCAGTTTCAAGAATCATTCTTTTTATACAAATTGATCATAAGATACCACAAAAGCAAAACATTCAAACCAAAACACAAACCTTTAAATTCTGCCTACCTGAAACACAATATATACATAAAGTCATTAACACAACACACTCTCACGTCCCTTTCCCTCCCTCACAGAAAATCACTCTCTCTCTCTCTCTCTCTCTCTCTCTCTCTCACGCACACACACACGCGCACACACACACACACACACACTCCTTTCCATTCCATACTCTCCCTCGCCCGCCCGCCCGCCCACACTCCCTCCAAGAAAATCACACACACACACACACACAGAGTGAGTCCACATACCTATACTTATTTAAATAAAGCTGCATATCAAGCAATCCTTCAGAGTACATTATGTTGCTCCGATATTTACAAGAACGTATCAAGGAGACGCCACAGCGAAAATTGAACAAATAATCTTCGCAATGGCGTACCCATGATAGGCCCTTGCAAAGATCTGGCAGCAACACGATCTATTTTTCATATCAACAATTACAAAGCATTATCATAAGACAAATTATCAAGGAAGATGTAACCAAATCTGCTTTACAGACATACGTGTTTTGCTGTAATATTTTCGATGGCGTACCAAAGGTAGGTCAAAGCAAAGATTGGAAAGCACAACACTTTTCTTCTGCAAAGATTATCTAGCACTCGTATGTAAAAAAAAAAAAACAAAAAAAAACCGAACACGTACCACTGACACCAAGCATCATTTTCAGGCCTAACAGCCTCTCTTCCATCCCATTCACTCAGTTCGCCCCTTTCCCTCCCTCACAGTAAATCAGACACACACACACACACACACACACCCACACCCTGTGAGTCTACACACCCATACACATATAAATAAAACCCCATATCAAACAGTCCTTCACAATAGGTTATGTTGCTCCGATATTTACAAGGACGTATCAAGGAGACGCCACAGCGAAAATTGAACAAATAATCTTCGCAATGGCGTACCCATGATAGGCCCTTGTAAAGATCTGGCAGCAACGCGATCCAATTTTCATAACAATTACAAAGCATTATAATAAGACAAATTAAGAAAGATTCAACCAAATCTGCTTTACAGACATTTTTCATCATACGGTGTTTTGCTATCATGTTGACGATGGCGTACCAAAGGTAGATCATAGCAAAGATTGGACAGCAAACACTTTTCTTCTGCAAAGATTATCCGGCATTGGTGATGTAAAAAACAAACAGACCGACCCATATGCACACATACCGTTGACACTATCAATCATCCCTTGCAGTCCCAACAGCCCCTCTTCCATCCCATTCACTATCCTTCACTTTCCCTCCCTCCCTCCCTCAACGACTCACACCCTCCCCCTCCCTTTCTGTCTCTTCCATACCATGCACTCTCCCTCCCTCCCTCCCTCCCTCCCTCAACGACTCACACCCTCCCCCTCTGTCTCTTCCATACCATGCACTCTCCTTCACTTTCCCTCCCTCCCTCCCTCAACGACTCACACCCTCCCCCTCCCTTTCTGTCTCTTCCATACCATGCACTCTCCTTCACTTTCCCTCCCTCCCTCCCTCACGACTCAACACCCTCCCCCTCCCTTTCTGTCTCTTCCATACCATGCACTCTCCTTCACTTTCCCTCCCTCCCTCCCTCCCTCAACGACTCACACCCTCCCCCTCCCTTTCTGTCTCTTCCATACCATGCACTCTCTTCACTTTCCCCCCTCCCTCCACGACTCACACCTCCCCCTCCCTTTCTGTCTCTTCCATACCATGCATTTCCCCTTTCACTTTCCCTCCTCCCTCCCTCCCTCCCTCAACGACTCACACCCCCCCCTCCCTTTCTGTCTCTTCCCAAATACCATGCACTCTCCTTCATTTCCCCTCCCTCAACGACTCACACCCCCCCTCCCTTTCTGTCTCTTCCATACCATGCACTCTCCAAAGAGAACAGTAATATGCCGACTCTAAGCCACTTTCACCCTCCACCGAGTTTTTGGGCGAAGTGGCCTAAAAGCCGCCTTTTCCTGTGGCGGAAGAGAGAGAGAATCACGGCAGACAGACAGAGAAGAGAGAGACAGAGAGAGAGAGACAGACAGACAGAAGAGGGCGGGCAGACACACACACAGCTTTTTAAATGGCACGGCTATGCTATGGACGGTCGCGCGACAAGCGACCCTCGCACACAGTGCACGGCTCGCCACAAACCGGGCGACCAAAAAATCAATAAAGCAACCTGACGGCCCCTTTAAAACTGCAACATAAGCGAATGTTCAGACTGTCCGTGTCATTGCCACTTCGTAGCCCCCACGTTAACAAGACGCCATTGTTCACTGGATTACTTCTTTACAGTGGTTCGTGCGGCAGGGAACTGCTGCGAGACCACGCGGCGTCGCACACCCGATGACGAGACGGCTTGTCAGTTCTAGTCATGTTTACTTCGCATAAGCCCTTATCAAATCAAGTGCCGAGCTTAAATCACGTGACACTTTGTGTTGTGCCCACCATACCAGCCGCCGCCATTTTAAATTCGACCGGTGGGCTGTAAAGACGTTTCAGAGAGAACTTTGTTTTAAAAAACATGGCGAGTCAGGGAAGTGATGTTTCAATGCCTTCTGTCAGTGCTGAATGGACACTAATATTACTCAAGAAATGGCTTGAAGTGTTGTTATCTTCGCAAGGAAAACTTTCCGATCAACAGACCGATTTTGGGTGAAAAAAAAAACATTGTTTATCATGAGGCCATGGCAAAGTTTTTGACAAAGAAATTGAGTGGCGAGCCTTGTTCTCCTTCAAAGCCAAAAGGAAGCTTTTTCGTTTTTGTTTCCTCAACAAAAAACGGAACTTCAGTTTGAAGATCTTGACAAATATTTGAAACACAGCTTTGTGAGCTGCCTTCCGATCCATTGATGAACCAAAACCTTTAAAAACTGTTCAAGAAATGACCCCCATCTTACAACCGGGCTTGTTACTCAGTGAAAGATGACAAAAGGGAAAATCTTTTTCTCAGGCTCTTTTTTTGGGGCATTGGCTTCAGAAAGAAAAGACAATTTTGAAACAGTCAAAAACAAAAAACTGGGAGTCTTATCTGAAAAAAAGATTTGCTGGTTGATCTAACTCGTGCAAGAAGACAAATTTGAAGTGTCATTTTGTTTCTATTCTTATCCAAAATTTCACAAACTCGCGATTTCTTTCAATGAGTTATACAACAAACGAAAACTCATTCTGAAATATTACAATCCAACCCAATTTTAAAAGGGCATTCTGGCATGATACACATGACTGTTAGAACCTGCATGGCAGGAGAAAATTGAGCCATTTCCCAAACAGCCATTTTACTACCTGGCCTGGAAATTTTGCCAGCATTGATCCGGCTAGAAAGCACCCAAGCAATATGGGTCAATCAGGCGAGCTCGCCTGATTGACCTGAAAAGCGCACGAGCCACGCTGTAGTATGACATGACTCTAAATATAGTAACTGTTCAAGCATGAACGGTCGGGCTTGTTTAGAGGCGGGGTTTTGTGTGGCGTTTTAGCAACAGTGCGCGCGGCTGTAAGACCATGCAGGCCTACCACTGACGTAAGATCTATTTTTAGATACCGCTCATGAAAGGAGCGGTCGGGGTTGTTTAAGTTGGCTGCTTTAGCAACAGTGCGCGCGACGAAGGACCACTGCAGGCCTACCACTGACGTAAGATCTATTTTAGATACCGCTCATGCAGGAGCGGTCGGGTTTTTAGATTTTGACTGCCTTAAATTTCCACCAAGCATTCATGACTTTGTATTATTGCTGTGATTACTGGCTTCACTGCTTCGCTTCAACGTCCTGCTTCAATTTTTTTGGCTGCCTTCGGCGGCCACAGAATGTACTTTATTCAACTGTCTTTTTATTAAATCAAGCTTTTGATAAATTGCACTTGGGCTGCTTTGAATAATCTTCAGTTGACGAAGAACCGGCAGCCGCTTGAATTTACGGCCTTAAGCGCCAACCATAAAACCCTTTCCCCATTTCTCTATGCAAGCACTTCCTATTTTTTAAAATGTTTGTGCGTGTGTGCTGTTATTGTTGTTGTTTTGTTTTTTTACTGATAATAACTATATTATATTCTGAACATTCGTTTCAAAGGTGCGCCACACACACGCACGCACGTCCCCCCACCCCCACCCCACGCACGCACGTCCCCCCACCCCCACCCCACGCACGCACGTCCCCCCACCCCCCCCCACGCACGCACGTCCTCCCACCCCCCCCCCCTGTGTACACCACACACACTCCTACCCCCAAGTCGCCCCAAGTTCTTAATTAAGTTTTTAATTAAGTCACCCCAAGTTTTTTAAAATTTTTTAATTAAGTTTACTTCAAGTTCCTAATAAGTTCTTGATCAAGTAACTTCTAAGTTCTTGATTAAGTCACCTCAAGATCATAAATAAGTCATCCTTTTTGTATTCAAGTTATCTTATTATCAAAAAAATACAAGCTTGTTTTATTTAATAGTTGTCTAAATTTGTACACCCGCCTCAAAAACGCGCATGTTGGGATGGGCTTGCTCCCTTTCTGCATAGACTTATGAAATTCTTACATCCTAAAAGCATTGATTACAATTATGGCTATGGAAATGTCTTTTTAGACTCCAGTCTTTTGACTTATCATTTATAATCGCCAGATCTTTTTTATTAAAAAAAATTTAAAATATATTGCATTATTAAGGATCAAAATGATGCTTTGTTATTGGCGGTTTTGGCGTGCTGTGCCTCTGTATTTGTGGTTCAGATTTTTTGATGCTTTGTTTCTGCGCCCTTGTGTATTATTTTATAACGTATACGCCCCAACAGCAGCAGGGTGCCAAAAAATGGCAAACAGTTTAAGTTCATATTCATGAAGACTTTTGGGGCCTTGATCAAAATGGGGTTTTTATAGGGCATGAATCAATTGTTCTGGCGTTGGCGGTGTTATGTTTCATGTGATTTATTCTGTAACATTATTTTTTTTTGTCGTTCCCTCTGCTAATTTTTTCTGCTTTACACGCCGGATGAGGAACTTTCACTGGCCCCCACCTGATTCAGTGTTTTCTGATTCTGTGATTTTTTTGGCTTGGTTACTTTCTCCCCCTGATTCAATGTTTTCCCGGTTCTGATGATTTTTAGCTCGTTCTTTTGAGGGGAAAAAAAATCTATTGTTATAAAGTTTAATCCATGATTTAAAGCGATAACAATGTTCCAAATCTGTAGTATGATCACACTAGAGACCCAAGACTTTGTTAAACTGGATCTTGCGTTAAAAACAACGAAGATCTTGTTCAGAATCAAAGGGAGCAAACTACCCGATAGTTTAGTTTTACAAACTAAAAAACCGTTTGCCCACACTTTTCACCATTCTAACCCCGCGCTTCATACCTGTTATACTTTAAAAAATGTCTTGCGGGACATCTGTTGAATCTGTTCTAATGCTGAATTCAGTTCCGAGGAACTGTTTGTTTTTTTTTCCACATGCTGCCAAAGAATACGCCTCTCCTTTTTGGGCATAATAGCTTGGTCATCAACTTGGTCATCATAAGTTCAGGAAGGTTTTGGCTGCCTTGTAGCTGTAGTAGATCATCGGGTTCATGTTTTTTAATAATTATAATTATTTTATTTTCTAAAAAATGAGCACCGAAAAAACTGTTACCAACCTTGTATACTATTCTGCTGTTATTGGAGGCCTAAGTGTAGGATACTCAATGCTTGGTAAAAGCTTGTTAAGAATTAAACCAGAGATCTTGGCAAACTAGACTTTGGGATTCAGCAAGCTAAAATTTTATCATTGCAGCTTCGTTTGTGACGAAAGATTTTCTAGTTAAGCAAGGGAAAAATTCCAGAACAATATAAATATGTAAAAAAAAAATACATTTATAAAAAATGGCTTCACTCGCAATAATGATAGGGGGGCGCTGTGGTGAATGCGCTTGCTTTTAGCGGAAGTATTTCGCATTTAGTAAAAATGGGGAATGACGGCGAGAGAAAAAGACATAACAAAGCTATGGAGCAACTAGCAGCTGCACAAGACGCCTATGAAAGGCAGAGACTTGAGCAGTTAGATTTTATTAATGAAAACTGAAAAGACAGGGGCATGCAGCTTACACATTTAAAAATGTTGATCAAGCAATTAAAAAAATATTATCTAGTAACAGGCAAACCAATCGAGCATTGCCCCACCCCCAAAATTCAGTGACTTTTATCAACCATCAGAAAAAACAAAAGATCAAGAAATCGGGTTTATTGTCGTTGGTATGACCGTCGTGTATTTGTTGCACATAATATTTGGGTGAATAAAAAATGAACAAAATTATTATTCACCCAAAGGATATTGGAAGGGTATACGGCAATCAAAAAGCTAAGCAAGCAGCTGGAGTCAGTGAACAAACAGCAAAAGAATGGTTATCTAAACAAGCGATTGGCAAATTTATTTACGGCGCCTAGACGAATACAGAGACCACACTTTGTCAATACAACTCCAAACGACACCCATCAAATGGATCTTCTATATTTACCCCCCGGGTAGATTAGAACGAAATAGATTTAAGTACGCACTCACAGTCATTGACATAGCTTCAGGTACAAAGATAGCAGAACCATTACACAAAGCGTGCTTTGCTGTTGATGTTGCCATACAGTGATATATCAAACGTGGCCCGCTCTCTCACTTATCCCCGCATGATTCAAGGTCGACGATGGAAAGAATTTAAAGGCCAAGTGAATCAATTATTGTTAAAACACGCTGACAGTTACCCCTTAGAAGAGGCTTCCGGGAGTTCACAGATCACAGCTTTAGTTGAAAACTTTAACAATCGTTAGCCGAAGACTTTTCTTCCTACCGTATCACAGAGAGTGATTGGACAATTCTCGCAACACAGGTATGGGTTAGAAGAAGATGCCCTCAGTTTTGCGCGCAATGAATAATGAAGTATTTAAAGGGCTAAAATGCAGTCAGGTTACAAACCAATCTAATAGAAAAAAACACCCCTTAAAATGGTTGATCGACCACGTCGCAAAGTACACCGCACACTTTACCGTTGGTTTAAAAGTAGGTACCTTTATTTACACGGGGAAGCAGGAAGGGACACTCGCATCGGGGCTACTGATCCAGTTTAGGAGTGTTGATCCATATGAAAATAAAAAGAATTGTAAAGATGTTCCGCCCGTGTTTTAATTTACGAGAAAACTGGCACAACAAAACAACCAGCTCCTCAAAGATCTTTTGTGAAGGAAGAATTGAGATAATCCAACCTGAACAGTTCCGCTTCAATTATATTTACGGTTCTATAATGTCCATATGCATATGAAAACTTGGATTAACCTATCACACGTTTTTGTGATGTTCATTCTAACCCGCGCTCCTCTTTGTTCACATTGTGTGTTGATCTCATGTAGATTAGATCGCAGTTTTACGTTGTCATGATGAAAAGTCTTATGCCAAAAAATGCTTCTTAGTAGCTTGTATGTGATATGTTTGACTGCACAACGCTGGAGTTATTCCTTTGCTTTCTTAATGATTTTCGCCTGGCTCGAATACTGTAACCTCCAATAAAAAATGTGTAATAAAAATATTTACCTTAATCAACAACTCCTTGATCACCGTTCCAGATAATTCATCCTTCATCTTTCCGCTCCTAACCATTTTTGTTAGTAATTGAATGCATATCCTCGGCGAATCTTTAGGGTAATCAGATGTGTCGTACAATCCGCATGCTTCGTGCCATTAGATTTCCATGTCTTTATACGTTGTCTTCAAGTGGTCGATCCAATCCATTCCTTATCAAAAACTACTCTGTATCTGTGCGTAAAGAACTCTGGAATCTGGATAAGAGGCGGCTTAACTGTCAGTCAATAAGACCAATTCTAACATCACAAAGCCTTGCATTATTTCCCCCTAAAAACAAGTAAAACCCGATAAATTAAAACAGGTTTGTCCTTTTTGACTTTCTTTTTTTTCATCATTATGCCAAAAAAGGTGATCATGTAAATCTTCTAAGTCCTGATAATTAGGTTTTGAAGTCAGCTTATTGCTTGATTCTCTTTGGTGGACTCATTGCATTCTTTGCGCTTGTGACGGATTCTCATAGTCTTTCCGAAACATACTGTTGTTCATCACTTGTAAAAAGTCCTTTTTCTGAAGCATTGTGGATTTGGTTCTGTGATCAGTGTCTTCATGATGTATGGTTTCATGAACTGTTCTTGATCAAAAGCAATAGCGATGAACCCTGCTGCAACTTCAAACATGTCTTAAAATAAAATTGTAGAAGTCTTGTAATGACAGACATAATTTGTTTTGCCTCGAGATTAGGCACAAGGTTTTAGGCGGTTCTTTGCGATCCATCTTGAGACTTTCGGCTGCTAATGGGTAGTCATTATGCAGGTCATGGGAGTTCATGAGGATATTCTAAGTCAAATTCTAGAATGAAACCTCGCTGTTGATCAGGCGTTAAATGCCCAACCACTTTAATGCCTTTTGAAATATTGTTAGGATCACCGCCTGTGTTACATTTTATAGTTACGTAATGGAAGTGATTGCCCATTGCCATCCAACGATTGTTTGACATCTAAAATACATGAGAATAGTTAGACCTATTACGTGGATCATAGTCGTCCAAGTATTTGTTGTTTGATTTACAGTAATGATGCGAGCCATATAATTCCTCCACGCAACCGTTTTCAATATCTTGAATCATTGGTAAATCTGACAATAAATCAATCGGTACTCAGTTAAACTTTAAGGTGGGGGAAAAGGCCGTCCCAGCTCATCCGGGCGAGAAATATAATGCGCAGGATCCAGGCTGTAATGTTTCCATGCAGGTCTTTCTATGAATTTTCAATGACGTTCCGCCAACAAACATACATCTGCCATTAAATAGGAGTCATGATAGTCTCCCTATGTTTTACAATCTTACTTTTGCCAAGCATTTGAGCTTGCTGGTAATCGGAAACGTAAAAAGTCGCAGATGTCCTTTTCCTCTTAGGCTAAGAAAAAGAACGCGCCTTTAGGATGGAAGTGTGTTCTTCATCAAACCTTTTGCCAACTGTTCATGTATTCATTAGTGTTAACACCTTTCTAACAAGAGTGAGTCAAAATATTTTTCCGTTATTGGGCAGGACTTTAGGACATAGCCGAGTGACTAATGAAACCCATCATGTGCTGCATAGGTCGTAGAAAGACATGTTATGTATACAAGTTCTGAAACACAATGTTTTGTCTGATGAATGATGCAATGTCATGCTACCTGAAGGCGTGGTTTACTGCTTGCATTCTAAGGGTGAAGAGTCATAACCTCGCAAGTTGTGAAAGAATACAGGACCAGCTTCATGTCTTTGGATCAAACTTCTAGTTGAAGGATTGCATTTACGGTGGCTTTGCACCTCCAAAACTTCCTCTAATGTGATCATCGCGTCTCTTACTTTTGGATTCGCCTGCGTCTGATGAGAGACCTAAACCGCAAATCCGCAACAATGTGTGGGCTTAGTCAGACTGTTGTGGGCTTCAGGCGTCATCTTGATTTCAGATAAGTTAGATTATGAGAACAGTCATTACGCAATTGTGCATGCGTTCTAGAAGTATTCTGCAGCATTTGGCCCCTCTATATAATACTGGCTCTGAATGATCGCCATCCGACTGACAACAATGATGGCAAAATGAACAAATTGTTGATTACTCATTAAGACTGTTTTTCGAAGGTTTTTGTTGGCGCATGGCCCTTCATAAGGACAAGAGCGATTCGAAGTCTGCGTAAACTTTCGTATGGTGAATGTTGCAGCGTTTCCAAGTTCTTAAAACAAACTTTTTATCTGGCGAGGGGGCGTAGTTAGTTCTGTCTTTACATTCTACAGAACTTTTACATGGTTTATATGTTCAAGCGCGGCTTTGAGCGGTTGGAATCTTGTTAAAAAATTTTCTAAGAATTCTTGTTTTATGTCATGCTTTGAAAGTATGCGCTAATATCTGATTCATTGTTGGTTATCAATGTGTAATGGCAGCCCTGCTGGCGAAAAACATAGAGAGTAAGTCCACATGACTTTTTGGATGGTTCGCCTATTGTTGGGCTGTTCTTGGACACTTTTAATTGGCACCAAATTTGTTTCTCATCCCATGTGTATACATTAAACAGTTATTGGTTTGTTTTTTGTTCTTCAAAAGATCAAGTGGTCTACACTAAACAGGAAAGGATATTCCTTTAAAGTTTACGATCTTTGGTATGTATTGACGATAGTTAGTCACTCTTTCTGCGTGTTGCGCGGACATGATGCAGCCTTGAAGAACACACCACCATGAATCAGTTGTTGTCTGAATTTTTGTTTGTTTAAAACTGCTCTCTTTGAAACCAACTCCGAGGTAGCGGAATTGTTAAGCCTTGCTACATTCGGTGCATTCTTAGCCTGTTTTAATCTAATCTTATGACTTCGACCCTCTGACCAACCAGAGCCTCTCATTTTAGTTCTTTCAGCTGGAGCGTCAAACTGTGCAAGCTGTTCGTCTGCCCAACACGGTTGTTCTTAAGTATTTGAGAAAGAATAGTCTGCTGTTTAGTGGAGGACAGGACTTCCTTGATTTTTTCATTTTATTGTTACATAGTCGATTTAAAAACAGCTAAAGCATTTCTTAAGGGGGGTTCTTTTGTTGTTTGCTGGAACTTGAGAATTGCATGAAAACTTTGCCTGTACGGTTTGTTGGGGTCAATGACTTCTAAATCATATCATTTCAGTGCTCTTGATAAACCGCTCTCTCTCGAGCTTTCCTTCAACAATTCGTCTTGGCCTTCATATATCTTAGCCTTTGCTGTCTTTTTTTTCTAAGCAACATATTTATTTTTAAATTAAAAAAAATACAACGGCTTAATCAGAATCAATATCAACGGTTCTTTTTGCGCTTGGACTCTAAACTTAAAGTCTAAACACCTTTTGGTGTTAATGTGAGCTGTTTAGAACACGAGTTTTAATGTCTCGTTTTACTTTTTTTAAGCATTCTTTTTTATCCTGCTCGGCGTTGGCTGTGAGAAATCTTGTCCTGCGTTCTTTGAAGATCAAACTTTTGTATCTTTTGTCGGTCATCTAAATCGGCCTGCGTAAATCGATTAATTTTCCCATCCGTGATGTTGAGTCTAACTAGCGCTTTATTTATTGTCAGTTTTAAACGAACTAAGTTAGCCGTTATAAGTTGAACCCCTTAGCTGTGTGCTTTTGGAGTTTAGTTATATTTATTGCCAGCCGCACTTTCAGCTACATGAACCTACAGACCGTGAGCTAAAGAAAACCTCCTAGAGGTAAAAGTGCGGGTGCGCCTCTTGCACGTTTGCTTAAGAGACCAAAAATCGTTCCTGCTGATAGAGCGCTTATAGTCGATGCTCCAGTAATTAAATATGTATAACAGGCTTAAGGCAGCAGAATACATTCGTTTGGTTTTGCTGTATTTTGAAAGGTCTTTGCTAATAGTATTGCTGCATTTGGGTAATGTTTGTTAATCTAAAGGTTTTTATGTCATGGGGTTTCTACATATCCTTACGTTGGTAACTCTGGCGCTTGTAGGTACTTTTGGATAAACGTGAAGACATGCTTTTTATTAAAATAAAAATAATTTAGTTATGTACATATTTTTTTTTTAATCTGGTTTTCTCTAATATTCAGATGCGCATACAATATTATAAAAACAAATGTACATTAAGCGGTTTTATCGGCTTATTCTTTATCATTTTGAATGTTTATTACGTCTCTCACAGCCTCCCGCTTCCTTAACAACTGATTTATCCTCCGTTGACCTAGGTCAACATTAACCGTATTTTGTTGTTACTATATCATTCAAGCTAACATTGTGAAGATGTAAATCTTTAGACACTAGGTCTGCAGTTAGCCTTCTACCCATCCCACCCCCAAACAATTTTTTATTTCGTCAAAATGATGATAAGGTCTCTAAGCCCGCTAGCGTAGTTTGGTTAGGACTACGTCATTGTTCATTGCACTTTCGTTATTTTAGGATTAAAAACTTTTCACTTGCTCTTTTGATTGGTTCTTCATCTTCGCACAGCTAATAACATACCTTTACAGCGATCTTGATGCGACCGCTTATTAACTAAAAATTTCCAATCTAGTGTCAGCCCTGCTTGTGGGATATGTTGTATTGGATGAATCACACTTAGTAATATATTGTAATTTTCTTTGATATTGTTGCTCGATCAGCTCTGTAAAGTAAGGTTGCTACAAGTCAACTCTAACGAGATGACAGAAATGCTTGTACTTTGCTTCGGTGTCCTGATGATCTGACAACACGTTGTATTATTAAATGTTAGTTTCTATGAAATATGTCTTTTATTGATCTTGTAAGTATGGTGCATGCGCTTTTAACAACTCAAAATCTAAGGGAATTGGAAAAAAAGCGATTTTCCATACGCAAACTTTACAGCATAACATTCTTTTTGCCGTTCTTTAGTATCTCGGCGCCTATTCTATGTTTTAGCGCTTCTTCATTTTCGGTTTCCTTGTAACGCAAGATCAGCCCTTTCATTCCCGGTTAGCCTAGATCAGAATATGTTAAAAAAATTATGTCTGCATTGTGTAAGAAAAATATTTTCTTAACGATTGCCCGTCCCAGATTCTGGAACTTTCTGTTTTGGGTCTGGTTGTTGAAGCGAGTTCTATTTTGTAAGGAAGACGTGCAGAGCTGGACAATCATTCATCCGCTCCTAGTTCTGGAAAGTTGACAGTAAGAATTATGATCTGCATCATTAGTAGATGGATTATTTGGAACAGTAATATTCGCATTATTTCCATTCACGCATTGGGTTCTTTTCAGTCTTCTATGGGGTCAAGAATCGAGCATGTGCTTGTTGTGACATTTGTATAAAAGCAAAATAAAATGTTAATTATTTAAAAACTGGCAAGATTGAAGCTGAAGAAGATTTGTTTTGATCCTGGAGACGACATTGATTTAAATGATCATTTTGAAACAGCATCACTCAACGCTCTCATATGCGGCATGAATTTAACAGAAGTAAGGTTAAATCATTTTACGGAAAGTTTAGGCCAAGAAACCTCCACGAATTTATAGACCCAAATGATTTGTATTAAAAGATGATCATTTGTCTGTAAAAAACGATCAAGGGCATACTTGTTCGAGCTTACAACTAAAACCCGAAAACCCATCAATGTTTTTAGCCAAGAGTACAATTATACAAAGACTCAGTGTGAAAGATCAAAATCGCTTGGCCTTGTTAGACCGAAATTAGATAGGGATGCAGTTGCTAAACTTAAAATCACGCCTGCAAGAACTCCCAACAGATAACAAATGCAAAACATGGAACTTAAAGAATTAAATCAATCAGCAGGCGATTAAAAATTACAATAGAAGCAGAAACCAAGTTTTTCGAAGCAAGATACAGCGTTTAAAGATATACACGACTGACCGCTACCCCTTTGCCGAGAAATAGGGCACTTGATCATGCTTTAAGAACCATCAGAGGCGAATTAACAATTTAGCAAAACTAGGGAACTAGATGGGCATATAAGAGAAAAGAATAAAAACTCGTTGAGGCTGATGACGCCGACTTAGGCATGATATTAAAGAAAGAAACCCAAAGACTAAAAGAATCTTGAACAAAGAAAGATCAGGCAAGGACTAGAAAAGTGCTAACTACTAACCGAGACCAATTACGAATACAAGTGAATTGATATAAGAGGTAACTATCCGAAAAAATTTTATATGAAGACACAAACGCTAGCGAACGAATAAAAAACGATGTTTAGGAGGCAAGGCGTCACATTAAGCAAGCGTTATAACTGCCTTAGGTTTGCAAAAGTACACTGGTAATGGTTATTACGGCGGCGGTGGTCCAAAGGTCATTACTCCGCCACCATCGCCTCCACCTGACTAAATCATGGGGTAAAAAAAAACAGCTTGATATCTGCGAATTTATTAAAAACTTAGCCAGTAAAGCTATAGGACTCTTTACCGAGTATATTAGGGGTATTTGTTAGGGCTTTTGTTTACTGCAAGCTAAGTAGTTGGCTTTATGGCCGAGCACTTAGGCACTAGTTCTCTTAATAGTGGGGTTACTATTTAGTAAGTTAAAGACCAAAGTAATCCTATGCAGTTTAATCCAAGAACAAGCGCTGTTTTTCATATTCATGGTCATCGCGAAACAGAGTTCGCGAGCTTTGCTGAGCCTTCAATGACTTTGGGGTGGTGGACTTTCGGGGATTAGATGACCTTAATCTTCGGGTGTTTCTTTGATTGGGTTGTAATATTACTGGCTACAGAATTTATGTCGTTTTTTCCCAACTTTCTGTTCATTGCTGCTATAATGGAATTTCAGTATTATAGTTTATTATTGTACTATCTGGAGTCTGAGGTCAGAATGAGCATGTATAAACAGTGCCAACAGCAATGTATACTTTCGATCTTGCGTATTGTAAAACATGTTGGTACCTGTGAATATATGAAGGTAAATCAACTGTAGAATTAATGGAGTCCTCTAAATTTGTTAAGTTTTGTTTTGTGCGTCAAAGCAGTTGAAGGATCAGTTATTGCTAGATCTTGCCTGTGCTTGTCGACCAGCAAACACCAAAACGTAAGTACGAATAGAGTCGTTTATTCGTTCTTTTACCGCTCTAGTTAGGCCCTTAGAAGTGTCTAAGATCAAATGTTGTCATGCTTGTTTTATGCTCTTGCTCAATGGACCAGGATCCTACCTGAACAATTTTGAAAGGAGAACGCAGTCTTAGTTATACTTTCTGTGCGTGCCCCGAAAATAAATGAGCCTAGGCCATGATTAAGATCCAACTTTTGTCTAAAGTATGTCTGATGTTAATATTGAATTCGTTTCAGATCCTTTCAAAAGCCTTCATGTATTCCTGTTGCTGAATGGATTAAACGATTGGTCATTCGGTAATGGTGTTGCAGTTCAGTCAAAAATATCGTCTAAAGGTTGTAATGATAATGAAATCTGTACACTGACCTCAAAGGTCATGGCGATTTAAAATGATCGGCATACGCCATCCAATCAGTTTGATGCGCAAAAACACAGCAAAGTTTTAACTGGTATTCTGATAAAACTGCATCGGATGACTAAACTACGCTTCTGGATGTGCTCGTTTCAATAGGGGGCGTTAGATAGTTCTTCAATGGAGAGTACTCACTTTTACTGAAAAGAGGCCCAAGTCTGGGTTCACAGGCATGTCGAGGGTGTCAGTTAGATATATTTTTAAGATTGTAGTGCGGCCCAACAGATATTTGCGCCAGTTATATTTGAATCACTCATTTTTTTAATTTGTTTAAAAAAATGTTTTGTAACCAATTACAACTCAAGACAGTCCTTCGTTTTTAGAACATGCTATTGATAACAATTGCGGGGCAAAACGGTTCGCGCTCATGAAATATTCTACAAAGGTCGTTATGGTTTAATATAAAGTGATTCCATGAAGAATAAATAAGATTCCAACATTGATATGGCAGAGAACATTAGTTAGCCAGTTAACAAGAGTGATGGTTATTTCGGGTTTGTCATAAATGAAGCATTGAGTAAACTTCGACATTACTCTCAAACTTAACAATGGAATTAAAAACAATGTTAACCATTCCAAGCCTGAAGAGAAGTAGGTTACTATTTTGATAAAGAACTAGCTAAAATGTTAGGCTTTACAGCTAACATATTATATTATTTAGAGTTAACACCAACCACACACCACTACTTATGAGGGGGGAAAGCCGCTCGATCTTGCATTACAATTCATTACTCTATGTTCATTTGGGATGAGCTAAGCACTGATGAAAACTTTATGATGGAAGGCCCTCAACTGTTTTTTTTAGAGTCTTCCGCAGCGGATAGCTGCATATTGCGATTATGAATTTATTACAATTCCTCTAATTTACCGTTTAAAAGATTAGTTTGGGGAGGGTGGATCATTTAAATATAAAAATCAAGACAAAGCGGGTAGGAAAGTTGTTGAAATGTTGATAACCTGCACTTTGTTTGGAAATAAATATTCGTTTCTAAAAAATAACTGTCGAGTGGGCCAGAAGATTAGGAGTTTACATTAGCGCCTGTAAGTGTTACCTTGGGAATTAAAAGACCTTGCAGACGTTGGACTTTGAACAGAACGGTGAGGATAGGCACTTTGTATGGGTTGAGTACACTAAAGATGGTGATTATAAACGCTAAAGGTTGGCGACAGTAAAAAAGTTTCCTAAACTAGAAACAGACTGCGACTCTAGAAGCAAATAATGTTTGGTCAGTATGAATATAAATAGTTCGATAACTGACCTCAAATTGGCACTTAGAACTCATATTAGAATGGGAATAAAATTTGAATTCATAGCATTTACATATTTAGCCGTCAAAACAGTTTCAGAAAGCATTCACTTGGCCCTTTATCATGTAAGTCTTATGCCGGACGACAATAGTCGGAAAGAAAATTGAAATAACGGCCGTATGGGCGGAAAAAGCAGTTACATCCTCCACAGAAGAGAATCAGTTTTGTTAAGATGCTCTACAAATTACAGTTTCAGTCCGGCAATGAAATTAGGAGGACACGTTCACAATGATATTTGAAATTTCTGTCTTAAAAGATAAGGAGAGGGATGGGGTTGTGGGCGTTAGTGCGTTTCCTTCCTAAGGGGAATTCTTTCTAATTAGCTGGCAAAACTTAGCGTTTAAAATGAAAAGTTTCCTTGTCATTCTTACAATGGCGAGGTATTAAGGTTTAACAACAAGCGACAAATTAATATTAGTCTAAATAGAAACAATCTTACAGAACTGAATTGGATTAACTTACACATTTAGGCTCGTAGGGTTTTTATTAACTGAACAAGTTTTGACAGAGAGTATGATTAAAAATAATACTGGATTAGATTAAATTCTGCTATAAAACTTTGGTAGCATTTAAACTTTTTGACCAAAATCATTGCTCCATTGATTTTGTGGGCAAATGGTTGATGGAAAAAACAATATTTATCCTTGACCTGTTACAATATGTTTATCGTTATAATTTTTAATCCATATTGTGGTTTTCTGTTCCAACCACTTAAATGAAACAAAGCATATCATGATTGAAAGGTTTATATGGACAGATGATGACATTTATTAGTTGATCCCTGCAATAAACTGTGTGAGTGTTTAGAACAGTCTTTATGACTGTTTGCGTTCCTTATTTTAGATGAATGGTAAGCAGAAAGAGCATAGTAAAAAGAGAAACACTTTGTCGAAATAGCTTTCAGCGGAAAGACAGGCTGGGATAAGTTGTGTGGATTTTATGCCAGATATATAACACGGTTTTTAAATGCTTTAGAGAACAGTTAAAGACTGTAGTTTTATTTCACATGAAAGACAGACTCATTTGAAGAATGTTTGCGTGAAAATGATGTTATTGAAAATGACCAGGAAAAACATAGGATTAAACAAAAACTGAAATCTGAAAAGTTTAGTAAATTAGTATTAAAAACGGATAACCCTGCACAGTATGTTTGTTTGTAGATAATCGTTATTTTTTGGTTATTGAAGTCTTACTTGTCAGAGAACAGTAATATGCTGATTCTAGGGCACTTTCGCCCAAAAACTCGGTGGAGGGCGAAAGTGGCTTAGAGTCGGCATATTACCGTTCTCTCTCCTTCACTTTCCCTCCCTCCCTCCCTCAACGACTCACACCCTCCCCCTCCCTTTCTGTCTCTTCCGTACCATGCACTCTCCTTCACTTTCCCTCCCTCCCTCCCTCAACGACTCACACCCTCCCCCTCCCTTTCTGTCTCTTCCATACCATGCACTCTCCTTCACTTTCCCTCCCTCCCTCCCTCAACGACTCACACCCTCCCCCTCCCTTTCTGTCTCTTCCATACCATGCACTCTCCTTCACTTTCCCTCCCTCCCTCCCTCAACGACTCACACCCTCCCCCTCCCTTTCTGTCTCTTCCATACCATTCACTATCCTTCACTTTCCCTCCCTCCCTCAACGACTCACACCCTCCCCCTCCCTTTCCGTCTCTTCCATCCCATTCACTATCCTTCACTTTCCCTCCCTCCCTCAACGACTCACACCCTCCCCCTCCCTTTCTGTCTCTTCCATCCCATTCACTCTCCTTCACTTTCCCTCCCTCCCTCCCTCAACGACTCACACCCTCCCCCTCCCTTTCTGTCTCTTCCATACCATGCACTCTCCTTCACTTTCCCTCCCTCCCTCAACGACTCACACCCTCCCCCTCCCTTTCTGTCTCTTCCATCCCATTCACTATCCTTCACTTTCCCTCCCTCCCTCAACGACTCACACCCTCCCCCTCCCTTTCTGTCTCTTCCATACCATGCACTCTCCCTCGCTCCTTTCTCTCCCTCCCACAAAGTAAACCACACACACACACACACACACACGCACACACACACACACGCACACGCACACGCACACGAAACACACACACACACACACACACACACACACACGCACGCACAGCACAGCACACACACAACACACACACCATACACATACTCCACCTGTGAGTCTACACACCCATACACATATAAAGCTGCATATCAAGCAGTCCTTCACAATTCATTGTGTTGCTTCAATATTTACAAGGACGTATGAAGGAGACGCCACAGCGAATATTGAATAATCTTCGCAATGGCGTGCCCATGATAGGCCCTTGAACAGATCTGGCAGAAACACGATCCATTTTTCATATCAACAATTACAAAGCATTATAATAAGGCATAAAGCATAAAAAAAAAAAAGATGTAACCAAATCTGCGTTAGTTATCCGTTATATGGTGTTTTGCTGTAATAATTTCGATGTCGTACCAAAGGTCGGCCATAACAAAGATCGGAAAGCATAACACTTTTCTTCTGCAAAGATTATCTGGCACTCGTGATGTCAAAACAAAAGGAACAGGTACCACCGACACCAAATATTTCCAGTCCTAACAGCCTCTCTTTCCATCCCATTCACTCAGTTCGCCCCTTTCCCTCCCTCACAGTAAATCACTCACTCACTCTCTCCTCCATCCCTTTCCCTCTCACAGAAACACACACACCCCTCCATCCCTTTCCCTCCCTCACAGTAAATCAATCACTCACTCACTCTCTCCTCCATCCCTTTCCCTCTCACAGAAAATCACACACACACACACACACACACACACACACACACACTCACCAACTTACACTCACGCTCACACATACTCTCTCCCTCCCTCCCTCTCTCTCTTCCATCCCATTCACTCTCCCTCGCCCCCTTCCCTTCCTCACACACACACACACACACACACGACCTCACACTCACACCTGTGATCTACACACCCATACACATATAAAGCTGCATATCAAGCAGTCCTTCACAATACGTTGTGTTGCTCCGATATTTATAAGGACGTATCAAGGAGACACCACAGCGAGAATTGAACAAATAATCTTCGCAATGACGTACCCATGGTAGGCCCTTGCAAAGATCTGGCAGCAACACGGTCCATTTTTGTATTAAGAGTTACAAATCATAAATATTAGCAAGGAATGGATTATCAGAAAGATGTAACCAAACCTGCTTTACAGCCCCCTTCATCATATGGTGTTTCCCTGTAATATGTACGATAGCCTACGAAAGATAGGTCATAGGAAAGAATGGATAGCAGAACACCTTCTGCAAATATAATCTACCATTGATAATTAAACAAAACCAACACACACATATCAAAGATCATTTGCAGTCCTAACAACCTCTCTTCCATTCCATTCACTTTCTCTTGCACCTTTCTCCCCTCCCTCAGAATATATCTCTCACACTCTTAGTCTCAACGCCCTACTTTTATGCTTGCCTCTATATTAGCTGATGAAAATGTGTGTGTATGTATGTATGTATGTGTGGTGGGTGGGTGGTGGGTGTGTGGTGTGTGGGTGTGGGTATACGCGTGCGTGCGTGTGGGTGTGGGCGTGTGCGTGCATGTGAGCGCGCGCGTACGTCTGATTATGTTTGTGTAATTTTGTAATGGATTTTTTTTTAATCATTATTATTCTTATTACTATTGTTATTGTTATTATTATAATGTTGCTATATTCTTCATTGCTTCTGCCATTAATATGTGCAGTGTGTTTAGTTGAATGTTGTAGAATAGCAAGGACAGAATGGAAGAATAGGCACTGCCTAAAATCTCTATCCTTGAGTAATAAAGTTTTTGAGTCTTGAGTCTGACTCTCTCTCTCTCTCTCTCTCTCTCTCCTCTCTCTCTCTCTCTCTCTCTCTCTCTCTCATCCCACTCACTCGGTTCACCCCTTTCCCTCCCTCACAGCAAATCATGCACACAGACACACACTGAAACCAAATTACTGTCGGATTAACTCATGGTTGTACACGCACACACACACACACACACACACACTCACACCTGCGAGTCTACACACCCATACACATATAAATAAAGCTGCATATCAAGCAGTCCTTCACAATACGTTATGTTGCTCCAGTGTTTACAAGGACGTATCAAGGAGACACCACAGCGAAAATTGAACAAATAATCTTCGCAATGGCGTACCCATGATAGGCCCTTGCAAAGATCTGGCACCAACACGATCCCTTTTTCATATCAACAATTACAAAGCATTATAATGAGGCATAAATTATCAAGAAAGATGCAACCAAATCTGCTTTACAGACATCCTTCATCATACGGTTTTGCCATCATGTTGACCATGGCGTACCAAAGGTAGTCATAGCAAAGATTGGATAGCACAGCACTTTTCTTCTGCAAAGATTATCTAGCATTGATGATGTAAAAACAAACAAAAACCATACGCACACATACGGCCGACACTATCAATCATCCCTTGCAGTCCCAACAGCCCCTCTTCCATCCCATTCACTATCCTTCACTTCCTCCCTCCCTCAACGACTCACACCCTCCCCCTCCCTTTCTGTCTCTTCCATACCATGCACTCTCCCTCCCTCCTCCCTCCCTCCCTCCCTCAACGACTCACACCCTCCCCCTCCCTTTCTGTCTCTTCCATACCATGCACTCTCCCTCCCTCCCTCCCTCCCTCCCTCAACGACTCACACCCTCCCCCTCCCTTTCTGTCTCTTCCATACCATGCACTCTCCCTCCCTCCCTCCCTCCCTCCCTCCCTCAACGACTCACACCCTCCCCCTCCCTTCTGTCTCTTCCATACCATGCACTCTCCTTCACTTTCCCTCCCTCCCTCAACGACTCACACCCTCCCCCTCCCTTTCTGTCTCTTCCATCCCATTCACTATCCTTCACTTTCCCTCCCTCCTTTCTCTCCCTCCCACAAAGTAAACCCACACACACACACACACACACACACACACACACACACACACGCACGCACGCACAGCACACACACAACACACACACATACTCCACCTGTGAGTCTACACACCCATACACATATAAAGCTGCATATCAAGCAGTCCTTCACAATTCATTGTGTTGCTTCAATATTTACAAGGACGTATGAAGGAGACGCCACAGCGAATATTGAACAAATAATCTTCGCAATGTCGTACCCATGATAGGCCCTTGAACAGATCTGGCAGAAACACGATCCATTTTTCATAACAATTACAAAGCATTATAATAAGGCATAAATCATTTTTTTAAAATGTAACCAAATCTGCGTTAGTTATCCGTTATATGGTGTTTTGCTGTAATAATTTCGATGTCGTACCAAAGGTAGGCCATAACAAAGATCGGAAAACACACTTTTGTTCTGCAAAGATTATCTAGCATTGGTGATGTAAAAAAAAAAACAGGTACCACCGACACCAATCATTTCCAGTCCTAACAGCCTCTCTTCCATCCCATTCATTCAGTTAGCCCCTTTCCTCCCTCACAGTAAATCACCCACACTCACTCTCTCCTCCATCCCTTTCCCTCTCACAGAAACACACACACACTCCTCCATCCCTTTCCCTCCCTCACAGTAAACACCCCCCCCACACACACACACACACACTCCTCCATCCCTTTCCCCCTCACAGTAAATCACCCCCCCCCCCCCCCCACACACACACACACACCTCCTCCATCCCTTTCCCTCCCTCACAGTAAATCACCCCCCCCCCCACACACACACTCCTCCATCCCTTTCCCTCCCTCACAGTAAATCACCCCCCCCCCCCCCACACCACACACACACACTCTCCATCCTTTCCCTCCCTCACAGTAAATCACACTCTCTCCTCCATCCCTTTCCCTCCCTCCCTCACAGTAAATCCCCCCCCCCCCCCCCACACACACACACACACACACACTCCTCCATCCCTTTCCCTCCCTCACAGTAAATCACACCACTCTCCTCCATCCCTTTCCCTCCCTCACAGTAAATCACCCCCCCACACACACACACACACACACTCCTCCATCCCTTTCCCTCCCTCACAGTAAATCACACTCACTCTCCTCCATCCCTTTCCCTCTCAAAGATCACACACACCCAAAATTCACCAACTTACTCACACTACCACATACTCTCCCTCTCTCTCTTCCATCCCATTCACTCTCCCTCGCCCCCTTCCCTTCCTCACAACACACACACACACACACACACCCCTGTAAGTCTACACACCCATACACATATAAATAAAGCTGCATATCAAGCAGTCCTTCACAATACGTTGTGTTGCTCCGATATTTATAAGGACGTATCAAGGAGACACCACAGCGAGAATTGAACAAATAATCTTCGCAATGACGTACCCATGGTAGGCCCTTGCAAAGATCTGGCAGCAACACGGTCCATTTTTATATTAAGAGTTACAAATCATAAATATTAGCAAGGAATGGATTATCAGAAAGATGTAACCAAACCTGCTTTACAGCCCCCTTCATCATATGGTGTTTCTCTGTAATGTGTACGATAGCGTACGAAAGATAGGTTTTAGTAAAGAATTGATAGCAGAACACTTCGTCTGCAATATCTACCATTGATAATAAATAAAACCAACACACACATGCCAAAGATCACTTGCAGTCCTAACAACCTCTCTTCCATCCATTCACTCTCCCTTGTCCCTTCCCCCTCCTCAAAGAAAATCACCACACACACACGCACACACACACACCACACACACACGCACACACTCACATCTGTAAATCTATGCACCCATACACATATAAGTAAAGTGGCATATCAAGCAATCCTTTACGATACGTTATGTTGCTCCGATATTTACAAGGACGTATCAAGGAGACGCCACAGCGAAAATTGAACAAATAATCTTCACAATGACGTAACCATGATAGGCCCTTGTAAAGATCTGGCAGCAACACGATCCATTTTCGTATAAAGAGTTACAAATCATAAATATTAACAAGGAATGGATTATCAATAAGATGTAACCAAACCTGCTTTACAGCCCCCTTCATCATGTGGCGTTTCTCTGTAATATGTACGATAGCGTACGAAAGATAGGGTTACAGGAAAGAATGGATAGCAGAACACATTTTCTGCAAATATTATCTACCATTGATAATTAAATAAAACCAACACACAAATATTTCCAGTCCTACCTCTCATCCATCCCATTCACTCTCACTCGCCCCTTTCCCCCCCCCTCAAAGAAAATCACACAGACACACACACACACACACACACACACACGTGAGTCTACACACCCATACACATATAAAGCTGCATATTAAGCAGTCCTTCAAAAATACGTTATTTTGCTCCGATATTTACAAGGACGTATCAAGGAGACACCAGAGCGAAAATTGGACAAAATAATAATCTTCGCAATAACGTACCCTTTATAGGCCCTTGTAAAGATCTGGCAGCAACACGGTCCATTTTTTATATTATGAGTTACAAATCATAGATATTAACGGGGAATGGATTATCAACAAGATAGCTACGAAAGATAGGCGATAGCAAAGAAAGGATAGCTGAACACTTTCTTCTGCAATATCATCTACCATTGATAATTAAATAAAACCAACACACACATACGAAAGATCACTTGCAGCCCTAACAACCTCTTTTCCATCCCATTCACTCTCCTTGTCACTCTCCCTTGTCCCTCCCCCCCCCCTCCCTCGAAGAATAACAAACACACACACACACACACACACACACACACACACACACATCCCTGTGAGTCTACACACCCATACACATATAAATAAAGCTGCACATCAAGCAATCCTTCACAATACTTATGTTGCTCCGATATTTACAAGGACGTATCAAGGAGACACCACAGCGAAATTGAACAAAATAATAATCTTCGAAATAACGTACCATGATAGGCCCTTGCAAAGATCTTGTAGCAACACGATCCATTTTTCATAACAATTACAAACTATTATAATGAGGCTAAATTATTAAGAAAGATGTAACCAAATCTGCTTTACAGACATCCTTCATCATTCGGTGTTTTGCTATCATGTTGACCATGGCGTACCAAAGGTAGATCATAGCAAAGATTGGACAGCACAGCACTTTCTTCTGCAAAGATTATCTAGCATTGGTGATGTAAAAAACAAACAAAAACCATACGCACACATACGGCTGACACAATCAATCATCCCTTGCAGTCCCAGCAGCCCCTCTTCCATCCCATTTACCCTCCTTCACCACTTTCCCTCCCTCCAAGAAATCACATCCTCTCCCTCCCCCCCCCCCCCCCCCTGTCTTCCATTCCATGCACTCTCCCTCGCCCCTTCTCTCCCTCCAAGAAAATCACACACACACACACACACACACACACACACACACACACACACACACACACCTGTAAGTCTGCACACCCATGCACATATAAAATAAAACTGCATATCAAGCAGTCCTTGACAATACGTTATGTTGCTCCGATATTTACAAGGACGTATCAAGGAGACGCCACAGCGAAAATGGAACAAATGATCTTCGCAATGGCGTACCCATGATAGGCCCTTGCAAAGATTTGGCAGCAACACGATCCATTTTTCATAACAATTACAAACCATTACGATAAGGCATAAATTATTAAGAAAGATGTAATCAAATATGCGTTACTGATGTCGGTTATATGGTGTTTTGCTATAGTGATTTTGATGACGTACCAAAGGAAAGATTGGACAGCACAACATTTTTTCTGCAATGATTATCTAGCATTGGTGATGTAAAAAAAAAAAAAGAAACTAACACCACTGACACTATCAAACATTTACAGTCTTAAGTCTCTTCCATCCCATTCACTCCCTCGCCCCTTTCCCTCCCTCACGTAAACACACACACACACACACACACACACACACACACACACCACACACACCTGTCAGTCTACACACCCATACACATATAAATAAAGCCGCATATCAAGCAATCCTTCACAATACGTTCTGTTGCTCCAGTGTTTACAAGGACGTATCAAGGAGACGCCACAGCAAAAATTGAACAAATAGTCTTCGCAATGGCGTACCCATGATAGGCCCTTGCAAAGATCTGGCAGCAACACGATCCACTTTTCATAACAATTACAAAGCATTAAAAGAAGACATACGTTATCAAGAAAGATGTAACCAAATCTGCTTTACAGATATCATACGGTGTTTTGCTATAATGTTGACGATGGCGTACCAAAGGTAGGCCATAGCAAAGATTGGACAGCACAACACTTTTCTTCTGCAAAGATTATCTAGCATTTGTGATGTAAAAAACAAAAAGACCCACACGCACACATGCCGGTGACAATACCAATTATCCCATGCAGTCCCAACAGCCCCTCCATCCCATCCACTATCCTTCACCACTTTCCCTCCCCTCTCAATGAAATCACACCCGTCCCCCCCCCCCCCCTCCCCCCTTCTCTTTCTGTCTCTTCCATTCCTTGCACTCTCCCTCGCCATTTTCTCTCACTCCCACAAACAAAACCACACACACAAGCACGCACGCACGCCCGCAGCACACACACACACCTGTCAGTCTACACACCCATGTACATATAAATAAAGCCACATATCAAGCAGTCCTTGACAATACGTTATGTTGCTCCAATATTTACAAGGACGTATCAAGGAGACACCACAGCGAAAATTGAATAATCTTCACAAAGGCGTAACCGTGACAGGCCCTTGCAAAGATCTGGCAGCAACACGATCCATTTTCATAACAATTGTAAAGCATTATAATAAGGCATAAATTATTAAGAAATATCATCAAATCTGCGTTACAGATATCCGTTATATGGTGTTTTGCTGAAAAAAGGTAGGCCATAGCAAAGATTGAACAGCACAACACTTTTCTTCTGCAAAGATTATCTAGCATTCGTGACGTAAAAAAAAAACCATACCACTGACACCAGACATTTTTCAGTCCTAACAGCCTCTCTTCCATCCCATTCACTCAGTTCGCCCCTTTCCCTCCCTCACAGTAAATCACACACTCACTCTCCTCCATCCCTTTCCCTCTCACAGAACATCACACACACCAAAACACAACCACTACACACACACACACATCCATCCCTTTCCCTCCCTCACAGATCACACACACTCGCACACACTCACACACACACACTCACACTCCTCCATCCCTTTCCCTCCCTCAGTAAATCACTCTCTCCTCCATCCCTTTCCCTCTCTCACAGATCACACACACACTCGCACACACACTCACACACACACACACACCACACACACACTCCTCCATCCCTTTCCCTCCCTCACAGTAAATCACACTCTCCTCCATCCCTTTCCCTCTCACAGAAATCACACACACACACACACACTCGTCTCACCAACTTCACCACACAACACTCTCTTCCATCCCATTCACTCTCCTCGCCCCTTTCCCTTCTCACACACACACACATACACTCTTCCATCCCATTCACTCTCCCTCGCCCCTTTCCCTTCTCCACACATCACACACACACACACACCCCGCAGTCTACACACCAACCAAAACTCATATCAGCTCTCTTCCAATCCCATTCACTGTCTACTCCGATATTTTCAACACATCACAGAACGCTCACTTGCATCATTAAATAACTTCCATCGCCGTTACCCATGTATGCCTTCAACACTGCACAACACATCCATATTTCATATCGCCTTCAACTCATGAATCATAACATTATAAGCGATAATCAAATCGCGTTACATTCACAACGTTATATGGTTTTCTGTATAATTCATCTACAAGGAACCTACAAGACGACCGCTTTCACTTGGATGAAAAATGAAAACACACATACCACTGCCTATCCAATATTGCAGTCCCCAAACATCCTCTTCCATCATTCACTCCCTCGCCCCTTTCCTTCTCACACAACACAATCACACACACCTCACACACTCCCTCACAGCTCGTCATCTCACACACACATCCCTCTCACTACACATCACCTCACACCCGTCTCACAAACTCTCCCCACATCCTCTCACTCCTAAAATTCATCTACACAAACACCCCATACAACAATTCTCACACACAACACCCTCGCAATAATGTATCTACACCATATTCAATAAAGCAGCAACAACGTCTCACGATACGATTGCTCTGACATTACAAGAGTATAGGAGCCCAGTGAAAATTGAACAAATAATTCACTCTCGCCCTTTCCTCAAAAATGGACAAAGTGCCAACCTCCGCATTAGGCCCTCTTCATAAACATCTTGCATGCAACATCCCCCCATTCCTCACACCCACTCCCTCCCTCCAACCACCACGCGGCGCGACCACTCCATTGTAAATACCACCTACACATACAATAAAGCGCTATCAACAGTCTTCCGATAGTTATTTCTTGACATTACAAGACTATCAAGAGAC
>CM031628.1:43631907-43651960 GCA_018398815.1 Conus ventricosus
AAATCTGCGTTAGGGATGTCCGTTAAATGGGTGTTTTGCTATGATTTTGATGGCGTACCAAAGATAGACCAAACCAAAGACTGGACAGCACAACATTTGTTTCTGCAATGTTTATCATTGGTGGTGTAAAAAAAAAAAAACCGAATAATACCACCGACACAATCAAACATTGCAGTCCTAACAGTGTCTTCCATCCCATTCACTCTCTCGCCCCTTTCCCCTCCCTCACGTAAAATCACACACACACACACCTGTAAGTCTGAAACACCCATACACATGTAAAGTTAAGCTGCATATCAAGCCGTCCTTCACAATACGTTATGTTGCTCCTATATTTACAAGGACGTATCAAGGAGACGCCACAGCGAAAATTGAACAAATAATCTTCACAATGGCGTACCCATGATAGGCCGTTGCAAAGATCGAGCAGCAACACGATCCATTTTTATATTAAGAGTTACAATTCATAGATATTAACAAGGAATGGATTATCAATAAGATGTAACCAAACCTGCTTTACAGCCCCCTTCATCATATGGTGTTTCTCTGTAATGTGTACGATTGCGTCCGAAAGATAGGCCATAGCAAAGAAAGGATAGCATAACACTTTTTTCTGCAAATATCTACCATTGATAATTAAATAAAACCAACACACACAACAAGGATCATTTGCAGTCCTAAACAACCTCTCTTCCATCCCATTCACTCTCCCTCGCCCCTTTCCCCCCTCCCTCAAAGAAAATCACACACACGCACCCCTGCGAGTCTACACACCCATATATATATATATATATAATATATATATATATATATATAATATATATATATATAATATATAGCCACATATCAAGCAGTCCTCCACAGTACATTCTGTTGCCGATATTTACAAGGACGTATTGAACAAATAATCTTCGCAATGGCGTACCCATTATTGGCCCTTGAACAGATCTGGCAGCAACACGATCCCTTTTTCATAACAATTACAAAGCATTATAATCAGCCATAAATCAAACAAAATGTAACCAAATCTGCTTTAAACCCTTCATCACATGGTGTTTTGCTGTAATATTTGTGATGGCGTACCAAAGGTAGGCCATAGCAATGATTTGACAGCACATCGCTTTTTTCTGCAAAGATTATCTAGCATTGGCGATGTTAAAAACAACAACAAAACTACACACACACTGACACTGTCAAAGATCATTTGCAGTCCCAACTGCCTCTTCCATCCCATTCACTCTCCCTTGCCCCTTTCCCTCACTACCTCCGAGAAAATCACACACACACACACACACACACACACACACACACACACACACACACAAGCGTGCGCTCATACGCACATTAAGAAATCGTGAAGAAATTGAAAGGATGAAAAATACAAGATTTACAAATTAAGATACAGCATGCAAAAAATTCAATAAATGACAATCTTTTTCATCTTACTCTTTCTTTTGTTGTGATATCAACCCCTCTACTTCTCCCATTCCGATTGTTCATTGGGGAAAATGAGGGAGGGCGCAAACATCACCCCCCCCCCCCCCCCCACCAATCCCTGAATGGTCCACAGTACTACTTTAGAAAACATCACCCCCCCACTCCCTTACCCCCGAATGGTCCACAGTACTACATCAGAGTATAAGTGTGCACTGTCGGTACATATGCTCTTTCAACTGTGTGACAACAGTGTCAACACGTGGGCATGCACATATACGTTAGAGTTTATACACATACAAAGAACAAAAATGCTACGTTGCTCCGATATTCGCAATGACGTATCAAGGATAGGCATAGCCAAGACTGAACAAATGATCTGGGCGATGGCGTACCCATGATAGGCCCTTGCAAAGATCTGACAGCAACACGTCCCAATCATTAACACAATGTAAATAAAAAAACAGCATCAAGCATTAAAACATTACGCAACTGAATATCAAATCTTAACGATGTTAAAACACTATGTTCCCTGTGTCTCCAATGAACTGTCAATTTGTTCCCGGGTCTCCAATGAACTGTCAACTTGTTCCCGGCGTCTCCAATCAACTGTCAATTGTTCCCGGCGTCTCCAATCAACTGTCAATTTTGTTCCCGGCGTCTCCAGTGAACTGTCAATTTGTTCCCGGCGTCTCCAATCAACTGTCAACTTGTTTCCCGGCGTCTCCAATGAACTGTCAACTTGTTCCCGGCGTCTCCAATCAACTGTCAATTTGTTCCCGGCGTCTCCAATCAACTGTCAATTTGTTCCCGGCGTCTCTAATCAACTGTCATTTGTTCCCGGCGTCTCCAATCAACTGTCAATTGTTCCCGGCGTCTCCAATCAACTGTCAATTTGTTCCCGGCGTCCTCCAATGAACTGTCAACTTGTTCCCGGCGTCTCCAATGAACTGTCTTGTTCCCGTGTCTCCAATGAACTGTCTTGTTCCCGGTGTCTCCAATGAACTGTCTTGTTCCCGGTGTCTCCAATGAACTGTCTTGTTCCTGGTGTCTCCAATGAGCTGTCTTGTTCCCGGTGTCTCCAATTAACTGTCAACTTGTTCCCGGTGTCTCCAATGAACTGTCTTGTTCCTGGTGTCTCCAATGAACTGTCTTGTTCCTGGTGTCTCCAATGAACTGTCTCGTTCCCGGTGTCTCCAATGAACTGTCAACTTGTTCCCGTTGTCTCCAATGAACTGTCAACTTGTTCCCGGTGTCTCCAATGAACTGTCTTGTTCCTGGTGTCTCCAATGAACTGTCTTGTTCCTGGTGTCTCAAATGAACTGTCAACTTGTTCCTGGTGTCTCCAATGAACTGTCTTGTTCCTGGTGTCTCCAATGAACTGTCAACTTGTTCCTGGTGTCTCCAATGAACTGTCTTGTTCCTGGTGTCTCCAATGAACTGTCTTGTTCCTGGTGTCTCCAATGAACTGTCAACTTGTTCCTGGTGTCTCCAATGAACTGTCTTGTTCCTGGTGTCTCCAATGAACTGTCTTGTTCCTGGTGTCTCCAAAGAACTGTCTTGTTCCCGGTGTCTCCAATGAACTGTCTTGTTCCTGGTGTCTCCAATCAACTGTCAACTTGTTCCTGGTGTCTCCAATGAACTGTCTTGTTCCTGGTGTCTCCAATGAACTGTCAACTTGTTCCTGGTGTCTCCAATGAACTGTCTTGTTTCCCGGCGTCTCCAATGAACTGTCAACTTGTTCCCGGCGTCTCCAATGAACTGTCTTGTTCCTGGTGTCTCCAATGAACTGTCTTGTTTCCGGTGTCTCCAATGAACTGTCTTGTTCCCGGCGTCTCCAAAGAACTGTCAATTTGTTCCCGCGTCTCCAATGAACTGTCAACTTGTTTCCCGGTGTCTCCAATGAACTGTCAACTTGTTCCTGGTGTCTCCAATGAACTGTCTTGTTCCTGGTGTCTCCAATGAACTGTCTTGTTCCCGGTGTCTCCAATGAACTGTCTTGTTTCCCGGTGTCTCCAATGAACTGTCTTGTTCCCGGCGTCTCCATGAACTGTCTTGTTCCGGCGTCTCCAATGAACTGTCGTGTTCCCGGTGTCTCCAATGAACTGTCTTGTTCCCGGTGTCTCCAATGAACTGTCGTGTTCCCGGTGTCTCCAATGAACCGTCTTGTTCCTGGTGTCTCCAATGAACTGTCTTCCTGTTGTCTCCAATGAACTGTCGTGTTCCCGGTGTCTCAATGAACTGTCTTGTTCCCGGCGTCTCCAATGAACTGTCTTGTTCCTGGTGTCCACAGCAGGTCCGCATTCCGTTCCCAGCGTCTCCAGTTGATCGTCTTGTTTCTCGGCGTTTCCTCTGGGCCGTCATCCTTTTCCGGCGTCTATCGCCAGTCGTCATCCCTGTTCAAACCGAAACATGATTAGTCTGCGTCCTATTCTTTATGTGCGTGTGCGTGCGTGCGTGCGTGTGTGTTCGTGTGTGTGTTCGTGTGTGAGTTCGTGTGTGTGTGTGTGTGCACGCGAGCTTTGAGCGTGTACGTGCAGGCACGTGCGCGTTTACAAGCATATGCGCTCCGCGTGCGTTTTTGCTCTCTGCGTCTCATGTGTGTGTATGTCCGTGTGCATATGTGCGCGTGCACGCGCGTGATTTTGCGCGCGCGCGCGCGTGTGTGCGTGTGCGTGTGTGTGTGCGCGCGCGCGCCCGTACGGCGCGCGTCTATGCCCCTCTGCACGTATGCGCATGCAAATCTCTTGGGGTGTCAGTAGGTGTGGTTTTGGAAGCGGGTAGTGCTGTCCGAATGTCAAGACTGATGACAAATCGGGGTCATTTCGTCAAGTCTTGTGCTCAGTAGTAGACTGAAGACCATTTTCAACACTTCATGACAAGTCTTGTGCTCAGTGGTAGACTGAATTGACCATTTTCAACACTTCAATGACAAGTCTTGTGCTCAGTGGTAGACTGAATTTACCATTTTCAACACTTCATGACAAGTCTTGTGCTCAGTAGTAGACTGACGTGACCATTTTCAACACTTCATGACAAGTCTTTGTGCTCAGTAGTAGACTGACGTGACCATTTTCAACACTCATGACAAGTCTTGTGCTCAGTGGTAGACTGAATTGACCATTTTCAACACTTCATGACAAGTCTTGTACTCAGTGGTAGACTGAATTGACCATTTTCAACACTTCATGACAAGTCTTGTGCTCAGTAGTAGACTGAATTGACCATTTTCAACACTTCATTGACAAGTTGTGGCTCAGTAGTAGACTGAATTGACCATTTTCAACACTTCATGACAAGTCTTGTGCTCAGTAGTAGACTGAATTGAACCATTTTCAACACTTCATGACAAGTCTTGTGCTCAGTAGTAGACTGACGTGACCATTTTCAAAAACTTCATGACAAGAAAGCGATCCAACTGGCTCCTTGGTCAAACGATGCCAGTTGCCTTTGGAGAAAGACAATGCATCCTTCAGGGTGACAACTCATTTAAAACCTTCTGCGCGATTGTTGTTTTCAGAACTGTTATCTCATCTGATGGTATTTGAACTCCGACATACACATAAATTCTTCAGTTTAGATTCAAAAGCAAACGTAACTGTTACAAACTGACGCCGTTTCACCGATTAAGGTCATTCGTACATTGTCCTTTCTGACACGCAGTCATGAACATCCAGTCCCCTGCTGGCCTGACATCGAGTCCTGGACAGTGGGTCGTCCTCTGACCATACTGGCAAGAAATGAAACTTAAAGAAAAAAAATCAATGTATCTAAAACCAAACGCTACTCCACCCCCCCACCCCCCCCCCCCCCCCCCAGGATACTTAATCCTGTGAAATGGCACTAATCCTGACGTCTGTGAAAGGATACTTAATCCTGTGAAATAGCACCTAATCCTGCAGTCTGTGAAAGGATACTTAATCCTGTGAAATGGCACCTAATCCTGACGTCTGTGAAAGGATACTTAATCCTGTGAAATAGCACCTAATCCTGCAGTCTGTGAAAGGATACTTAATCCTGTGAAAGGGCCCTAATCCTGACTAGTCTGTTGTGAAAGAACAATCCACCGGATAAAAGCAGACTAAAAAGTTTAGGACACCGATTTGAAAGGCCACTAACCCCCATGAAAAAGGACACTTAATCTTGGATAAGACATCAAACCCTGTCAAAAAGAGGACATGCAAGCATTTAGCTATGCAAGGAAAGGAAACTAATCTCCAGGGGGAAAAAAGATGCTAAACCCCATAGAACAAAATTCACTGAACACTATGAAAGAAAGACTTTAAAACCACACGGAAGGTTTACACGTTGGCACTAATTACTATGCCGGGTTTTTCAGTGGACCAAGGGATTCTCAGATCAGGAGGTACCAGGTGCGCACTAGGAAATATTCCAGGAGCAGGTTGCAAGACTTCCTCTGAAGCTCTGTAGCTCAGACCCCACCGAATCTGAAGACATGCGTCCATGTTCCAGATCACCGGGAAATCGGGCATGCTACATCACCCAGTCAGCCTTTGATGCCTCCCTGAAGCATCCCTCTGGTACTCCGCGTTTCACCTTGTTCCACAGAAAGAGCCAACAAAGGAACCACATCAACCATGTGGATTACACGAGAAACGACCCTGATACATAGAAAACTCACCCTGCGAAAGGAGAAGACAGGACTCCAGCAAATGAGACAATTCTACGAAAAAAGCGTATTAAAATCTGAGGGAGATTACAACTTCTGCTTGAAGAAAAGCTAAATGCTACGAAGACATACATCAATTCCTGAAAAAGTGAAGTCACTACATCCTCGGGGGGGGGGGGGACTAAAAATATGAGGGGGCAGACACCAAAGCATGATAAAACAAAACTTTACGTTTCTGTACACAATTTAGTTTGTTTCATCAAAGTGCGCTAAGTTTTGAGACCACACTGCGCATGACTTAAAGCTGATGGATAAATGAATTAATGACCGAGTAGAGAATTTAAGAGGGTCACGTGGCTACCACTTAGATCTCTGACCTACGCACAAGCCCAATGCCAATGCACTGGTCAGACCTTGAGTACCTACCTATCACTGGTTGCGCCATTATTATTAGTGTATGTATGCGGTGAGTGTACGCTGGATGATCAGTTAGACCAGTGTCAACAGATCTCCAACTGCCGCCACCATCCCCTGTCCGTACAGTGACAGGTCTTTCCCCTGTCCGTACTGTGACAGGTCTTTCCCCTGTCCGTACTGTGACAGGTCTTTCCCCTGTCCGTACTGTGACAGGTCTTTCCCCTGTCCGTACTGTGACAGGTCTTTCCCCTGTCCGTACGTGACAGGTCTTTCCCCTGTCCGTACTGTGACAGGTCTTTCCCTGTCCGTACGTGACAGGTCTTTCCCCTGTCCGTACAGTGACAGGTCTTTCCCCTGTCCGTACAGTGACAGGTCTTTCCCCTGTCCGTACAGTGACAGGTCTTTCCCCTGTCCGTACAGTGACAGGTCTTTCCCCTGTCCGGACAGTGACAGGTCTTTCCCCTGTCCGACTGTGACAGGTCTTTCCCCTGTCCGACTGTGATAGGTCTTTCCCCTGTCCGTACTGTGATAGGTTCTTTCCCCTGTCCGTACTGTGACAGGTCTTTCCCCTGTCCGTACTGTGACAGGTCTTTCCCCTGTCCGTACTGTGACAGGTCTTTCCCCTGTCCGTACTGTGACAGGTCTTTCCCCTGTCCGTACTGTGACAGGTCTTCTTACCCCTGTCCATACCGATAGGTCTTTCCCGGTGCGCAGATCGGCCTTGACCAGCCATCTACGCAGTCTTCCCCGATCCACGAGACTAATGGTCTTCGTCGTCTCGACGGACAAAGCATCATTGTCATGTGTATGCGGTGAGGTGTACCACGTTGTGTGTGTGTTGTCCGTGTGTGTGTGGTTGTGTCGTGTGTGTGTGGTAGGTTGTTATGTGCGTGTGTGTGTGTTGTGAGGCACGGCCCATTGTAGTGTTGCGCCATGTTGCGGTGTGGAGCGTATGCGCGTGCGGTATGTGTGTGTATGCCGTGTATAAGCATGTGCATGTGTGTTTTGTGTTCGGGATACGCGTTTGTGTATGTGAGCGCGCTTGTCGTGCGTGCTTCGTGAGTGAATGTGCAGAACTGCACGTGCATATAATTTGCGGGCTTGTGTACTCGTTCCTGCGCGCACCTATCTGAACATTGTATGTGCACATTATTGTGTACATGTGTGCCTGTATATGGGTACACACGTGTGTAGGTGCGCGCATGCTGTGTGTGAGTGTGTGTGCGCGCGCGCATGTGTTTGTATCTGTGCTTGCAGGCATGTACACGTGTGTGCGCCTAAAAGCGGCGCATGCGCGCGCTCGCGTGTGTATGTCCGCGTGCATGTACGAGCGTACGCGTGTGGGTGTGCCTGCGAACAGTATAGGAAGAAAAAGAGAAAAATGAGGAAGGAAAAGACAGAAAGGAAAGAGGAAAAACACCACCACTCATCTTGTACTGGCTCCATTCTCCCAGGTCACGTGACCTGGTCTCCCGTCTCCCTGCCCGCTGATGTAGCTGTTCCTTGCCCTTTTCAACACAAAAATCCGCGTTTTCTTTGCAGCCTTTGATTTTCAGGCTAATCATCATCACAACAACTTTTCTCATCCACTGCAGAAGTACAGGCGGAGGAAGATAATAGCGTAACTGCAATGAAACCTACTTTGAGTAATACGTCAGACCATGTGTGTCACTTAACATGTCAAGACCATGTGTCACGTAATATGTCGGACCACATGTGCCGCGTAATATTGTCAGACCATGTGTGTAACGTAATATGTCAGACCATGCCTGTCACGTAATATCTCAGACCACGTGTGTCACGTACTAGATCAGACCATGTGTCACGTACTAGATCAGACCATGTGTGTCACGTACTATGTCAGATCATGTGTGTCACGTACTATGTCAGATCATGTGCGTCACGTACTATGTCAGATCATGTGTCACGTAATGTCAGACCATGTGTGTCACGTACTATGTCAGACCATGTGTGTCACGTACTATGTCAGACCATGTGTGTTGCGTACTATGTCAGACCATGTGTGTCGCGTACTATGTCAGACCATTGTGTCGCGTACTATGTCAGACCATGTGTGTCACGTACTATGTCAGACCATGTCTGTCATGTTATGTCTAACCATGTGTGTCACGTACTTTGTCAGACCATGTCTGTCATGTTATATGTCAGACCATGTGTCACGTACTATGTCAAACTATGTGTCACGTACTATGTCAGACCATGTGTGTCACGCAATATGTCAGACCATGTGTCACGTAATATGTCAGACCTTGTGTGTCACGTAATGTCAGACCACATGTCACGTAATATGTCAGACCATGTGTCACGTAATATGTCAGACCTTGTGTGTCACGTAATGTCAGACCACATGTGTCACGTAATATGTCTGACCGTGTGTCACGTAATGTCAGACCATGTGTCGTGTTTCCGACCACTTCTCTTAAATAATAACAATGAATACTTATATAGCGCCTATTCTCGGCTAGAGGCCAAGCTCTAAGCGCTTTACAATCAACACTCGTTTACACAACGGGCTGCCTACCTGGGTAGTGCCGACTGAAGAGCTGCCAGCTGGCGCTTCAGTCGTTTCCCGTGTCATCCAGTCAGTATCGCTCAATATCGATCACTCATTTTCTTTACTTCATTCTTTCCATTTCTCACGCAGGGCGCATGCTATGTGTAACGTGTCATCCATACCAACGGCCAAACTGGCCTACTCTTCCGAAAGTTGGTGATGGGATTTTACGTGTGTGCAAGATGTTATGCATGCGTTCACACACGGAACCTCGGTTTATAGTCTCATTCGAAGGACTGTAAGGGAAATGGAGTCAGAACCAATGTTAACTCCGAGGGAAAAATCCCCCTGTACCGAAACGCCCGGCGGAGGTTCGAACCCGCAACCCCAGGATCACCAAGATTACGAGTCAGGCGCTCTACCAACTGAGCTTACAGTGCACGATAACATTCGAGTCGAATGCAATTTATGGCTGTCTACAGGGGAGACAAGAGTGGGAGGTGAGGGGGGGGGGGGGGGGCGTCATCCACTAGTGTTAGAGAGTGGCAATGTTTATCATGAAGTCCACCAGTCACACAATGTTATCGGTGATGGTGCAGGGGGATTTTCAGAGTACATGATTAGAACATTTCTACTCTTGGTCCTTGAGGACAACATACATTCTGTTGAGTCAAAGGTGAAGACATTTGAAAGTTTAAGAAGTTGAATCGGAGGTTGGGTTGCATTTTGTTTTAATCCGTCTTCTCTATTAATCATTAGTTTATGTATCAAATGACGCAACGCACTCTGCAAACCGCCACGCCACTGATAAATAAACCCTTCTCCGTTTGAATGTCGTTCGTCTTTTCGGCCAAACATGGGCAGAATTCTTTTTCTTTCTCTTTTCTTTCTTTCTGCGTACGCAGGCCGATACTCCTGCGGACACTGCCTGAAAAGACAGGCTGTGGAGTTTTTGTGCGTATGACCGTTTTCTATCCCGCCATTAAGACAGCCATAGGCAGACTACCGAGACTTGACAGTTCCAAATTTCGGCAAAATCTGGTTTTAGACTAAACCGATTAAATAAGCAAATGATAAATCCAGGCATTCCAGACCCGTTTCAGATCGACGGATTATCTCCATGTCACAGAATGAACTGTAACCAAAAACTACCGTCAGGCAGAAAAAACATGCTGCTAGACAGCATCCTCTGTAAAGTCCGTTGGCTTGCTTTGTATGGGCGTGTCCATGGCAATGATTCCCTGTCAACCACAAGCCAACAGTGGAAGGTGTACGTCCGAAAGGCGGGCGGGCCAAAGACGGCTAAGACGTGTAAAGACTGTACTCGTTGAGACCCTCCACACAAACGGCCTACTGTGAGGACACAATGAGACATGTAAAGACTGTACTCGTTAAGACCCTCCCACAAACGACCTACTGTGAGGGCACAATGAGACATGTAAAGACTGTACTCGTTAAGACCCTCCACACAAACGACCTACTGTGAGGACACATTGAGGCATGTAAAGACTGTACTCGTTAAGACCCTCCACACAAACGGCCTACTGTGAGGACACAATGATCTACAGCGGACTGACACTGATGCCATCTGCTCTGTTCTTTCTCTTCACCGTGTATCAACAGGTAGCTCTGCGCTGTTCCCGGTTTTATCCGTACTGGACCGATCACCGAGCTGATGTCACTGATCTCTGATCAACAGTCCGACAAAACATTCTTCACTGACAACTGGAGGTTTAAGGTCATGCGACTTGTTTCATTCTATGTTGGTCATAATCTAATTCACTGACCACTGGAGGTCTAAGGTCATGCGACTGGTTTCATTCTATGTTGGTCATTACAATCTAACACTTCACCGACAGCTGGAGGTCTAAGGTCATGTGACTGGTTTCATTCTATGTTGGACATTACAATCCAACAACTGGTCCTGAAAGTTGGGCTCTGTCAATGTACCTCTAAAAATAAACCATTTAACTAGGACACCGATTCCATTTGAGGAAAATTCAACTCTTTGAAAAATAAAACCAAAAGTTTACATTTGCAGAAGCTGTTAGTAAAACGTTATATTGTGACTTTTTCATTACACGAAAACTTGAAAACGTCCTTTCTTATTTAATAGTGTGTACTCACGTATCCAACAGGCACGTCAAAAAAATCCCCTTCTACACCCCGCCCCCCCCCCCCCCCCCCCCGCCCGTCCTTCCCCACACCCTCAAGTCTCCCCCCTCCCCCCAAAAAATCCTTCCCATAAATCTGTTTGGTAGTATCATTCAACTGTTCAGGACATCTTTGAAGGATGGGAAATAGAATGTGGATCATTTGCGCCATGCAGGAATACCCCAATTTGAAAACAAATTTACAAACACTCCGTTTCACGTCCTTAGCCTGTCCCCTGCGCCCTCTGTGTAGCAGTGTGTTGTGCCGTCTTCTGTGTAGCAGTTGTGCGTTTGTTGCAGTCGTTCTGTTGTAGCAGTCTGTTGTGCGTCTTCTGTGTAGCAGTCTGTTGAGCCGTCTTTTTTGTGTAGCAGTCTGTTGTGTTGTCTTCTGTGTAGCAGTCTGTTGTGCTGTCTTCTGTGTAGCAGTCTGTTGTGCTGTCTTCTGTGTAGCAGTCTGTTGTGCTGTCTTCTGTGTAGCAGTCTGTTGTGCTATCTTTTCTGTGTAGCAGTCTGTTGTGCTATCTTTTCTGTGTAGCAGTCTGTTGTGCTGTCTTTTCTGTGTAGCAGTCCGTTGTGCCGTCACCTTGTTCCTGGTGCTGTCTTCTGTGTAGCAGTCCGTTGTGCCGTCACCTTGTTCCCGGTGCTGTCTTCTGTGTAGCAGTCTGTTGTGCCGTCACCTTGTTCCCAGTGCTGTCTCTTCTGTGCAGTCGTCCTGTGCCTGGCGTCTCTAAGGGTTGTCCTCCTGTTCCCAGCGTCTCCTCATTGTCATCCTGTTTCAGGCGTCTCCCCCAAGCTGTCATGGTGCTTCCGGCGTCTCCCCCAGGTTGTCATGGTGCTTCCGGCGTTCCCCAGGCTGTCATGGTGCTTCCGGTCTCCCAGCTGTCATGGTGCTTCCGGCGTCTCCCCCCAGGTTGTCATCGTGCTTCGGCGTCTCCCCAAGGCTGTCATGGTGCTTCCGCATCCCCAGGCTGTCATGGTGCTTCCGGCATCTCCCCAGGCTGTCATGGTGCTTCCGGCATCTCCCCCAGGCTGTCATCGTGCTTCTGGCGTCTCCCCCAGGCTGTCATGGTGCTTCCGACGTCTCCCCCAGGCTGTCATCGTGCTTCGACGTCTCCCCCAGGCCGTCATGGTGCTTCCGGCGTCTCCCCCAGGCTTCATGGTGCTTCCGGCATCTCCCCAGTGTCATGGTGCTTCTGACGTCTCCCCCAGGCTGTCATCGTGCTTCCGGCATCTCCCCAGGCTGTCATCGTGCTTCCGGCGTCTCCCCCAGGCTGTCATCGTGCTTCCGGCATCTCCCCAGGCTGTCATGGTGCTTCTGACGTCTCCCCCAGGCTGTCATCGTGCTTCAGACGTCTCCCACAGGCTGTCATTCTGACGTCTCCCCCAGGCTGTCATGGTGCTTCCGGCATCTCCCCAGGCTGTCATGTGCTTCCGGCGTCTCCCCCAGGCTGTCATGGTGCTTCCGGCTCTCCCCAGGCTGTCATGGTGCTTCCGGCATCTCCCAGGCTGTCATGGTGCTTCCGGCATTCCCCAGGCTGTCATGGTGCTTCCGCATCTCCCCAGGCTGTCATGGTGCTTCCGGCATCTCCTCAGGCTGTCATGGTGCTTCCGGCGTCTCCCCCAGGCTGTCATGGTGCTTCCGGCGTCTCCCCCAGCTGTCATGGTGCTTCGGCATTCCCCGCTGTCATGGTGCTTCTGGCATCTCCCCAGGCTGTCATGGTGCTTCCGGCATCTCCCCAGGCTGTCATGGTGCTTCCGGCATCTCCCCAGGCTGTCATGGTGCTTCCGGCATCTCCCAGGCTGTCATGGTGCTTCCGGCATCTCCCCAGGCTGTCATGGTGCTTCTGGCATCTCCCCAGGCTGTCATGGTGCTTCCAGCATCTCCCCAGGCTGTCATGGTGCTTCCGGCATCTCCCCAGGCTGTCATGGTGCTTCCGGCATCTCCCCAGGCTGTCATGGTGCTTCCGGCATCTCCCCAGGCTGTCATCCCTGTTCAAAACGAACGACATCCAGTCATCGAATTCGTGCGTGCATGCGTGCGTCTATATCGATCTATCTATAAGCAAGCAAGCAAGCGTGCGTACGCGTGTGTGCGTGTGTGTGTGTGTGTGCGTGGTGTGTGTGTGCACGCGCGTGTGTGCGTGTGCATGTGTCCGTAACCGCGAGAGAGAGAGAGAGAGAGAGAGAGAGAGAGAGAGAGAGAGAGAGAGAGAGAGAGAGAGAGAGGAAGAGAGAGAGAGAGAGAGAGAGAGAGAGAGAGAGAGAGAGTGTGCGCGTGTGCACGCATTTGCGCCACGCGTGTAAGTGTGGCACCAGCGATCCTCATGCCATTGTCACTGTGGTAAAAATATAAAAATGATTGTGATCACTTTGCGAAATCCTGGTCTCCAGTGATAACTTGAAAACGTTAAGCTCATAAGGTTTCAGTCCGATTGCCTCACTGATTGCAGTGACGTCACTTCCCTTATAAGGAATCAGTCTGGCTCACTGATTGCGATGTGCACTTCCCCCATAAGGAATCGGTCTGATTGGCTCACTGCAGTGACGTCACTTCCCTCATGATAAGGAATCAGTCTGATTGGCTCACTGCAGTGACGTCACTTCCCTCATAAGGAATCGGTCTGATTGGCTCACTGCAGTGACGTCACTTCCCTCATAAGGAATCGGTCCGATTGGCTCACTGCAGTGACGTCACTTCCCTCATAAGGAATCAGTCTGATTGGCTCACCGACTGCAGTGATGCCAGCTTCCCGAGGAAGAACAATGCACCGAGGCGAAAATTAGATGCAATAACCTTTGCCCTCAAATAGTGTCTACTCCGTTGTTGCAACTGACAGCACTGTAGTTATACACTGGAAGCTTTACATGCATGTACTCCTAACTCATTACCATCCAAATGAGAATGCAAATGTTCCAGAATTTGTCAACTGGTTCAAATCGTGTATTACCCTGTCCTCTCTGATATGGAAACCAAAGATGGTGCGCTATGGAATCCTGGTGACCTGGTACCAGATTCTGGACAGCGGCCAATCCCTAAAATCCTGCCACCAAACAAAAAGCCATCAGATATGAATTAAAATAAAACACAAACCTCAGACTTTGATCCATTCCTGACTCAAAACCAAGTCGCTAATCCCCGAGACAGGGACACCACATCCTATAAAAAACACATACCAAAGTCTAATAAAGGGAATACAAAGAAAACGAAAAAAAATACTTAAGTACTAAAAAAAAAAAAAGACGCTACATTCTGAGAAAAAAAAACCTGTAGGCCCTCCTAAAGGGAAAAGCCAATGTAAAAAAAACAAGATGCAAAGCATATACACGTACTCCCAGTTTATCCTGAATACGCACGAGATATTCTATAAAGAGAAAAAACCGTCTTGGACTGGTGTAACCGTTGGTAATGGCTATTCTGCTAAACATCGGTCATCGTCTGTGACCTATAATGAACATATTTACAAATTTTCAGAAAGATCGTCCAAGAACTTTGAGATTTTCCATAAAGAAGAAAACCATTATGGGCCGTTAGTAATGGCTATAATGGTAAACTTAAACATCGGGCATCATCCGTGACCCATAATGAACATACCTACAAATTTTCAGAAATATCGGCCAAGTACTTTGAGATATTCCATGAAGAAAAACCGTTACAGGCCGTTACAGCCGTTAGTAACGGTAAACTAAAACATCGGGCATCATCCGTAACCCATAGTGAACATACCTACTAATGTTCATAAAGTTCAGCCAAGTACTTTCTGAGATATTCCATACAGAAAATAAATGTTACAGGCCGTCAGTAATGGCTATAACGGTAAACTAAAATGTCGGACATCATCCGTGACCCATAATGAACATACCTGCTAATGTTCATAAAGATCGGCCAAGTACTTTCCGAGATATTCCATTTAGACAAACAACCGTTACAGGCCGTTACAGCCGTTAATAACGGCTATAACGGTAAACTAAAACATCGGGCATTATTTGTAACCCATAATGAACATACCTGCTAATGTTAACAAAGATCAGCCAAGTACTTTGAGATATTCCATGAAGAAAAAGCGCTACAGGCCGTTACAGCCGTTAGTAAGGTAAAACGGTAAACCAAAACATCGGACATTTGTGACCCATACTGAACATACCTACAAATTTTCAGAAAGATCGGCCAAGTGCTTTCCGAGATATTCCGTAAAGAAGAAAAACCGTTACAGGCCGTTACAGCCGTTAGTAACGGCTTAACGGTGTAAGCTAAAACATCGGGTATCATCCAGGACCCATAATGAACATACCTGCTAATTTCACAAAGATCGGCCAAGTACTTTGAGATATTCCATAAAGAACAAAAATAGTTACAGGCCGTTACAGCCGTTAGCAAAGGCTATAATGGGGTAAACTAAAACATCGGGCATCATCCTGTGACCCATAATGAACATACCTGCTATTTTTCACAAAGATCGGCCAAATACTTTGAGATATTCCATGGAGAAGAAAAAAACGTTACAGGCCGTTACATCAGGCATTATTCGTGACCCATAATAAACATACCTACAAATTTTCAGAAAGATCGGCCAAGTACTTTTTGAGATATTCTATAAAGGAGAAAAACCGTTACAGGCTGTTACAGCCGTTAGTAACGGCTGTAACGGTAAACTAAAACATTAGGCATCATCCGTGACCCATAATGAAACATACCTACATGAACAATGAGCACACAATTCCGTCAAAGAAAGCCACTGTTCCCCATCAATAAAGACTAAGTCCTGTGAAAGAAGAGAATGTAAATATCTATGTTCAAGACCGCCCATCTTATTTTGCACGAAAACCCCCCTTTTCACATACAAATCACGTCCATCACATATTAGTTTTGGCCAAATTTAACACCTGTTTTCTAAAAAAATTAACACCTCAAAACTGCCAAATATTGACGTAATTAGCACATTAAAAGAGGGGGGTTTCCGTGCAGAATAACATGGGTGATCGTGAACGTAGATATTTACATTCTCCAGACACATAAAATCAACTAAAAATTTATATGGTTTGACCAGCCTGTCTGTTCAAGGCTGGCTGCTAGACTGTTTTTGCACAGTCCGTTGCACACGAGACCTGCCGCCAATCACGTGTGCGCGTTCAAACCAATCGACAGGGAGGTATGACATTATTTTCGCCGGGGGAAGGTTAGAGCTCATTATTCAGTAGACGGCCTAACTGTGCAGACGTGTGGTGCGAGAGAAATGTGGATATTCTGACGATCATGCGCGCAAATTGCGCGCTGTTGCCGATGTGCTTTATGGGTATTGGCAGTTTTACACTGTTGGTCTCCCCTTCAGTTTTATTTTCGGCAAGTTAAAACAAATTCAAACCATGCTGCAAGGCCCTGAATTTGGAGAATATTGGAAACAACCTCTCAGTCTACCTCCGACAACTACCCTGCAAGCTCTCAGTGAACGCCACAAACGCATGACGTGGGCCTAAAAATAGTAACGGTTTTGCAAAACCGCTTGGCTATTGATCGGGTTTGCAGTTTCCCTTCGTCGTCCGACCGACTTGAGCTGTGTTTACACTTCACTTACAAAGGCTGCCTTTTAGGCGGCCGCCGAAGAAACTTAAACAGATCCTGTGATTATTGATTCAGGACTCTGATAAGGGCTTTTGGCGGCTGTCTCGAATTTACGTCGTTCAAGTGTGAACCACAAAAAGCCCTTTCACATTCCCCTGCAAACACCTCCCATCTATTGTGCGTTTGTTTTGTTTGTTTGTGTGTTTGTGTGTGTGTGTGTGTGTGCGAGCGTTTTGTCCTACAAAGCAGTGCAGTAATCCAGGTCAAAACGATCTGGGGCCAATTGGCTTAGTTAATTAAACCACCCCTGCCCCTCGCATGCACACATATAACTTCTAATTCTTGCACAAAAGAGAAACTGATTAATAATTTTTTTTAATTTATGATTTTAATCTGGTTTAAAAATGAACCCCACGTAGTTATAAAGCTTACAGAAATATTTGATGATTTAGGGTGGGCGATTAATGCAGGAGTTGATAAAGTGTTTAAAGGGCGTGTTTTGATGAATTTATAACAGAACTTTTTGAAAACTTAACTATTCGAGAAAGCGTATTGAAAGCTGTTAGTAAAATCCAGAGTCTTGGCCTAAACCAATTATAAAATTGTTTACTATTTTACTTGATAATATTGTCCCCGAAGATGCGACCTGCATGTGTTGATGATCTTGAAGGGGTAACTGTTCCCTTTAAATGATCGTTTTTAGTTTAGAAAAGAAAATAATAAATAACACTGAATTTACATTAAAATTTTTTTTATTGCGTAAAAAAAGGGAACCAAAACAGTGAATCGTTTAAAGAATGATTAATTATTTTAATGAAAAATTTTAATGAACTATTTGATAAGACAATGAAAGTTTAAACATTGTTTTGGGATTGTAAAAAATATAAAAACAGACTTTAGGAATGTTTGGGAAGCAATCAAGCGTTGAACTTGGCTGTGTGATTCAAAAAAAAGCTAAATATTAGGTGTTTTTTGTAAGGTAAGTGGCTTGAAGTGTTGAACGCTTGGGTGAAGAATAAAAAGGTGTTTTACTTTTTTATTTACATTTATTTTTTTAATCTACGTAAATTTGTGGTTTTTTAAAAATGAAAAACCCACAAGTAAATCCGAGGGACGGAAAACTATATGATGGAAAAATATTCAGTAGTGACAAGCAATATGTTAGCGAAGTAGACATGGCATCATTAAACCCCACAATGTTCATGAAAGCGTGGCACTGCTATCTCAAAAAATCCCAGTCTTTTTTCAGATGGGCCTCATTTTAAAGTGTGTTGCCCGTTCGTTGATTATAAAACGCCTGAGATGTAAAGGGAATTTGGGTTTAAAAAAACAAAAAGAAGTAATCGTATCAACTTTAACTCTGATGGGATGACTAATGTTTACACAGTTTAACATGCAAGTGGGAGGCAAAGTTAAGGGGTTCTAGTGGTCTGAAGGGACAGCCCTGAAATCAGTTTGAGACAAAGTTCTACCCTATAGTTGGAAATTTTACCTTCTTTCCAAAAGGTTAGAGTTAAAAGGGCTTTTTAAAATAAAAATTCTGACATGTTTTTGTGGTGTGTTTTAGCACTCTCTCCTGTTAAAAAATCAGCAAACAGAATTTTAAGTATGAAGATATAAGCAAGAAATGAACTTTGATAACATACCTTTCGTAAGTATAAAAAGATATCTCGGTTTGAAGAGCAAAACAAACCCAAAATGTAAACGTATACAAATGGTTGTAGTAGATAATTAGTGCCCCTAAGGGGTTTTTCCCACGCTCCTACTTTTGGCAAATCACTGACAAATTTTTGGGGTTAATACTGTTTTAGTTTTTACAAAAGATTATGTTTTAATCGAACAATAAACCCGCGTTTGCCTATCTACAAAAGACAAATTTTAAACAAGGCTTTGTAGAAGGGTTTTGAGAAAAAATTCCACTATAAAAAAAAATGCCGGCATTTAGGAACGCTGTAAAAAGTTTTGTAGACTGTGAAACCAAAAACCCCACACCTAACCCGGGTTTTAAAGTTGTTTTAAAAATTACCAAAAAGCAAAAAGCCGTGTGGGTTTTTGGACTTTGAATCAATCTTGCCGCGGACTACGGTCCAAACATCAAGAAAAAAAAATCCCTTTTAACCCCCATCAGACTGTTTTTGCGTTTTTTGTTGTTTGGTAATGGTCAACACAAACACCAGAGATTTTCAGAGGGGCCAACGCAGTAGTGTTTTTAGAGCAGATGAAACAATTTGCAATCAGTTATCCCAACAACTAAATCTTTGACTTGTTATGCCTGAAGACAAGAAAAGCTATGATCATCTAACCCCTGTTGGATATGTAACAGAGATTTTAGGGGATGCTGTAAGAGACCCGATCAATTACGGCAAATTTAAGGGGGCGCGCACAAAAATTGTAAACTTCAGCTTAAGGTTGACCCCAAAACTTGGAAATGCCTATCTTCTTTCATAAAATACGAGGTACGTTCCCTTTTATCTGCAAGCAGTGACTTTGAATATAAGAGGGTTACCTGCTTGCCAGTCTTAGAAAATAATGACTTTTATCTTGGTTTACCTTTAAGATTCAGAAACTGTGGAAATTTTGGGTAAGTTAGCAAGTTCTTTCAAGACTTTTAATATAAACAATATTTTATCCCTCTTTGGTGCGTAAAAAGGGGTTTTCCTTTTGAAAACTGGACTCGTTGGGGGAAAGTTTTGAGAGCCGTCGTACAATAAGGAAGATTTTTATTAGGGCTTAAGGGAAAAACAAAACAGACTCTTTTAATCGCCAAAAATAAGTGGGCAGAAATTTCATGTGAAAAAAATGGGGGATTTTCCGATCATCTTGTGGCTGGGGTTTTTGGCGGGTTTTTGAATTAAGAATATTTTGAAACATTATTCTAGACTCTATTTTCTCTGGCGGCTTTTGGGGTGATTTTTAAGTAAAAATAGTTGACTTTAAAATTTTGATTATTCATTAGATGATTGAAGACGGACTAGGGGGGTATTGATGGCCACACCTTATGCAAAGAACAAATTTTTAGCGTAGATTTACTAAAAGTTATTAATGTCTTGGACGAAAAATTGTATGGATGGGATGGAACCCCACTGGAACTTTAAAAAGATAAAGGGTTGGTTAACTGGTTGGTTTTGAAAGTTGCCCTCTAATCCGAGGATAATCTTGGAAATAGATTTGAAAATTTAAAAAAAGATTTCAAGATTATCTTGGCCCCAGAAAGCTTAATGGCCCACAGAACTCTAAAATTTTTGCCCAATTTGCCCAAAAACTAAATATGGGCCATACGATATTCGTTTTATTAAGAAGGGTGAAACGCTGTTTATAGAAAAATTCATAAAACCCATAGCCAAATA
>CM031628.1:43652960-43665460 GCA_018398815.1 Conus ventricosus
GTTTATGTGCAACTTGTGCTGCCTGTCATTCACCGTTTGATATTTTTGAGCGCTCTCGGATTGTTGCTTTTTAAAACGGGAAGGGGGGGGGGGGGGGGGCTACAGGCTCCAGGAGCAGCTCACGCACAACACCCAAAACCCACAGATACACGCACAGCGCAGGAGCGACCCCGCACGCACAAGCACACACGCGCGCGCGCGCGAAACACCACACACACACAACACACACACACACACACACACACCACACACACCACACACACACACCACACACACACATATATGCACACACAACACCACACACCACACACAAAACACACACACCACACACAACACACACACACACGAGTAGTAGGGTCAGGGAGGTTTCATGCCCCTTTTGGGACCTCGGAGAGGGACCTCCCCGGTGTTGGCATGCGCGGCAGGTGGAGCGGCGGGTGGGGGCGGCGGTGGCGGCAGGTGGTGTCGGGGTGAAGGTTTTGTTTTTGTTTTTTTTGTTTTTGTTTTCTTGTCACGGTGAGTCACGATCGATAAAAAAAAAGTTTTTCTTGTTTGCTGACGTAGTGGGTTTAAAAATAGATGGGGGGGTGGTTCGTGTTGCTACGCCCCGCGTGCGGATCGATGTGCCGCCGTGGTTTGTTTTGTTTTTTAAATAAATGTTTTCTCGTTCCCGCGTGGTACGTAGACGTGTGGACAGAGACCGGCAGTGATGATGCTTAGGATTGATGTTGATGCTGACAGGGAATCTGTAGACCAGGAAAAAAAAAGAATGTCAATGTGGGACGCTAACAGAAGAAGCTATGGATCCAAGGTGGAAACTCCCTTTACTGTGTGATTGCGGGTCCAACAGGGAAGGGGAAAAACTGTTTGGGTCACTAAGTTTATAAATCACATTGATGAAGTAATGACACCACCTCCCGATGAGATGTGTGGTTTGTTACGGGAGTGGCAGTTGGATATCTTTCTTTTAAAAGGAGTCACTTTTATCGAAGGGCTACCCAAAGTAGAAAAATGGGATGATCAGAAACGACGTTTGTGGTGATGGATGACTTGATGAGCGAAACGGATGACAGGGTGACAAAATTATTTACGAAAGGTAGTCATCTTTCGCAACATGAGTGTCATGTACATCGTGCAGAATCTGTTTGGGAAAAAAAAAGAACAACGGCCATCAGCTTGAACAGTCATTATCTGGTGGTATTAAAGAACCCAAGAGATTTTCCCCACAGTTTCACCCATTTAGCTAAACAGATGTATCCTGGAAGATTGAAGTACGTTCAGGAAGCTTTTAAAGATGCGACATCCAAACCCACGGTTATTTGTTGTCTGATCTTCGTCAGGAGACACCGATCATCTCCGTCTGAGAACAAATATTATACCCCGACCCAGCAAGTCGTGTATGTGCAGAAATGATTTTCGTTTTCCCATATACCATGTTTTACCTGCAACGATATTTTTTCTTTTTGGTGGAAAAAGGGAGAGAGGATGTGTGGAGATTGTATAACACACTGTGAAGTCTTTGATACAGTGTACCCTGGAGTAACCCCCTCCCCGTTTCGTGGTGGTAGTCCTTCAATGAGACTTTGTGGCTCTTTAAAGCGGCGTCCATTTTACACACGCGGTTATTTGCGACCGGAACATTGACTCTTCACCATATGTCGGCACGTATGAAAAGGAATCCCCCCAAATGTTGCAGTTGTTGTGCGGTGCCAAGCCTGCTGTTATTAAGGCGGCCCTGAAAGGGGCCTCGCCAGATTTGATCAACCCCTGAGTGAATTTTTCCCTCACATTTTAAAAGGCCACGTGAGGGCTGAACTCCTGCCCAGAAGAAAACAGTTGTGCAGATACAAACAGGGCTTAGCCCCCTGGCGAAGAAAGGAACACCCAGCAAGAGAAAAGCAGATCTTGCAGAAGGGGGGATTTTCGGTGCCTCATCAAACCTGTCCTGGGGGTGCTCGGGAGGATTACTGGGGGGATTGTAACCACATATGGAGCATCGAAGAAAATTGATTTTTGTGGACCTCGTGGGGTAGACTCTGTTCGCAGGCCCCAGTTCCTGATGCCACAATTGACAGTCTTAGGGACATGGAACAGCGATGCGTGAAAATATTAGAGAACAAGATACAAGCCCGAAGACAAGGCTAATATGTTTTCATCAAACCCCTTTGGAAATATTTGAACGTTTTGATCAGTTAAGGAAAAAACCACTGGGATAGTGATGTTCAAGACACACACCCGCTAACCAACCGAATCAGAAACAGAGCCTTTTGATGACGGTCAACTTCCCAGTGGACGAGCGTGGAAAAGGATGTTGTGGAGAAGGTACCCAAACCGATGAAAAGCAAAGCCGGGAGCGGCTTTTAAACCGCGTTTCAGAATCACCCAGACTGAAATGGAACAGCGAGGGGAAATCATGTGCGAGGACAGCTGATTAAAACTCAAACCCTCGTGATTTGGTCAATGATGTGCTGAAAAAAACGTCGCCACTTCAACCTATTGGGTGGAAATCCTTTGCCCTGCTCTCAGTGTGCCACCGCCCCCCAGATTTAGTTGGAAACCCGACCGTGAAGTTATGACAAAAAAAAACAAATCCCCGGACCCGTCTATTCTTCACAGTCTACGGAAGGACTGTCCGTGTGGGTTCCCTTTTCCCCTCAACCCGCGTTTCTACACCATCAATGCCAACACCCCCACCATCATGAGAAAAACGTTCCCCTTATCATCTATCAGGAAGCCACGAGGTACAGAAGACTCTGACCCGTTGGAAGGGGGAACCTTATAGGAGAAAGACCCCAGACGGAACCGGAAACAACAGAGATTAAGCAAGACTGCACCTTTGATGGATTGGGGGGCCCTACTGACTACACCCGAAATGGCTCCGCGGAAAAATAAAAAAAAAAATTCGAAACAGAACAGATGTTGGGGCGGGCTTACTACACGCCACAAGCCCTGGATCTTTTGGTGATGTTCACGCCTTGAAACGTATAACGAAAGGCAAAGAGTCTGTACTCAAAGAATGGTTGAGCCACGAAGATGTTTTATACTCTTCATAAACCTGTGCGACACAAGTTTGAGAGGAGGCGTGTTGTTGTAGGAGGAATGGACCATCAATGGCAAGCTGATCTGATTGACGTCCAACGCCTGAAGAAAAACAATGATGGTTTTAGCTATCTGCTGACAACACAAAACCCAAAAGAAAATGTATGGCAGACTCTGTACAACAGCGACCAGGCCTACGTCCTCCTCCTCACCCAAAACTGAACTAGGGATCGTGTACGCATCGTAAAACGAGGAAGACATTTAAAAAGGTTATTTGCCATCTTGGTCTGAAGAACTTTTCACAGGAGCACCAGGAACAAGACGTTCATTGGAGACACCAGGAACAAGAAGTTCATTGGAGGGCACCAGGAACAAGACAGTTCATTGGAGACACCAGGAACAAGTTGACAGTTCATTGGAGACACCAGGAACAAGACAGTTCATTGGAGACACCAGGAAACAAGACAGTTCATTGGAGACACCAGGAACAAGTTGACAGTTCATTGGAGACACAGGAACAAGTTGACAGTTCACTGGAGACACCCGGGAACAAGTTGACGTTCACTGGAGGACACCAGGAACAAGACAGTGCATTGGAGACACCCGGAACAAGACAGTTCATTGAGGACACCCGGAACAAGTTGACAGTTCATTGGAGGACACCAGGAACAAGACAGTTCATTGGAGACACCGGGAACAAATTGACAGTTGATTGGAGACGCCAGGAACAAGACAGTTCATTGGAGACACAGGAACAAGGGCAGTTCATTGGAGACACCAGGAACAAGACAGTTCATTGGAGACACCAGGAACAAGTTGACAGTTCATTGGAGACACCAGGAACAAGTTGACAGTTCATTGGAGACACCAGGAACAAGTTGACAGTTCATTGGAGACACCAGGAACAAGACAGTTCATTGGAGACACCAGGAACAAGACAGTTCATTGGAGACACCAGGAACAAGACAGTTTTATTGGAGACACCAGCAACAAGGGCAGTTCATTGGAGACACCCGGAACAAGACAGTTCATTGGGGGACACCCGGAACAAGTTGACAGTTCATTGGAGACACCAGGAACAAGACAGTTCATTTGGGGACACCAGGAACAAGTTGACAGTTGATTGGAGACGCCAGGAACAAGACAGTTCATTGGAGACACCAGGAACAAGACAGTTCATTTGGGGACACCAGGAACAAGTTGACAGTTCATTGGAGACACCAGGAACAAGTTGACAGTTCATTGGAGACACCAGGAACAAGTTGACAGTTTTATTGGAGACACCAGGAACAAGACAGTTCATTGGAAGACACAGGAACAAGACAGTTCATTGGAGACACCAGGAACAAGAAGTTCATTGGAGACACCCGGGGAACAAAACAGTTCATTGGAGACACCAGGAACAAGACAGTTCATTGGAGACACCAGGAACAAGACAGTTCATTGGGAGACACCAGGAACAAGTTGACAGTTTATTGGAGACACCAGGAACAAGTTGACGTTCATTGGAGACACCCGGAACAAGACAGTTCATTGGAGACACCAGGAAAAAGACAGTTCATTGGAGGACACCAGGAAAAAAGTTGACAGTTCATTGGAGGGCACCAGGAACAAGACAGTGCATTGGGGACACCACGAACAAGACAGTTCATTGGAGACACCAGGAACAAGACAGTTCATTGGAGACACAGGAACAAGACAGTTCATTGGAGACACAGGAACAAGGGCAGTTCAAATTTGGGGACACCCGGAACAGACAGTTCATTGGAGACACCCGGAACAAGTTGACAGTTCATTGGAGACACCAGGAACAAGACAGTTCATTGGAGACACCGGAACAAGACAGTTCATTGGAGACACCCGGAACAAGTTGACAGTTCATTGGAGACACCAGGAACAAGTTGACAGTTCACTGGAGACACCGGGAACAAGTTGACAGTTCATGGAGACACCAGGAACAAGGGCAGTGCATTGGAGACACCAGGAACAAGACAGTTCATTGGAGACACCAGGAAAAGTTGACAGTTCATTTGGGGACACCAGGAACAAGACAGTTTTATTGGAGACACCGGGAACAAGTTGACAGTTGATTGGAGACGCCCGGAACAAGGGGCAGTTCATTGGAGACACCAGGAACAAGACAGTTCAATTGGAGGGCACCAGGAACAAGACAGTTCATTGGAGACACCAGGAACAAGTTGACAGTTCATTGGAGACACCAGGAACAAGTTGACAGTTCATTGGAGACACCAGAACAGTTGACAGTTCATTGGAGACACCCGGAACAAGACAGTTCATTGGAGACACCAGGAACAAGACAGTTCATTGGAGACACCAGGAACAAGACAGTTCATTGGAGACACCCGGAACAAGGGCAGTTCATTGGAGACACCAGCAACAAGACAGTTTATTGGAGACACAGGAACAAGACAGTTCATTGGAGACACCAGGAACAAGTTGACAGTTCATTGGAGGGCACCAGGAACAAAAACAGTTCATTGGAGACACCAGGAACAAGTTGACAGTGCATTGGAGACACCAGGAAAAAAGTTGACAGTTCATGGAGACACCAGGACAAGTTGACAGTTCTTGGAGACACCAGGAACAAGACAGTTTATTTGGGGACACCAGGAACAAGACAGTTCATTGGAGACACCAGGAACAAGACAGTTCATTGGAGACACCCGGAACAAGACAGTTCATTGGAGACACCCGGGGAAAAGACAGTTCATTGGAGACACCCGGAACAAGTTGACAGTTCTTGGGACACCCGGAACAAGACAGTTCATGGAGGACCCGGGAACAAGACAGTTCATTGGAGACGCCAGGAACAAGTTGACAGTTCATTGGAGACACCAGGAACAAGACAGTTCATTGGAGACACCAGGAACAAGCAGTTCATTGGAGACGCCAGGAACAAGACAGTTCATTGGAGACACCAGGAACAAGACAGTTCATTGGAGGACCAGGAACAAGTTGACCAGTTCTTGGAGGACACAGGAACAAGACAGTGCATTGGAGACACCAGGAACAAGACAGTTCATTGGAGACACCAGGAACAAGGGCAGTTCATTGGAGGGCACCCGGAACAAGTTGACAGTTCATTGGAGACACCAGGAAAAAGTTGACAGTTCATTGGAGACACCAGGAACAAGGGCAGTTCATTGGAGACACCAGGAACAAGACAGTTCATGGAGACACCAGGAAAAAAGTTGACAGTTCATTGGAGACACCAGGAACAAGTTGACAGTTCATTGGAGACGCCGGGAAACAAGGGCAGTTCATTGGAGACACCAGGAACAAGTAGACAGTTCATTGGAGACACCAGGAACAAGGCAGTTCATTGGAGACACCAGGAACAAGTTGACAGTTTATTGGAGACCCAGGAACAAGACAGTTCATTGGAGCACCAGGAACAAGACAGTTCATTGGAGACACCAGGAACAAGTTGACAGTTCATTGGAAGACACCAGGAACAAGTTTACAGTTCATTGGAGGGCACCAGGAACAAGGGCAGTTTATTGGAGACACAGGAAAAAAGACAGTTCATTGGAGACCGGGAAACAGTTGACAGTTCATTGGAGACACCCGGAACAAGACAGTTCATTGGAGACACCCGGAACAAGTTGACAGTTCATTGGAGACACCGGGAACAAGACAGTTCATTGGAGACACCAGGAACAAGTTGACGTTCATTGGAGACACCAGGAACAAGACAGTTCATTGGAGACACCAGGAACAATACAGTTCATTTGGGGACACCAGGAACAAGTTGACCCGTTCATTGGAGACACCAGGAACAAGACAGTTCATTGGAGACACAGGAACAAGACAGTTCATGGGAGACACCAGGAACAGACAGTTCATTGGAGACACCAGGAACAAGACAGTTCATTGGAGACACCAGGAACAAGTTGACAGTTCATTGGAGACACCGGGAACAAGTTGACAGTTGATTGGAGACACCCGGGAACAAGACAGTTCATTGGAGACACCGGGAACAAGACAGTTCATTGGAGAACCAGGAACAAGACAGTTCTTGGAGAAAAACCAGGAACAAGACAGTTCCTTTGGGGACACCAGGAACAAGACAGTTCATTGGAGACACCAGGAACAAGTTGACAGGGTTTATAGGAGACACCAGGAACAAGTTTACAGTTCTTGGAGACACCAGGAACAAGTTGACAGTCATGGAGACACCAGGAACAAGACGTTGATTGGAGACCCAGGAACAAGACAGTTCATTGGAGACACCAGGAACAAGTTGACAGTTCTTGGAGACACCCGGAACAAGTTGACAGTTCATTGGAGACACCCGGAACAAGACAGTTCATTGGAGACACCAGGAACAAGACAGTTCATTGGAGACACCAGGAACAAGGGCAGTTCATTGGAGACACCAGGAACAAGTTGACAGTTCATTGGGACACCAGGAAACAAGACAGTCATTGGAGACACCAGGAACCAAGTTGAAGTTCATTGGAGACACCAGGAACAAGACAGTTCATTGGAGACACAGGAACAAGTTGACAGTTCATTGGAGACCAGGAAACAGACAGTTCATTGGAGACACCAGGAACAAGTTGACAGTTCATTGGAGACACCAGGAACAAGGGCAGTTCATTGGAGAACCAGGGAAAAAGACAGTTCATTGGGGACACCCGGAACAAGACAGTTCATTGGAGACACCCGGAAAAAAGACAGTTCATTGGGAGACACCAGGAACAAGACAGTTCATTGGAGACACCAGGAACAAGACAGTTCATTGGAGACACCCGGGAACAAGTTGTCAGTTCATTGGAGACACCAGGAAACAAGGCAGTTCATTGGAGACACCAGGAACAAGACAGTTCATTGGAGACACCGGGAACAAGACAGTGCTTGGAGACACCAGGAAAAGACGTTCATTGGAGACACCAGGAACAAGACAGTTCTTGGGACACCAGGAAAAAGTTGACAGTTCATTGGAGACACCAGGAACAAGACAGTTCATGGAGACACCAGGAACAAGACAGTTCATTGGAGACACCAGGAACAAGACAGTTCATTGGAGACACCGGGACAGGGGCAGTTCATTGGAGACACCAGGAACAAGTGACAGTTCATTGGAGACACAGAACAAGACAGTTCATTGGAGACGCCCGGAACAAGACAGTTCATTGGAGACACCAGGAACAAGACAGTTCATTGGAGACACCAGGAACAAGAAGTTCATTGGAGACACCAGGAACAAGTTGACAGTTCTAGGAGACACCAGGAACAAGTTGACAGTTCATAGGAACACCAGGAACAAGTTGCGTTCATTGGAGGAACCAGGAACAAGTTGACAGTTCATTGGAGACACCAGGAACAAGACAGTTCATTGGAGACACGGGAACCCAAATTGACAGTTGATTGGAGACGCCAGGAACAAGACAGTTCATTGGAGAACCAGGAACAAGGGCAGTTCATTGGAGACACCGGAACAAGGGCAGTTCATTGGAGACACCAGGAACAAGTTGACAGTTCAAATTTGGGGACACCCGGAACAAGTTGACAGTTCATTGGAGACCAGGAACAAGTTGACGTCATTGGAGACACCCGGAACAAGGGGCAGTTCATTGGAGACACCAGGAACAAGACAGTTCATTGGAGACACCGGAACAAGACAGTTCTTGGAGACACCAGCAACAAAGACAGTTAAATTTGGAGACACCCGGAACAAGACAGTTCATTGGAGGGCCCAGGAAAAGTTGACAGTTCATTTTGGGGACACAGGAAAAAAGACAGTTCATTGGAGACACCAGGAAGGTTTTACAGTGATTGGAGACCCGGAACAAGACAGTTCATTGGAGGCCACCCGAACAAGACAGTTCATTGGAGACACCAGGAACAATGTTGACAGTTCATTGGAGACGCCCGGGAACAAGTTGACAGTTGATTGGAGACGCGGAAACAAATTGACAGTTGATTTGGGGGACGCCGGGAACAAGTTGACAGTTGATTGGAGACGCCGGGAACAAAGTTGACAGTTTATTGGAGACGCCGGGAACAAATTGACAGTTGATTGGAGACGCCGGTAACAAGTTTACAGTTCATTGGGACGCCGGGAACAAGTTGACAGTTATTGGAGACGGCCGGGAACAAATTGACAGTTCATTGGAGACACCGGGAACATTTGTGTTTTAACATCGTTAAAATTTGTATTCAGTTGGTAATATTTTAATGCTTGATGCTGGTTTTTTTTTTACATTGTGTTAATGATTGGGACGTGTTTTCTGCCAGATCTTTGCAAGGGCCTATCATGGGTACGTCATCGCCAAGATCATTTGTTCAGTCTTGGCTATGGCCTATCCTTGATACGTCATTGCGAATATCAGAGCAACGTAGCATTTTTGTTCTTTGTATGTGTATAAACTCTAACGTATATGTGCATGCCCACGTGTTGACACTGATTGTCACACAGTTGAAAGAGCATACGTACCGACAGTGCACACTTATACTCTGATGTAGTACTGTGGACCATTCGGGGGTAAGGGGGAGGGGGGGGGGATGTTTTCTGAAGTAGTACTGTGGACCATTCAGGGATTGGTGGGGGGGTTGGGGGGTGGGGTGATGTTTGCGCCCTCCCCTTTTTCCCAATGAACAATCGGAATGGGAGAAGTAGAGGGGTTGATATCACAACAAAAGAAAAAAAAAAGGAGTAAGATGAAAAGATTGTGTCATTTATTGAATTTTTTGCATGCTGTATCTTAATTTTGTAAATCTTGTATTTTTATCCTTCCAATTTCTTCACGATTTCTTAATGTGCGTGCGAGCGCACGCTTGTGTGTGTGTGTGTGTGTGTGTGTGTGTGTGTGTGTGTGTGTGTGTGTGTGTGTGTGATTTTCTCGGAGGTAGTGAGGGAAAGGGGCAAGGGAGAGTGAATGGGATGGAAGAGGCGGTTGGGACTGCAAATGATCTTTGACAGTGTCAGTAGTGTGTGTGTAGTTGTGTTGTTGTTTTTAACATCGCCAATGCTAGATAATCTTTGCAGAAAAAGCGATGTGCTGTCAAATCATTGCTATGGCCTACCTTTGGTACGCCATCACAAATATTACAGCAAAACACCATGTGATGAAGGGTTAAAGCAGATTTGGTTACATTTTGTTTGATGATTTATGGCCGATTATAATGCTTTGTAATTGTTGATATGAAAAAGGGATCGTGTTGCTGCCAGATGTGTTCAAGGGCCAATAATGGGTACGCCATTGCGAAGATTATTTGTTCAATACGTCCTTGTAAATATCGGCAACAGAATGTACTGTGGAGGACTGCTTGATATGTGGCTTTACTATATATATATATATATATATAATATATATATATATTATTATATATATATATATATATATATATATATATATATGGGTGTGTAGACTCGCAGGGGTGCGTGCGTGCGGGGTGTGTGTGTGTGATTTTCTTTGAGGGGGGGGAAAGGGGCGAGGGAGAGTGAATGGGATGGAAGAGAGGTTGTTAGGACTGCAAATGATCCTTGGTGTGTGTGTGCTGGTTTTATGTAATTATCAATGGTAGATGATATTTGCAGAAAAAGTGTTATGCTATCCTTTCTTTGCTATGGCCTATCTTTCGGACGCAATCGCACACATTACAGAGAAACACCATATGATGAAGGTGGCTGTAAAGCAGATTTGGTTACATCTTATTGATAATCCATTCCTTGTTAATATCTATGAATTGTAACTCTTAATATAAAAAATGGATCGTGTTGCTGCCAGATCTTTGCAACGGCCTATCATGGGTACGCCATTGTAAAGATTATTTGTTCAATTTTCGCTGTGGCGTCCCCTTGATACGTCCTTGTAAATATCGGAGAACATACGTATTGTGAAGGAGGGCTTGATATGCAGTTTAAAATTTTATATGTGTATGGGTGTGTAGACTTACGTGTGTGTTTTTGTGTGTGTGTGTTGGTGTGTGTGTGTGGTGTGTGTGTGTGTGTGTGTGTGTGTATGTGTGTGTGTGTGTGTTTTGTGTGTGTGGTGTGTGTGTGTGTGTGTGTGTGATTTTACGTGAGGGAGGGAAGGGGCGAGAGAGTGAATGGATGGAAGACAGATGTTGGGGACTGCAAATGTTTGATAGTGTCAGTGGTATGTATTGTTTTTCTTTTTTTTTTTTTTACCCCACCAATGCTAGATAATCATTGCAGAAACAAATGTTGTGCTGTCCAGTCTTTGGTTTGGTCTATCTTGGTACGCCATCAAACTCATCATAGCAAAACACATTTAACGGACATCAGTAACGCAGATTTCATTCATCTTTCTTAATAATTTATGCCTTATCGTAATGCTTTGTAATAGTTGATATAAAAAAATGAATCGTGTTGCTGCAAAAATCTATGCAAGGGCCTAGCCTATCATGGGTACGCCATTGCGAATATTATTTGTTCAGTTTTCGCTGTGGCGTCTCCTTGATACGCCCTTGTAAATATTGAAGCACACAACGTATTGTGAAGGACTGCTTGATATGCAGTTTTATTTATATGTGTATGGGTGTGCATACTTAAAGGTGTGTGTGGTGTGTGTGTGTGTGTGTGTGTGTGTGTGTGTGTGTGTGTGTGTGTGGTGTGTGTGTGCGCGTGCGTGAGAGTGCGTGTGTGTGTGTGAGAGAGTGTTTGTGAGGGAGAGAGAGTGTGTGTGTGCGCGCGCGCGCGCGCGTGTGTGTGTGTGTGTGTGTGTGTGTGTGTTGTGTGTGTGTGTGTGTGTGAGTGGGTGAGAGAGAGAGAGTGTGTGTGTAAGAGAGAGAAGAGTCTGAGAGAGAGAGAGTGAGTGTGTGAGAGTGTGGTGATTTTCGGGGAGGTAGGGAGGGGAAAGGGGCAAGGGAGAGTGAATAGGATGGACGAGAGGCAGTTGGGACTGCAAATGATCTTTGACAGTGTCGGTAGTGTGTGTATATGTGTGTGTGTATTATTTTATATATATATATATATATATATATATATATATATATAGTGTGTTGTGTGTGTGTGTGTGTGTGTGTGTGTGTGTGTGTGTGTGTGTGTTTTAATCGCCAATGCTGTATCATTGCAGAAAAAAAGCGTTGTGCTGTCAAATCTTTGCTATGGCCTACCTTTGGTATGCCATCCAAATATTACAGCAAAACACCATGTGATGAAGGGTAAAGCAGATTTGGTACATCTTTCTTGTTACTTTATGTCTTGTTATAATGCTTTGTAATTGTTGATATAAAAAAATGGTCGTGTTGCTGCCAGATCTTTGCAAGGGCCTATCATGGGTACGCCATTGCGAAGATTATTGTTCAATTTTCACTGTGGCGTCTCCCTTTATACGTCCTTGTAAATGTCAGAGCAACATAACGTATCGTGAAGGACTGCTTGATATGCGGCTTTATTGATGTGTATGGGTGTGTTAGATTTACAGATGTGCGTGCGTGCGCTCGCGCGCGCGCGCGCGCGCGCGCGC
>CM031628.1:43670460-43689159 GCA_018398815.1 Conus ventricosus
GGTTGTGGGCAGTCAGACGCCGACAGCTTCTTATGCTTCGGCAGTAAAGACAGTTCCCAAAGTTCCCACTCGGTCAGTATGCTGTCAGACTGATGACTTCACATTTTCCAAGACGTTGCAAGGACGAACTGTCAACTCTGGTGGAAGCAGGTCCACCACCTTCCAACCCAAAGTGACTGCCCCTGGTGGAGGCAAAAAATCCGCCACCCCTCAGACTGCCCAGCAGTCTACAACATCTGCTGCTGGGCAGATTAAAAAAACCAGCAATCCCGCCTCGAACTCCTCTGTCCAGTGCCCGTGCGGGCAAGGGAGTTTCACCCAGTGTGGAGATGGTGGAGATGAAGAAGAAACCTCCACCGTCTCCCAAATACAGACCCTCTTCACCTGTTGGCAAGTCTGCCAACAGGTCAGTAGACCAACACAGTCCAGTGAAACTAAATAATAAATTCTCTCCATTGGACGCAGACGTTGAGGAGGAGATGACCTGATCTCTCTCCTTTTTGCCCTCTGCACCATGGATAATACGATATTCCATTGGAATATCCGTGGACTAAATTCCAACTTTGAGGAGCTGCAGCTTCTGTGTCAATCTATAAAACCTTCCGTCGTGTGCTCTTCAGGAAACCCAAATTCAAAGCCAGAAGACCTTTACTCTTTCTGGCTTTAATATTCTTTCCAAACCTGCACAACCATCCACGTTGGGACTGTCGGGCGGTGTTGCCCTTCTCCTACACAAAACTTTGTTGTATAGTCCTGTCGCTCTGTCTACCTCCCTTCAGGCTGTAGCTGCGAGAGTCACTCTCCACAAGACTGGCAATCTGTTCCCTTTATTTCCCACCTTCTGTCCCGGTTTGTCGTCAGGACCTTGTCAGTCTGATAGAAGAACTTCCTCGACCTTTTTTGCTGTTGGGTGACTTTAACGGTCACAATCCTCTTTGGGGTAGTGTCAATACGTCATCCAGAGGTCTGCTAATTGAGGATGTCCTTTCGGATTTGGATTTGTGTTGTCTGAACGACGGATCTGCAACTTACCTCCACTCTTCCACAGGTTCACTTTCGTGTTTAGATTTGTCGGTTTGTGACCCCTCGCTGGTCCTGGACTATGAGTGGTCTGTCCATGACGATCTGCACGGAAGTGACCATTTCCCTGTCGTTCTACAACCTGTAATAACTGAACACGTCTCTGTCTCAACATCTAAATTATAAAAAAGCAAACTGGGATCTATTTGCAGCTACTATTTCTACGGAATTCCAGGACACTGATTTTCTTCAGAGTCCGGACCCAGCAGAATCACTGACTAACACTATGATCAAGTGTGCTAAAGCTTGTATTCCAGTGTCTTCCGATAAACTTCAAATGCCAAAAACACCCTGGTTTGATTCAGACTGCCAACAAATTTCCAAAGTTCGAAAACGGGCTCAGCGTCAGGTGTACCAACGACCTTCGGGTCCCAATGCTCGAGCCCATCAGAAAACTCCGTCTAAATCAAGACACAACTTTAAAATTCCAGTAAACTTGCGGTCCAGAGAAGCTTTCTGCTCCAGGCTGCCTTCAAAACTTCCAAGAAGAAAGGTGTGAACAACAATAAGAAAATCAAAGGAATAACCCGAAGAACAGAAGAATGTCGTTTCTAACCCTCACTCGCTCCTCCACCAAGTTTTTGGGGCGAAATGGCCTAAAAATCATTATTATCTCTGACCAGTAAGACTTCAATAACCAAAAAATAACATTATCTACCAACAAACATACTGTTAGTTATCCGTTTTCCAATACTAATTTACTAACTGTTCAGATTTCAGTTTTGGCTTAACCTAAGTTTTTTCCTGGTCGATTTTCAATAACATCATTTTCACGCAAACATTCACAAATGCAATCTCTGGTTCTTTCATTAAATAGCTCTACAGTCTTTACTGTTCTCTAAAGTCTTTAAAACCAGTTATAGATACAGACAAAAAACCACACACTATTCCACAAGTCTCCCGCTGAAAGCCAGTTTTGACAAAGAATTTCTTTTTTTAACTATGTCTCTTTCTCCTGAACAGTTCTCTAAATAAAAAGTGTTCTGCTTCCTTCAGAACAGTCTATAAAAGTGTTTCTAGACCCTCCACTCATTTATTGCTAGATTAACTCAAAATAGTATCATCATCCAATTAAACCTTCTATCAGATATGCTTTGTTCCATTTAAGTGTTGGGCAGAAAAAGCACAATATATCAAAATTATAACGATAACCTTGGGAACAGGTCCAAGATAAAAAATAGTTTTTCCACAACCAGTTTGTCCACAAATTAATGAACAATGAGGTGTTTTGTCATACAGTTTTAACTGCTCCATAGTTTTATAACAAACTTAATCTAATCCATTATTTTTTTTAAATCATGGCCTCTGTTAAAAACGTGTTCAGTATAATAAAACCTATAAGGTTCTCCCTAAAGATAAGATTAATCCAAGTTAGTTTCTGTACATTATTTCTATTTAACTAATATTGATTTTGTTGCTTGTTGTTCGACCTTAAATATCCTCCCGTTTTGTAAAAAACAACGACAGTAACTTTAATTTTTCAACGTCTAAGTTTTGCCACAACTTAAGAATTCCTTTTAGAAGGACTCACAAACGCCCACAACCCTAAACCCATTCCTCTTTACAATCTTTTAAGACGAAATTTCCAAATATCATTGTAACGCATCACCATATTCCATTTGTAATGAATTGGTAATCTTGTTAGAAGCATCTTTTAAAACCGTTTTCTCTTCTTGTAGGAATGTACTGTTTTTTTCCCCTACGGCTTTATTACAATCTCTATTCGACAATTGTCGTCCGAATAAGTACTTACATTTAAAGGGCCAGAGTTTAATGCTTTTCTGAAACTTTTTTGACGACTAAAAAAATGTAAATGGCTTATAATTCAAATTGTATCCCATTCTAAATATTGTTTCAAGTGCCATTTTGAGGTCAGTATTCGAACTATATATATTCATCATACGGGCCAACAATATTTGCTTCTAATTTGCACAGTTGTTCAAGTTTAGAAACTTTTTGTTTCGCAACCTCTTTGCGTTTTATAATCACCAGCTTTAGTGTACTCCAAAACTACAAAGTGCCTATCTCACTCGTTCATGTTCAAAGTCTGTAACGTCCTGCTAGGTCCTTTTATTCTAAGTTATAACACCTTACAGTCTAATGAAACTTCCTGGTTCTTCTGGCCCCCGGGCACATTTTTAGTACAGTTTATTATTTTAAATTTCCAAAACAATGTGCAGGTTATCACATTTTACGAACTTTCCCCGTTTTGTCTTTGATTCTTTATATTAAATGATCCAACCCTCCCACAAACTAATTATTTTAACTGTAAAAATTAGGAAAAGTAATAATTTCATAATCGCACAATGCAGCTTTCCCTGACGAAGAGCTCTGAAAACATTGAGCCTCCCTCATATAAGTTTTCATCATGCTCAGCTCATCTAAATGCACATAAGAAATGAATTAATCCAGATCGAGCGATTTTTCCCCTCAAAGTCTTTTTTGTTTTATGTAACTATACTTTTTGATCGTCCCTGACTGTCATTCAAAGCAAAACATTTAAGCTAGCACTACATCAATAGTAGTAACCTACTGCGATCTTTTTCAGTATGAATGTCAACATTGTTTTTCCAGATCGCATTGTTAATTTGACGTCATGTTGAAGGGTAGCTCATTGCTTCTTTAATGAGCAAAATCCATAATAACCATCGTATTTTTAACATGGGCCAACTAAAGTTCCAGCATATTATATATTTTTAATCTAATTATTCCCTTGCTTCAGTATATTTTTAAACCATACCATAAAGACTGTGTAGAATATTTCATGGAGTGCGACCATTCTGATTCCGAAAATTTGTTATCACTATGCAGTTTTAAAAACGAAGGGACGTCTTAATTGTTATTGTTACAAACATTTTTTTAAAACAAAATACAATGATCGCGTTTTACATAGACAAAAAGATGCAAAATAATTCTGTTGGGGCCGCACTAAATTCCTAAAAATAAGCAACTTACTCTTGAACATTGGCTGGTACCCAACTGTCCACTTTTCTTAAAAAGTTGAGTACTCCATAAGCAATATCTTAACCCCCCTATGAAAAAAGAACATCGCAAAGGGTGTGTTTAGTCATCCGATCCGTTTTATCAAACCATTAAACTTTGCTGTTTTTGTGGCATCAACGGTGTGTGGATTTCTATGCCGAGCATTAAAATCACACCCTGATCCTTTGTGAGTCAGTGTAACAGTTACATTTCTATACACCTTCAACTATTTGACTACTGCAACGCAATTGCCGAATGACAAACTTTAATCCATTCAGAGCAAACAGAAAAGACATAAGGCTTTTGAAAAACTTTGTAACGAATTCCAATATTAATGTTAACAGACTTTAATCAAAAGTCGGATCTTAATCACTAGGCACTCCTTATTTGTGGGGCGTGCACAGAAAGTATAACTATGACTGGAAATCCTCCTTACACATCTTTCTTTCAGGCAACTGCGTTCACCTAGGTCCATAGAGCAAGAAGCAATAAAACAGCACGGACAACATATACTTAACACTCTAAGCCTAACTAACGCGGGAATAGAACAATAACACGTCTCATTCGTACTTACTTTGGTGTATGCTAGGTTCGCAAAGCACTGCGAGATCGAGCATAACTGATATCTTCTACTGGTTTGGATGCACAACAACATTACTTAGCAAAATTAGAGGACGCCTTTAATCAACAGTTGATTACCTTCAAGTATAAACAGTACCACATGTTTCACAATACCAAGATCGAAAGTAAACGTTTGCTGTTGGCACAGGTTTAAAGCATGCTGCCTGCTGACCTCAACTCTCCGTAGAACAATAAAAAACTACAACAATGAAATCCTTGTAGCAGTAAATTAAGAAGGTCCGGGAAAAACGATATAAATTCTGAGCCAGTAATATACAAACAATAAAAAAAACACCCAAGATTAAGTCATCCAAACCCTGAGTTCCAAAGCCCCCAAAGACTGTTTAAACTGGACTTGTTCCGCGATGACCAGAATATTAAAAAGACAGCACTTGTTGTTGATTAACTGCTTTAGATTACTTGGTCTTTACTTTCTAAATAGAACCCCACTATTAAAGAAAACTCCCCATAAGTGCCGCGGCCATAAAGCCAACTACCTTTTCTTGCAGTAACAAAAGCCAGCTAATAACACGCCCTAATATACCTGCCAAAGGCTATACTTTACCACTATTTTTTAAATAAACTCGCAAGATGATCAATACTGTTTTTTTACCCATGATTATCAGGCGATGGTGATGGCGAAGGAGCACTAGCCCAGCACCACCACCTCCTGTAAAAGCCATCACCAGAGTACTTATTGCAAATCCTAATGCTGTTATAACGCTTGCTAATGTGACAAAAACTTGTTGCTCTAAACAGTGTTTTTTATTCGTTCTGCTAGCGTTGTGTTTTCATATAAAATTCTTCGGATAGTTTCTCTTATTCTGCTCACATGAAGTTCGGAAATTGGTCTTGGGTAATAGACAACTCTTGTATTATTGCTGATCTTTGTTTACTAACTCTTTAGTCTTTGTTTTATTCCTTCATTAACATCGAGCCTAATTGGCGTCGTCCAGCATCAGCGATATTTTTTTTTCTCTTTCTAATATTGCTCATTTATTCATCCATCTGCTAAATATTTTTTAATTCAACTCATGGTTATTTTTTAAATCATATTAATGGCTGTTATTTCTTGAAGCGGCGGATCACAATAGTTTTATGATGTTTCTTCTTCTTCAGTGATGTCTTCTATTGTATTTATTTTTTTCGTCTACATGGTTTGAGAACCTAACTTTTGAAAGTTCTATATTTTGGGTTTCTGTTGGGATTTTTAGTTGGGCTTTTGGAAGGGCAGCAACCTTCCCCACATCTAATTTTGGTTTTAGCAACGTCCTCCGTCCTAATGTAGGTTCTGTAAAGCCAGCGATCCCGCTCGCTCACTGAGCTTTGGTCTAATTGGTACCCATGCATACAACTTTGAGATTTATTTTATACGAAGGCCGAACAAGTCTTCCGTTTGTCCTTTTTCACATATAAATGTTATCTTTTGTTTTAAAATCATCATGGTAATAGTTTTAGGAGTTCTAGTCCTAAACTTTGGTATAATAACTGACTTTACTTTCTGTAAATTCACGCCTTGCTCCCCTTTTGCTATTTCATCCTCCAATGAGATCTCCCGAGCGATGCAAGTGTTAAAGGATCCCTTCATCCATGTTGGCTCCTACAGATCATATCAAAATCTTCATCTTCAATGCCCGCCATGTTTTTAATAATTAACTTTATTATTTGTTTTATAAAAATTCACAAGTAATGCTCGATTCTTGACCCGCATAGAAACAGAAATAAACCCCATGGCGAGTAGGAAATATCCTAAAACAGTCAACGCTATATGGAATTTTAATCATAGTGTCGCAGTAAAATCCTTAAAGTATTATCATGGCTGTGGCGAATAAAGAACCATCGCAAGAGCAAGTGCAAAGTTTTTTTTTTATCCAAAAATAACGAAAGTACCATGTTCGATAGATGTATCCTAACCAAATCTATTCTAGAGCGTACTTAGCTTATCATCATTTTTGGCAAATAAAGAAAATTATTTGGGGTGGGAGGTAGAAGTTTAAACAGCAGACCTTGCGTCTAAAGATCTACATCCTTCACAAGTTTAGGCTTGATGATATTTAACAACAAACTACGTTTAAGGATTGACCTAAGTCAACCAGAGGATAATCAGTTCATGGCAGTGAGAGAAGTTAGAGACATCATATAACAAAACAAATTGATAAAGAAAAAGAGGCTGTATAAAAAAAACCCTAATGCACATTTGTTTTTTCTTTATGACACACTAAATATGAAGCTAACAGATTTAAAGATTTATATACAAAATAATTTTTTCATTTTAAAAAGCAATGACTGATGAAAAAATTTACAATATGTCTACAGCATCCAAGTCGCCAGAAAATGATCGTAGAAAACCTGACAAAAAACCTCAGAATACCACAAACATTACACAAAATGCAGCAATACTAGAGCAAGAGACCTTATCAAAAATACAGCAAGCCAAACGAAGGTATTCTGCTGCTTTAATGCTGTTACCGTATGTTCATACTGGAGCATCGAAACTATAAGCGCCAAATCAGGCAGAACGAGTGTTGTCTTTTAGCAACAGGTTGGTGCACCCCAGCTTTACCTCTAGGCGTATGTCTTCAGCTCTCGCCTGTGTTCATTAGCGTAGGTGCGCAGCAAAAAAAATAAAAACTAAACTCCAAAAGCACACAGCTATGGTTCAACGTAATAACAGCTAAACTTATTCCTTCAGGCTGATAATTAATAAAGCACAAGTGACTCAACATCACGGATGAATAATTAATCGTTACAGCGAATTTGATGACTACAAAAGACCAAAGTTGATCTCAAAAAGCGAGGACAAGTATTTCCTCAACACCAGACGCCGAGCAGATAAAAAAGGACTGTTTAAATAAAAGAAAACGCAACATTCAACTCTGTCTCTAAACAGCTTCACATTAACAACGCCACTACGGGTGTTTTATACTTATTTATGAGTCAAACCACAAAAAGACCAACGATATTGAATCTGATAAAGACGACCTAGGATCGTATATTTTTTTGATTTAAAATAATATTTGAGTTAGAAAAGAAACTCAGCATGGATAAGATATATGAATCCAAAACAATTGGTTTGAAGCAATGCAAAAAGATTTAGCAAGAGCCAACTGAATGATATTTGATTTAGAATTCATTGATCCAGCAAGCGTACGGCAAGTGTTGCTCATGCAATTTCCAAGTACCGGTAAACTAACAATAGACCCACACAGTTAAAGTAATGTTAGCTGTTTTAAACGACTATATAACAATAAATGAAGAAAAACAGAATCTGGGTCTCGACTAAACAGCAGACATTCATTCCTCTAATGACTTTAACCCCCGGTTGGCAGACTAACTTCTTACACACAGTTATGAGCCGATGAAGAAGCCAAAATGAGAGCTCTGGTTGGTCAGAGGGGCGAATCCTAGAATCAGATTTAAAACATCGAAGTATTCGCCGATTGTAGCAGTCTTTCATTCCACACCACCAGCATCGTTGCAAAAAATACCAGTTTCTAAACATAAAGAATACGACAACAATGTTTTCATGTGTTGGTCTCGCGAGGCTGCATCACGCCCGTCAAAAACGCAGAGAGATGTCTAACTATTGGGATTACATCAATGATCTTATTAATCTTCAATGGAATATCCTTTCCTGAGATAGTATAACAATTGATCAGTTTGAAGAACAAAACAAACCAATACAGTCAATATCACACATGGGATGAGAAACAAATCTACAGCCGATTAAAGGGTCCAAGAACTAGCCCCCAACAATAAGGCATCCATGCAAAAATCATGTTGACTTACTGCTTATGCATTCACCGCGGGCTACCACATAACACAATGATACGAACCAATGAATAGATTTATTTGCGCATACTTTCAAAACACTAACAACAAAGATTCTGCAGAAATGTTTAACAAGAAATCCATCTGGTCAAGCCGCAAGCAACATACGAAACATTGTATTAATCCCATTAACTGTAATACGGAATAATTAACTCCACCACCCGGATCTAAAGTTAGTTTTAAGAACTGGAAACGACTGCAAAAATTCTCCATATGTTGTTTCGCAGACTTGAGTCCTTATTGATCCTTATGAAGGGCCAGCGCCCAAAAACTTCGAAAAACATCTTTAATGGAGAATCATCAGATTTTTTCATTGCCTTCATTATTGTCGAGGTCGGATGGCCTCATTCAACGCCTGAATTATAAAAACAGAGACCAAAGCGGCAGAATATTGTTAGCAGCGCATGGCAGCAAGTGCTCATATTGTTCTAAAATCCTGAATTTACTGAAATCCTGAAGGCGCCCTGAAGACCACAACAGTAAAATCACCACTCACTGTTGGATATGTGGTTCGAACTCCATGAAGGAAGCCATCCAAAGTAAAAGACTCATGATCACATTAGTGGGAAGTTCAAGGTGCAAGCACACGTAAAATGCAATCTTCAAACTAAAAGTTTTATCCTAAGACAGAAGCTGCTTGACATTCTTTCATAACTTCGAGTTACACTCTCATCATATGAAAGAAAGCGTGGTCTATGCCTTCAGGGTGTCCATCATTGCACAGTCAATCAGAAAATGTAACATGTGTTTTACACTTTAAATAACATGTCTGTTTATTACTCTATGCAACACATTATGATCATTAGAGCACTGGCTATTCCCCATAAAGTCCTGCCTCAATAACGAAAATATTTTTGACCCAACCTCTTGTTAGAAAGGGCGTTTTACCTTATGAGTAAATAACAGTTTGGAAAGTTTAGACGAAGTATCAACTTCCCTAAGGGCGCGTATCTTTTCTAGTCTTAAGGAAAGGACATCATGATTCTGATTACCAACATGCTCAAAATCGTGGCAGAAGTTAGATTTAAAACGATGGAGGACTATCATGATCCTACTTGATGGCCGATACAATGTTTGTTGGCAGACGTTTTTGAAAATTGACAGAAAGACCTGCATGAAACATTACAGCCTGGATCCCCGCAAGTTATATTTCTGCGCCCGTGTTAGCTGGGACGCCATTCTTTAAAGTTTTACTGATACTGATTGATTTATTTCTGACTGCCAATGATTCAATGATGAAAAACGGATTGCTGGAGGGAATTAGTATGGCGTCCCACCATTATGTAAACAACAACAATACTTGACGACTATGATCCAAGAAAAGATCTAACTATCTCATTATTTAGATTCAAACTATCTTATGGTTGGGGCTATGGCGCAATCGCTTCCATTACGCAATTTGGGTACTTTAAATGACACAGTACAAATAATATTCAAAAGGCGTTAAATGTGGTTGACATTTGAACCCGGTCAACAGCGCGATACATTCTAAAGTTGACGTTAGAATATCTCATGAACTCCCATGACCTGCAATAATGACTATCCATTATCGCAGAAAGTCAAGATATCCAAGAGAGCCCGCCTAAAATTGTGGCCGAATCTTCGGGCAAAAAAAAATTATGTCAGTCAATTACAAGACTTCTACAATTTTATTTAAACATGTTTAAGTTGACAGCATGATCATCTGAATAATTGCTATTGATCAAGGAAACAGTTTCTATGAAACCATACATATGAAGAACACTGATCTTAGAAATAAATCCACAGATGCATCCAGAAAAAGACTTTTTTCAAGTTGATGAACCACAGCTGTTTTTGGAAAGACTATGGAAATCCGCAACAAGCTAAAGATGTTAGATTGGTCACCCAAAGAGAACGAAGCAATTAAGCTGACATTCCAAAACCTAATTATCAGACATCAAAGATTTCAATGATCAGCTTTTTGCATAATGAGAAAAAACAAGAAAGTCAAATTGGACCAGCCTGAATTTATTAATTGGGTTTACCTTTTTAGAATTATCAAAGCTTTTGATGTTAGAATTTCTTTATGACTACTTTTTAAACCCTCGTATCCAGCGTCAAGAGTACATTACACAGATACAAGAAAAAAATAAGTTTAGTTTGTTATAGATATCCCTACTGAATACGTCGTATAAAGACATGAATTAGAGTACTAAAAGCGAGTGATGGTAACGACACCTCCATTACCCTAAAGATTCGCCTTTACATTCAATTACTAATATAAGATACGGTTTTTAGGAAAGATGAAGATGAATTATCGGAAAGTATAAGATATGTGGGTTAAGGTAATAATTGAACAGTATTTATTCGATCCAAGTAAAACCATTAAGAAAGCAAAAGAATCTCTCCATGTCTTGGAGTCGAGCATATCGCATGACAACACAAAGAAAGCATTTTTGACAATAAGACTTTATCATCATGACAACGTAAAACTGCGCTCTAATTACATGAGATCAACACAACGTTTGTAACAAAGAAAAGTCGTTAGATAAACAAACACAAAACGTGTGTTTGTTAATCCGATTGTCATATGCATATGGACTAAGAGCCGGTAAAATATTAACGTGGAACTGTGTCTGTTGGATTAGCTCAGTTCTTCCTTTACAAAAGATCTTTGAGGAGCTGGTTGTTTTGTCGTGTCAGTTTCTCGTAAATAATACACGGGTGGATTCATTTTTACAATTCTTTTTATTTCATATGGATCAACACTCCAAACTGGATCTGTTGCCCTGATGCGAGTGTCCCCTTCCGCTTCCCCCGGTAAATAAAGGTACCTTACTTTCAAACCAAACGGTAATAGTTTGCCGGATGAAGACTCTCCTTCAACAACATTTATTGTTTGTTTTTTGATTGCTTGTACTGGTTTTAGCCCTTTAAATTCTTCATTATTCATTGCGCGCAAAACTGAGGGCAGTCTTCTAACCCATTCTGTGTTGCGAGAATTGTCAATCAGCTCTCTGTGATACTGGTAGGAAAAAAGTCTTTCAGATAACTGTTTGTTAAAGTTTTCAACTAAAGCCTGTGATCTGTGAACTCCTGGAATGCCTCTTTTAATGGTAACTCTATGTTTTAACAATAATTGATTCACTTGGCCTTTAAATTCTTTTCCATCATCGACTTGAATATGCGAGGATAACTTAGGGGGCCTCGTTGGTATATTAGTTGTATAGCAACAGCAACAGCAGAAGCACTCTTTTGTGTTAATGGTTCCGCATCTTTTATCTTGAAGCTATGTCAATGACTGTGAGTGCGTACTTAAATCTTTTTCGTCTAATCGTATCAGAGGGTAAATATAGAAGGTCCATTTGATGGGTGTCGTTTGGAGTTGTATTGACAAAGTGTGGTCTCTGTATTCGTCTAGGGCAGGTAAATAAATTTGCCAAATCGCTTGTTTAGATAACCATTCTTTTGCTGTTTGTTCACTGACACCAGCTGCTTGGCTTAGCTTTTTTATTGCCGTGATTCCCTTCCAATATCCTTTGGGTGAATAATAGATTTTGTCATTTTTTATTCAGCCAATATTATGCGCGACAAAATAGACAACAGTCATACCAACGACAATAAACCCGATTTCTTGCATCTTTTGTTTTTCTGATGGTTGATAAAAGTTGCTGAATTTTGGTGGGGGCAATGTCTGGATTGGTTTGCCCGTTACTAGATAATACTCTTTTATTGCTTGATCAACATCTTTAAATGTGTAAGCTGCATGTCCCTGTTTTTTCAGTGTGTCGTTAATGAAATCTAGCAGCTCAATTATATGCTGTTCATAGCGATATTGTGCTGCGGCTAGTTGCTCCAAGCTTTGTTATGTCTTTTTCTCTCGTCGTCATCCGTAGTTTACTAAACGCCGTAATTTACTTCCGCTAAAGCAAGCGCATTAACACAGCGCCGCCTATCATCATTACGAGTGAAGCCATTTTTTTAAATGTATTTTTTTAATTTACATATTGTCAGGAAACACTTCCTTGGCTTAAACTAAAATCTTTCGTAGCGAACGGACGGAGCTGCTATTATTAGACATTCTGCTTTGCCAGATCCTCAAAGCTAGGTTTGCAAGATCGCTGGTTTAATTCTTAACAGGCTTTTACAAGCATCGTGTATCCTACACTTAGGCCCCAATAACAGCAGAATGGCTTAATACAAGGTTTGTAATAGTTTTTTCGGTGCTCATTTTTTAAAAACAAATATAATTATTTTTATAAAAACATGAACAGCGATGATCTTACTACAGCTACAGAGGGCGGCCTAAACCCTTCCTGAACTTACGTAAAGAAGAAGTTGTTGATTCAAGCTATATGCCCCAATAGGAAGGTTGTATTCTTTGGCCTCCATAGTGTGAAAACATAACAGTTTCCTCGGAATGAATTCAAGCATAAGAAACAGATTCAAAGATGTAGCCGCAAGACATTATAAAAGTATCATAACAGGTATGAAGCGCTGCTGGGGTCGAGAATGGTAAAAAAGTGTGGGGCAAACGGTTCTTAGTTTGTACACTAACTAGTCAGTAATTTGCTCCCTTTGATTCTGAAACAAGATCTTACGTATGTTTTTATGCAAGATCCAGTTTTACATAGTCATTAGGTGTCTCTAAGCTGTGATTTATATTACAGAATTTGGTAACATTGTTATCGCGTTAATCATAGGTTAATTACTTTTACTAATATAGATTTTATTTCCCTTCAAAATGAACGAGTCGGAAAAATCAGCAGAATCAGGGAACATTGAATCAGAAATCACTGAATCAAGTCGAGAAAGTGACCAGGTAAACATCCTGGGCGTGTTGCAGCAGAAAAGAGTAGCCGAGTAGAGTTAAACAGACAAAGAAAATTAAAGTTACATTCACAGGAATATATCTCATAATGAAAAACAATAACACCGCCAACGCCAAACAGTTGATCCAATGCCAGATCCAGAACAAGAGCAGTTAATTCAAGGGCACCAAAGTCTTCATGGAATATTGAACTTAAAAACTGTTTGCCATTTTGGCGCCATTGCTGCGGCTGGGGGCAGTTATTACGTTCTATAAAATATAATAACCAATGGAACAAAAACCAAAAGCAGCTAAAAAATCTGAACCACTAAGTACAGAAAAAGACTACAGCAAGTCAGCACCGCCAATTAACAAAAAATCATTTTGATCCAAGTTTAAAAAATGCCATATATTTTAAGAACTTAAATTTAAAATTTTTGATAAAAAATGGCGGATTATTATTTGTTTAAAATGATGGAGTCAATAAATAAAGACATGGAGTTATAAAAGACATTCCATAGTCCAGAATTGTAATTGCTTTAGTATGTAAGAACTTCATTAAGATCTATGCTACCCAATTCACGCAAGGGCGTTTAAGCAAGACATCCTCAATGATGTACGCGTTTTTTGCGGCGTGTGTGTTTACTTTATTAAACATCTACTATTTAAGATAAAAACATAGATTGTTTTTTATGATAAATTATAAGGATAACTGAATAGAACTTAGTGTACTTAAAGAACGACTTAATTACACTCTTGAGGTACTTAATCAAGAATTAATTAAGAACTTAATCATGAAATTATTAAGACTTGAACGACCTTCCATCCCAATTAAATTAAGAACTTAATAAGACACTTATTAAAAAAACTTGGGGGGGACTTAATTAAAAAATTAATTAAGTACTTGGGGTGACTTGGGTAGGATGTGTGGTGTGGTGTACACAGAGCTTTATTATTTGTCATGTGTAACACCACTTGGTGCAAGACATGCTTGCGTTTTTGTGATGCATTGGCTCTTTTGTTGCCAGTTCATTGCAGCCACCATGGGCATTAACAAAGCTCTGATTGAATAAAACAAGACAATTGTTAAAAAGTACACCCGGCGAGCCGCCTAAAAGGCAGCCTAAAAAGTTTGTAACAGGGTCCGTCGGTAGTTAGAGCCGCCCCCGTAGTAGATACGGAACGGCGCGCGTTATTGCCCGTCCGTGTGGGGTTTCGTGCGTAGAAGAGGACGTTGAAGCAGGTGAAGCGTAGACAGCAAAGAGGACGGAACGGCAAAAAAAGCTGATCTCCTCACTGCTAATAACTTATGACCCGCTTTTGGTGGAGCGTGGATCTTCAACGGCTTGTCACTGCAGCCTTTGGCGTCTAGGTTGGAGTCGCTGGAAAACGGCTTGCTACTGTGACATTTGACCGTCTCTAGGGTGGAGCGCTAGTTCTCTCTCACTGATGCGGACTTTGAGAGGAGTCGTGTTTGGAGTTGCATTGGTTCTTGTACGGGAGTAGTCTATAATTTCTAATCTCTCACTGACTTGAAAACCATTAAAAACAAATCCTTCCTTTAGAGTAAACTTCTATGAAAGAAAGACCAACTGTGGAAAACCTTTAGCATTGGTTTTCAACACGAGCATTATATCTTAGTTTGCGAGATATGAAGGGGATATCCCTACATTGGCTCTTCCAACCACTCATCCCATTTTTGAGTATTGCGCTCCACTGTCTTTTTCTTGTGAAAGAACTTGAAGGCTGTTCTAAAAAAAAAAAAAAAAAAAAAAAAAAAAAAAAAAAAAAATAAAAAAAAAAAAAAAAAAAAAAAAAACAAAAAAAGAAAAAAACAAAAAAAAAATAAAAAAAAAAAAAATAAAAAATAATAATTCTATAAATAAAAAAAAAAAAAAAAAAAAAAAAAAAAAAAAAAAAATAAAAAAAAAAAAAAAAAAAAAAAAGCCAACCATATTGCAAGTTTAAAACTACATTGTTGTTGCTTCCTGCCTTTGTAACTGTCATATACCCTCCTTCAGTTTTATCATAGCAACAGCACTAGACGTTATTTCCTCTGCCCAAAAACAAAACTTCTTTCCTAACTGTCTTTCCACATCAACTCTTTTGTTTTCAAGTATAGGTGGAGTTCTTAGGTGGTCATCTTTTGTTTTTTTGCTTGCTCTCCATACAAATCAGATAGCTTTCTTTTTGGTTGGTCTAGGGAAAGCGCGCTCAAGGTAGTTTCTTACTTGATGATGGGCTGCCGCTTCAACTCATCCAAAGCACTAACAAATTGTGCATGGTACTCAGAACAGCTCGTTTAGTATTGTCAGCTTAGAAATCTCCAATGTCTTTGTTTACTGCCATGATCAAATATGTTATTTAAACAAAACAACCTGCACAAAAACCCGGTAATTATCTCCACTACACACACACACCTTCACAGCCCAACACGCAAGTAATAAAACAATACAAAAACGGTCTTGCTGACGTGGCGGACTCAGACAGTGGGAGTTGTCACGTGAACAGTCTGAAACATTCGCTAATGGCAATAGGCTATGTTGCAGTTAACACGCCGCAGGTGTGCTTTATGATTTTTTGGGTCGCAGTTTGTAAGAGAGCCGTGCGCTGTGAGATACGAAGTCGCTTGTCTGCGCTACCGTGCCATAGATTAAATTAAGTGATCAGGTTTCTGCCTCGTGTCTGCCTGTCTGTGTGGGCAAGTTTTGTTGGTAGAATTAGTCGAATAAGTGTGCGGATTTATGTCCATAAATATAACTTAGTTTTAAAGACAAGCAAGTTTTTCTAGTTAATAAGTATTATAAACGGATTAACCTACACAGTATGTCATGTTTGTAGTTAATCGTTATTTTTTGGTTATTGAAGTCTTACTTGTCAGAGAAACAGGGAAAGGCGGCTTTTTGGTCACTTTCACCGAAAACTTGGTGGGTGGGCGAAAGGGTGAGTTAAAAGCCGCTTTTCCGGTTCTCTTCAATCACATGGAATATAATCAGAAAAGAGCAGCATGCAATAATATCACAAAGAGATGTAATTTGTGCACATCAGAAAAACGTGGATGATTCTTTGCAACAAGTTATGGCTAAATTGAAGCACAAGAGTTGAAATTCGTAGTATGTTGCAGGCACAAAAGGAATAATTTGTATCAACAAGTTATAAAATGCAAACCCTGATAGGTCCCTCATTCAATATTACTCAATAAGAAAGCTTTACAACCTTACAGGGCCCCATTGCACAACAAGTGAAACACACCCAACTGGACTACCAGTTCAAATCCCCCCCAAAAACACATATTACGATTGAGGTCAGTAGCAGGGGGGATTGGCACGGGATCTGAAGAGGAGGAAGGGACCTCGAAACAAGTTTGTAGTCCAGTCCCGGTTTTAAGATTTGCTTTTAATCATTATATATATTTATATATATTTATATATATATTTTATATATATATATATATTATTTATTTATATATATATATATATATTATATTTATATTTATATACTGACTTCCATAAAAAACGCGAAGCAAACAAGCTGAAGGTTAGGGGCAAATTTTTTTGGTTCACATTGTACAGAGTGGAATGCGTGGAATTCAACGTGATTTGATTCGTTTAAACGGTAATGTGTGATTGGTAATCTGACAAAAGATGTCTTTGTGTGGAAAGTTCCAAGGTCACGAGACAAACCAGATTGATAGTCCTTAATTACCGTGTGTGGCCACCTTTTGCATGGACAACTGCTTGACACCTGTGGTCATTGAGTGGACCAAGGTGGTTGATGGTCCCCTTGGAAACCCAGCACACACATGGACGATGGCCTGGTGAAGTTGAGCCGCTGGTGCTGGTCGTGGACGCAGGAGGTCCAAACCGTCTGACAAAAGATCATCCCTAAAATGCTTTGGGTTTAAATCGGGGTTGAGGGCTGGCCAAGGGGCAGCACATTGACGTTGTTATGCTGAGAAATTGCTGGGTGGCACTAGGCTGTGTGTGGTTTGCTTTGTCCTGTTGGAATGTCAGTTTGGGTGTTTGCGCAGAAAAAATGGAATGACATGGGGTCTGAGCACATGGTGGATGTCGATATTGTGCATTGACACCCTGTCCGCGACCGTACCAATGGTTCTGAAAGTGGGACTGGTCATATGGCGATGGTTAATGCCAGTTGCACCCCATATCATAACGTTCGGGCCTCCCCAGGGGTTTTGCTCTACCCACACAGGAGTCAGCATAGAGTTTCACTAGGTCGACGCCATATTCTGACACGACCGTTAAACCATTGTCAATTCAAAACGGCTCTTCATTCTGAGTACAGTATGGTCCCCATGCTGCCTTTGCCTGTTGATTCAGGCTTGTGCCACTGCAAGCCTGTCCTGCCGGTGTCTTTGTGTCAGTACCGGATCCTCTGTGAGGACGCCTCATGCTCAGCCCGTTCTCCTGAAGACACCCAGCCCCCCCAGCCCCCCCCCCCCCCCCCCCCCCCCCCCCCCCCCCCCCCCCCCCTGCACTGTGTTGTGGCTGATTCGTTGGGGAGATTCCAGGCACCTGTCGAGCAGTGTTAGCGGCTGTTTGCCGCCTGTCCCGCAGATGGGTTCAAACAAAATGGCGATCCTCTCTTTGGTGTGGTGACCCGAGACGGCCTGGCCGGGGTCTCGATACCTGTTGGGTACAGTGGCTCGCATGCGGTTGCTGCAGACGATAAGATCGGTTGTGATGTGGACGTTAAAGATCGTTGGGCGGGACCTGCCTGGCATCCCACACCAGCCTCCAGAATTGCCTTGGGCACGATTGCGTTCTTGCTCGTAGTCTTGGATCTCTGTTAGCGCTCAGACGGGCAAGTCGTTTCTTAACCTTGTAGCGCGGCTTGATAAAGGCTGCATGCTGCGTACTTGCGCTGGATAACTTTGCTCTGCATGTGTGCACGTGCATACATTGCAGCAAGCAACCCAGTTTGCCATTTTGTTGACCCTCCAATGCGGGGATTGATGTGTTTGCTCACACAATTTTTTTCACCTGCACGTGAGTCTTGGACCCAAAAAACAACTTGCCACAAGGTTCAAGTTGATTTCAACCCCTTTTCAACCGAAAAATGAGCTTTCAATTTTTCGCGTTTTTTATGGAAGTCAGAATATATATATATATAATATATTATATATATTTATTATATATATATATATATATTATTATATTATATTTATAATATATATATATATATATATATTACTTTATTTATATATGTGTGTTGTGTGTGTGTGTGTGTGTGTGTGTAAAGAAATTAATTAAGAAAAGATGCCCAGTGTGAAAAAAAACAGCTTAGTTCACGTTGGTGGAAAGACGGCACGTCATCAGACTTCGATCCGTTTCCAAGTGGCCCCCCCAGGCCAAAATACGGTTTTCTCTGTCAGGCCCTTTTTCGCTCCAGGA
>CM031628.1:43689259-43691759 GCA_018398815.1 Conus ventricosus
ACGGCCAGCTGTATGCTGATTGTTGTATAATTGAAATCAAGACCAGCTGTATGGCTGATTGTGTGATAATTGAAATCAAGCCCAGGTGGAGGGCTGATTGTGTGTATAATTGAAATCAAGGCCGGGTTTTAGGGCTGATTGTGTGTATAATTGAAATCAGCCAGCTATTGGCTGATTGTGTGCATAATTGAAATCAAGACCAGGTGTTTGGCTGATTGTGTGTATAATTGAAATCAAGACCAGGTGTATGGCTGATTGTGTGTATAATTGAAATCAAGGCCAGCTGTATGGCTGATTGTGTGTATAATTGAAATCAAGGCCAGCAGTATGGCTGATGTGTTTATAATTGAAATCAAGGCCAGCTGTATGGCTGATTGTGTGTATAATTGAAATCAAGACCAGGTGTTTGGCCGATTGTGTGTATAACTGATAACATGACCCACTGACACTGAATGTGAATGAGAGCTGTCACTTGAATTATTATTGAATTGAACAATACTGAAGAGTCGCGTTTCAAATCAGTTTAGTTTGTTTTGCTTTTCTATTGATAAACAAAACGCGATGTTGCATTACTGCACGCAATTGCGTTCTGTATTCATGCGCCGAGATCGCAAAAATTGGTCAAGGGACACTACTCTCCTCTCTTCCTGTAACGGCTTTATCTAGCAACAATAAGGCTCTCAAGACCGAATAGCTTTTTCTTTTATTTATGTATATCATATAAGAGTAACCAAAACAGCAAGGACAGCGATCCAAGTATCGAAACGAAGGCACGCAGAGAGTACGTTGTGGATGTGTCCCTATGGTTACCGTCGTTGACGACTGTACATAGAGACCGCTGAGATGCATTTTAAGATCCTGCTGTTCAAGGGCTGCCTGGTCTTCTTCCTCAGACACAGCTGGCGGAACACGATACCATCGTCTGACAAAGAAAACGATTCTGCACTGGCATTTCGACACGTCCGTACCCATATCTATTATACACATAAGTTGACAAAATTGAAAAGCAGCAGCACACACACACACACACACACACACACAACACACACACACACACACAAAAGAAGAAAGAAAGACCCCCCCCCTCCCACCGCCCCCCCCCCCACACACACACAAACAGTAAGTTATCCAACTTGTAAACTGAATTAAAAAAAATACAAGGATTTGAGGAAGTTGCACACAGCCAGTCCTTTCCTGTCTCTGCACCTCATTCACACAGCCCAGTCCCTCCTGTCTCTGCACCTCATTCACACAGCCCAGTCCTCTGCTGTCTCTCTGCACCTCATTCACACAGCCCAGTCCTCTCCTGTCTCTGCACCTCATTCACACAGCCCTGTCCTCTCCTGTCTCTCTGCACCTCATTCACACAGCCCTGTCCTGTGCTGTCTTTCTGCACCTCATTCACACAGCCAGTCCTCTCCTGTCTCTCTGCACTCATTCACACAGCCCAGTCCTCTCCTGTCTCTGCACCTCATTCACACAGCCCTGTCCTCTCCTGTCTTTCTGCACCTCATTTACACAGCCTGTCCTCTCCTGTCTCTCTGCACCTCATTTACACAGCCCTGTCCTCTCCTGTCTCTCTGCACCTCATTTACACAGCCCAGTCCTCTCCTGTCTCTGCACCTCATTCACACAGCCCTGTCCTCTCCTGTCTTTCTGCACCTCATTCACACAGCCCTGTCCTCTCCTGTCTCTGCACCTCATTCACACAGCCCTGTCCTCTCCTGTCTCTCTGCACCTCATTTACACAGCCCAATCCTCTCCTGTCTCTGCACCTCATTCACCAGCCCTGTCCTCTCTGTCTTTCTGCACCTCATTCACACAGCCCTGTCCTCTCCTGTCTCTGCACCTCATTCACACAGCCCTGTCCTCTCCTGTCTCTGCACCTCATTCACACAGCCTGTCCTCTCCTGTCTCTCTGCACCTCATTCACACAGAACTGTCCTCTCCTGTCTCTGCATCTCATTCACACAGCCCAGTCCTCTGCTGTCTCTCTGCACCTCATTCACACAGCCCTGTCCTCTCCTGTCTCTGCCCCTCATTCACACAGCCAGTCCTCGCTGTCTCTCTGCACCTCATTCACACAGCCCAGTCCCTGCTGTCTCGCACCTCATTCACACAGCCCAGTCCTCTCCTGTCTCTCTGCACCTCATTCACACAGCTCTGTCCTCTCCTGTCTCTCTGCACCTCATTCACACAGCCCTGTCCTCTCCTGTCTCTCTGCACCTCATTCCACAGCCCAGTCCTCACCTGTCTCTCTGCACCTCATTCACACAGCCCTGTCCTCTCCTGTCTCTCTGCACCTCATTCACACAGCCCATCCTCTCCTGTCTCTCTGCACCTCATTCACACAGCCCAGTCCTCTCCTGTCTCTGCACCTCATTCACACAGCCCTGTCCTCTCCTGTCTTTGCACCTCATTCACACAGCCCAGTCCTCTGCTGTCTCTCTGCACCTCATTCACACAGCCAGTCCTCTGCTGTCTTTCTGCACCTCATTCA
>CM031628.1:43696759-43701903 GCA_018398815.1 Conus ventricosus
ATGGAAACACTAGCCAGTGCTCCATCCCTGATTGAGGCAGACTGCTAGTGATGGGGAGGAGCATTCACGCCCTCCCTTCGCCGCTCAAATATTTGTCAATCCCATCCTTAATTTGTTTGCTCTCTGTCAACCACGTCTAACCACTGGTGATGTTCCCGCGCTCAGCATCTCATGTGAATGCTCCTTCCCATCACTATACTCTAAATAATGTCAATTAAACTACAACATACAGGTAAGTCTTGTTTAATTTTATGATTAATTATCGTTGGCACTACTCCAAAACGATGATGAATGTCTAATATGAGCTTATTTTCTCCACTTTGAACGTGAGTGTCTAAGTCTATTTCATGAAAGCAGATTTCGAGCCAAGTGCTTGCACACATGAATTATATATATATATATATATATATATATAATATAGATGAATATAATTAAAAAGCCTAAAATGACTTTAAAAGTGCTCGACCCCTTGGGGAGCAACATTTGTTAATGATATTAAAAAGGAATGTTAAAGGTCTACTTTAGAGGTTTTCGATAATTGGTCAGCTTATGCAGAAATATGAAATGTTTGATAATTGGTAAAATAAACATCCGATTCGCTCCCGATCACACGAAATCGATCCGCGAAAGTGGGCATTTTCACCTGTAATCAAGAAAACGGGAGGTAATCAACTAAATCTTGGCATGGCTTAACTGCTCTTGGATGTGACGTCACATGATGGTCAGCGACGGCGAGAGAAAGCGATTCTGATGGTTCTTGCGCATCTCGCTCGTATTTAATTTATCATGTAAAAGCAGTGACTATGATTGCGACAGCCAATTTGACTCTGGGATGTTTCTGCAAGGCCTGTACCTTATCAGTTTGAACGCTAAGTTCTTTTTACTACGTCAGTTCAGTTCCAGCTGGACGCCCGAACACAGCATTCCGAAGGCGTACGGACTTTACCGAAGTCTCGAAGGAGGCGACCGACTGACTTCTTGATGCGATCACGCGTGGACGGCGAGCGGAGATTCTCCTTCCTCAAGCCTTAACGTGTTCATTCAATTTAACAAGTGTGATCTGTCCACTGATAAGAACAGAATAAACGTGCGACTATCGTACTCATCTGTACGAGCTTACCACTCCGCCTTCGAAGTATACGCGCACAATGCAGACGAAGTTTTTGATCCACTCGAACGCGCTCGGCAATTGTCGGAATAGCTCGTTTCCGCGGTCCAGCTGGAACTGACGTGGTAGAAAGAACTTTAGCTGCCCGGCATGGTTGCACGAACCGAATCCACTTCTTTCGAGTATTTGGATCAGATGGAAATGTGTGCAAAGAATATCCGTCTCCTGCTGAGCGGCTGCACTCGCCTACAGCACAATATCTGCCACCCCCTCGTGACTTTTTAGGCTGTAGGGGTTCGCAACTCGTGTTGATTTCACTTGGCGTTGGCTTGTTGTGTAGGTCGCGGCTGACGGCCAGTCCATCAGTTGACGTCACGGTTTTCGGTCTACCGCGCGGGGTTTGAACAGGTGTGCAAAAGTCGTTTTTTATCTATTAAATTCTTCCGGCGATTTTATTTGAAAAATGAATACCATACCGTAGTTATATGACATGTAGACCTGTTTTTAACAAATTATCGAAAATCTCTAAAGTAGACCTTTAAAAACTCTACAAAATTTGTTTCGAGCGTGTTGCGCTGTCATCAGGATGGATTTTGGTTTGCCCACCGCCGATGTTATATAGCGTGTGGGCTCCCGTTTGCGGTTGTTTGCACGTGCGGGTTGGCTGCACGTGTTTTTTGGGGGGCTTTCAGGTTTTTGTTTTGGGTGTGTTCACTAACAACGATTTCCATTTATGCCTGCAGTTGTTTACTATTTCTGTTTTGGTGTTTAAAGTTGCTAAGTGTGATTTGCATAGTATTAACCATTTTTCAGTTAAACATAGGTTGTACCTTTTTGAAACATTGCTGTATGGTGATGCTCTTTTTATGATTTTCCAGGATATATTGTAGCTTGTTTTTGCGTCTTTAAGTTTCCAGATATATTTGCTCAGTTCTGTTTGGTTTTTATATTTTTCTTTATTAAATGACTGATTGTGGTTTGCATATCTGGTTTTGAAGTGGTTTGCAGTGATCCCTATGTATGTTTCTTTTTCATTTTCTGATGTCACAGTAGCCTGGTATACAATGTTGCTGTGAAGGCATTTGTTGTTTAGTGGGCACTGCTCCTTTCTGGTGCAATTGCAAGATTTCCTTTCTTCACCCTTCTTTGCTGTGTTGATTTTCATTTGTTGGATGCGTCAATCAGGTTTTTGAGGTTGGGCATACATGAGTACGATAGTTTGACAGTGTTTTTGTTAAATATTTTGGACAGTTTGTGTTCTTTTGGAAATGAAGTTGTTAGGATTTTGAAGAATTCTTTCCCTATGTTTGTTTTGAGTTTCCCGTCGTATGGGGGGTTATACCATATGATTTTTCTTTTCCTATTTTTCTTGCTTTTATTTCTGTTGTTGTCTGGGTTGTATTGTAATTTGTAATTGTATCCACTTGTTTGTAGTGCCCCCTGGTATTCTACTGCTGCATTGTTGAAGATCAAATGAAAAGAATGATAACCAAGATTGAATTCAAAAAATCTAACAACGATTTCCAAACAACATTAAAAAAACAAATAAAACAAGTACAAAATGACAAAAAAATATTTGTGAAGGCTGATAAAACTAGCAATTACTACAAAATGGAACCAAAGGAATATTCTCAACTCCTTGACAAAAACATCCAGAAAAACTACAAAAAAGCCGACAAAAATATACATGATAATATCCGCACTAAAGAAAAAGAACTTGCAGAGCGCATAGACCTAAGTGACAGGATAGAAGCGACAGCAACAAAAGAAGCTTTCATAACACTCAAAGACCACAAGCCCAACTTTCATAACAATCCAACATGTAGACTAATAAACCCATCCAAATCTGAATTGGGCAAAATAAGCAAGAAAATTCTGGAAAAAATAATAAAGGACATAAAATCAAACTCTGATTACAACCTCTGGAAGAACACATACGAAGTTATCCAATGGTTCAAAAACTCAATAAACAAAGTAATACAGTATTCATCACATTTGACATAGTAGACTTTTACCCATCCATAGATGAGGAAACTACTCACCAAAGCCCTGAAGTTTGCCAGTAACCACACAGACATAACAGGGTCAGAAATGGAAATCATTCTCCACACCAAGAAAACATTACTACACAGCAGAAATGAAACCTGGATCAGGAAAACCAACAGAAACTCAACATTCGACGTAACCATGGGTTCATATGATGGTGCAGAAACATGTGAACTGGTCGGACTATTCATGCTGTCCAACATCAAGAAAAAACTCGGAAAAAAAGTCGGACTATACAGAGACGATGGCCTTGCTGCACTAACCAACAATCCAAGAACCATCGAAAACAAGAAGAAAGAACTATGCAAAATCTTCCAAAACCACAACTTAAAGATTACCATTGAAGCAAACAAAAAGGTAGTGAACTACTTAGACATAACACTGGATCTCAACAATAATATATATAAACCATACAAGAAACCCAACGATACACCTCTTTATGTACACACCAAAAGTAACCATCCACCATCTGTATTAAAGACCATACCCCATGGCATAAACAAGAGACTATCAAACCTGTCATGCAGTGAGAGAGTGTTCAACAATGCAGCAGTAGAATACCAGGAGGCACTACAAACAAGTGGATACAATTACAAATTACAATACAACCCAGACAACAACAGAAATAAAAGCAAGAAAAATAGGAAAAGAAAAATCATATGGTATAACCCCCCATACGACGGGAAACTCAAAACAAACATAGGGAAAGAATTCTTCAAAATCCTAACAACTTCATTTCCAAAAGAACACAAACTGTCCAAAATATTTAACAAAAACACTGTCAAACTATCGTACTCATGTATGCCCAACCTCAAAAACCTGATTGACGCATCCAACAAAATGAAAATCAACACAGCAAAGAAGGGTGAAGAAAGGAAATCTTGCAATTGCACCAGAAAGGAGCAGTGCCCACTAAACAACAAATGCCTTCACAGCAACATTGTATACCAGGCTACTGTGACATCAGAAAATGAAAAAGAAACATACATAGGGATCACTGAAAACCACTTCAAAACCAGATATGCAAACCACAAACAGTCATTTAATAAAGAAAAATATAAAAACCAAACAGAACTGAGCAAATATATCTGGAAACTTAAAGACGCAAAAACAAGCTACAATATATCCTGGAAAATCATAAAAAGAGCATCACCATACAGCAATGTTTCAAAAAGGTGCAACCTATGTTTAACTGAAAAATGGTTAATACTATGCGAACCACACTTAGCAACTTTAAACACCAAAACAGAAATAGTAAACAACTGCAGGCATAAATGGAAATCGTTGTTAGTGAACACACCCAAAACAAATACCTGAAAGCCCCCCAAAAAACACGTGCAGCCAACCAGCACGTGCAAACAACCGCAAACGGGAGCCCACACGCTATATAACATCGGCGGTGGGCAAACCAAAAACCATCCTGATGACAGCGCAACACGCTCGAAACAAATTTGTAGAGTTTTAACATTCCTTTTTAATATCATTAACAATATATATATATATATATATATATATATATATATATATATATATATATATATATATATATATATATATAAACAGATTCGAGCCAAGTGCTTGCAAACATGATTAATGTGTGGTAGCCATGTTAATTCATTATCAAATGAACACACAAAAACATTCACTGACTTGTTAAACTCTTTTAATTGTAAGGCTCAGAGTGAGTTGCTTTTCTTGGTGATTTTGTCTTGATGTTGAGACCATACTGTTGTGCGGATGGAGGGGCGTGTGAACTGGTGACGTCATACTGAAACGCCACTGATAGCCTGCTGTATAATGAACGCACGGATTTAATGTCTGTATAAATCAAAATAGAAAGAACTATCATCAGCGAACAAATCATTATGGTTCATGTACAGATGCAGATCATTTATGAAAGTGTGAAAGAGAGTAGATCCAAGAACAGGGCCTTGTGGTACACCACAAGTACAAGTTCTTCTGCCATTCAGACAGACGCGTTGAGTTCTGT
>CM031628.1:43712003-43716829 GCA_018398815.1 Conus ventricosus
AGTCCGATCCAGCGGGCGAAAGGCCTAGGAGCAGGCAATACAAATAGATCTGCCTTCGAAGGGAAGTACGATGGTTCCCTCAGGCTGCTAGTGAAGGGTTTCTCATATTTATAATATATTCCCCCCATTTTTTCATCTTTAATTTTTTTTTTTTTTTTTTTTTTAATTTTTTAAAATTCAAATCTTTGCCAAGTCATTACTATAATGACTGAAGAATTGTAACCTGCACTTGTTTTCTCCCACTATTTAATTGTTCAGCAGAGAGAGAGAGAGAGAGAGAGAGAGAGAGAGAGAGAGAGAGAGAGAGAGAGAGAGAGAGAGAGAGAGAGAGAGAGAGAGAGAGAGATTACATTCACTTTTGGCCAAGCGTCCATTCTGACATGGAAAATACAATTATTCGAACGCGATATCCAATCATAATGTCTACACAAAGAGAGCATGATGAGAACCCGGTCACATTGTCAACTTACTAAGATGCCATAAAAACATGACACATATGTCACATTGTCAACTTACTAAGATGCCATAAAAACATGACACATATGTCACATTGTCAACTTACTAAGATGCCATAAAAACATGACACATATGTCACATTGTCAACTTACTAAGATGCCATAAAAACATGACACATATGTCACATTGTCAACTTACTAAGATGCCATAAAAACATGACACATATGTCACATTGTCAACTTACTAAGATGCCATAAAAACATGACACATATGTCACATTGTCAACTTACTAAGATGCCATAAAAACATGACACATATGTCACATTGTCAACATACTAAGACATGGCACATCTGTTACATTGTCAACATACTGTTGTTGTTGTCGTACTCTGGCTAAAAGACCCCAGGGATCATCCGATCCGAACAGCCGAAGTACTTGAACACTATGGTACAAATGCATCAGCTGGGGATGAGAACATTACGTGTGTGACCGTTTTTAATTACCCCGCCACATGGGCAGCCACACTCTGACTTCGGGGGATTTGGGAGACTGATAATGTTATGCTAGGAGCTTGTCACAACGAAGACAATCTCTGAATAACTGTGCTGAGCATAACAACATTTTGATGTAGCCTTGGTGTTCTAGTCTATGTCAATCGGCCTGACACAGCCTTAAGCCAAGGCGGGTCAACATACTAATAAATTACATCCACAGGGTGTTGTAGGCCTTTTTGGTGTTCCCATGCATTATGTCCTCTTCAATGGACTTGCACTGGTCTGTTATCCAATTTTCTTCTGCCTACAGCATTTTCTTCTGTATTTCCTTATTCTTCTGTCTGTTGTTGTTGGATGCTACTTGGCTGGAGAACCTGGTGGCCTTCAGCGCTCTCCTTCGTCGCAGAGGTCAAGGATGTCATTCGGATCCAGCGCTCGATGCCAAGTACTTCCTCAGCTGTTTCGGAAGTACGCCTTTGAATTTCTCGGTCAGGGTGTCGACATCTGCGTCCATAACATTCAGTGCAGCAAACCCCCCCCCCCCCCCCCCCCCCCCCCCCCCCCCCCCCCCCCCCACACACACACACACACACTTGAGCTTGGACAATTGCAGCTACCTCAGGGTCTTTTAATTTCTCCAGATCGAACTTGATGCGAGGGGCTGTTGTTCTGTGCTTTGTCTTCAGCTTCAATTTGATGGTCTTGAGCCCATATCGTGATCAGTCGTGGTCACTGCCGATGGCCGCTCCTGGGTACGTTGTAGCCCGTGCTTTGTTGATGCTTGATTGAAATCGGCATGGTGCGAGAATGAAGTCAGTTTGAGAGTGCACCAGTCCGTTGGGTGCGTGCCAGGTTGTCCTCCCTAAAGAGCTTGTGGGGATGGAGCGTGTTGGCCACTGTCAACCTGTGACTGCTTGCAAACTGAGGAAGGCGTGTGTCTCTATCGTTTGTTTGCCCTGTGCCAAATCTCCCGACATTCCCAGCCCATTGTTCCTAGCGTCTGGGTCGATCTTTGCATTCCAGACCCCTTGCACGATGACTCACACACTCAACATGATCAAATCACACACAGACTCCTGTTTCCAGCCTGACGTACTCTTCACACACGAGGTTGTCTCACTTGACACTGCCATCCCTCACGCTGATGGACTGAAGGCCTTCATTTTACACTGCCATCCCTCACGCTGATGGACTGAAGGCCTTCATTTTACACTGCTATCCCTCACGCTGATGGACTGAAGGCCTTCATTTTACACTGCTATCCTCACGCTGATGGACTGAAGGCCCTCACTTTACACTGCTATCCCTCACGCTGACGGACTGAAGGCCCTCACTTGACACTGCCATTCCTCACGCTGACGGCTGAAGGCCCTCACTTGACACTGCCATCCCTCACGCTGACGGACTGAAGGCCCTCACTTTACACTGCCATCCCTCACGCTGACGGACTGAAGGCCCTCACTTTACACTGCTATCCCTCACGCTGACGGACTGAAGGCCCTCACTTTACACTGCTATCCCTCACGCTGACGGCCGGACTGAAGGCCCTCACTTTACACTGCCATCCCTCACGCTGACGGACTGAAGGCCCTCATTTTACACTGCCATCCCTCACGCTGACGGACTGAAGGCCCTCATTTTACACTGCTATCTCTCACGCTGACCGACTGAAGGCCCTCACTTTACACTGCTATCCCTCACGCTGACGGCCGGACTGAAGGCCCTCACTTTACACTGCCATCCCTCACGCTGACGGACTGAAGGCCCTCACTTTACACTGCTATCCCTCACGCTGACGGCCGGACTGAAGGCCCTCACTTTACACTGCCATCCCCACGCTGACGGACTGAAGGCCCTCATTTTACACTGCCATCCCTCACGCTGACGGACTGAAGGCCCTCATTTTACACTGCTATCTCTCACGCTGACCGACTGAAGGCCCTCACTTTACACTGCTATCCCTCACGCTGACCGACTGTGAGGCCCTCACATTCTTTCCTGACAAACGGCCCCCCTAACCAACAACACTCACTCACAGCCACACTGGTCAGACTCGCAGAATCTGTCCTCACCTCAACACCTTTGAATTCAACAACCACATTTCCCTGCAAATCAGTGGTGTCGCTATAGGAACCAAAATAAGAGCATCCTACGTTTGGCTTTTCGTTGAACACCCTGAACACCGTCTACGAAGTTCTAATCAACCCCGACATCAGAGCTCTTCAACAGATACATTCATGATGGGCTAGGAGCCACATCCATGCGAGAACAAGGTTTCCCCAACTTCCTCACCTTTGTTTCTTTTTTTTCCTTTTGATGTCCCATTCTCTGTGCCACCTCAGTGGCAGTGCGCCCACGCCGCTCATTCCGACCACAGCCACAGCTCGGTCAGTCCTGCGGCAGGCCCGACACCGACAATCCACATGGAGCAGTCAATGTCAAGTCGTCAAGAGGCAACCCAGCGGAAGAGACACTGCACTGCTGCTAAGTCACTTCGGTGGTGTTCAGTGGCGCCTGTTCTGATCCAACATACGCAGGACACCACCTACTAAGCCCCCTACTGACGATAATAGTTGCTTAGTCGTGGATCGTGGATCCGGCGTGAATGAGTTCTCCCTCCAGAGGGCGCCACCACGTCCGTCCAATGACCGCCCCCCATGGGCTCGCCGATACCGGTGACCCCGACAGAACCACACCAAGGCCACAGACGTGGAGAGGACATCGAAACTGAGGTCACCGCTAGCGCTGGGCATGAAGGGCCACAGAATTTGAGACGTTTTTACGCTGATCGATGAGAATGAGGATGATGAAGATGATGCTACGGATTTCCATTTCGGTCTGAGACTGCATGACAGGGCCGTACTCTACGCTTCCTTTCGTGAATTATCCCGGTGTCAACCAGGCCTGAGAGATACAGACACCTGCAGAGTTGGCCAGGAAATTTGAGCAACACTCTCAGAGACGCATCCATTAAGTGGATGAAACTCGACTGTGTGGTCCCAATCTTCCCAACTGAGCCTGTAACAAACTCAGCTCTGGGTAGGAGCCGATCCGGACAGAAAAATCACACATGACTCTGATGGGAATCGAACCCACGACCTCCCAGCCGGGAGTCCGCGACGGTAACCACTTCGCCACGGCGGCTGGTCAATTTCCTCAGTTTTGCTCAGACCTCCCATCCATCCATCAACTGTACATACACCATTTCCAAGTCAGTCAACTTCCTAGACATCACCATCTTCCACAAAGACAGACTTCTCAAATTCTCAATTTTCTATCCACCGACGTGCATTTATACCTGGACTACAGTCTTCCCACCACCCGTCCACAAAACGGCATTCCAACTCTGAATTCCTCACCAACGGACACTCTTCCCTGTTGAAGAAGATTTCATTCTACAAGCAGCCAAAGTGTTTGAGTTTCCGTAATGACGCTCTTAACCACGCCACAGCTTTAGAGAAACGGGGAAACACGGACTCTGGCTCACCCGGTCTCAACCAGTTTCGACCAGGTGACTCCAGAGTCCGTGTTTTCCCGTTCTCTGACAAGTAAGACTTCAATAACCAAAAAATAACGATTATCTACAAACAAACATACTGTGTAGGGTTATCCGTTTTCAATACTAATTTACTAAACTTTTCAGATTTCAGTTTTTGTTTAATCCTGTGTTTTTCCTGGCCATTTTCAATAACATCATTTTCGCGCATACATTCATCAAATGCGTCTCTGTCTTTCATGTGAAATAAAACTACAGTCTTTACTGTCTTAAAGTCTTTTAAAACGAGTTTATTCTGCATAAATCCCACACTTATCCATCATTCTCCGCTGAAAGCCAGCTGACAATGTTTATTCTTTTTAATATATCTTTTTCTGCA
>CM031628.1:43716929-43739429 GCA_018398815.1 Conus ventricosus
TTTTTTTTTTTTAAACCCCCCTTTCCCCCGGGCTCACCGGCCGAGGATTGCCTAGGTAGAGCCACGTTCTGGGACCCGGGGTGGCCACCGCTGATCGACCCGCCTGGTCCGGACCCTGGAACCCCCCGTCCGCCGCCTGGACCCCGTCCAGGACCCCAGTAACAGCTACGCCCCCCCCCCCCCCCCCCCCCCCCCCCCCCCCCCCCCGGGACACGCTCTTCACTGCCCGCTTGGAAGTCGAGGGTGTCGGCTTTGAGCGACTCCCTGCGAGAACCAACCCGGCTCGGAGCACCTAGTGCGACAGGGTGCTCCCAGCAGACTCGACAGGGCAGGGGTGTGCACGCACTCCATGGTGTTAGGAAGGGTCAATGCGGAAATATTTCCTTATAATTGTGTATTTGTCATATGTGCTGGAATGCTGTAAGTGTGATCATGTGCGTCGTATGGCGAAATACTTATTTATAATCGTGCATGTTGTGGGTGCGGGAGTGCTTGATTTGATTGTGCATGTTGTGTGCTTTTGGAGTGCTTGTTTCGTGATTGTGCATGTTGTGTGCGTGGAGTGCTTGATCGTGATTGTGCATGTTGTGTGCGTTGGAGTGCTTTATTGTGATCGTGCATGGTGCGTGTTTTGGGAATGTTTATTTTGCTGGTGTGAATAAATGGGGTGTGTATCGTAATCTTTATTGTGTGGTCTCTTGCGGAGCGTGTGAGGTCAGTCACTCCCTTCACTCCCACCTAGACCGATCCTGTCAGGGCAGACCTCCAGGGTCGGTCGTGACAAGTATAATAAAACCCTATGAGGCCTAAATGTGTAAGATTAATCCAATTCAGTTCTGTAAGATTGTTTCTATTTAAGTCAACATTGATTTTGTTGCTTGTTGTTATGAGCTTAATATCCTCACCGTTGTTAAGACGATGATGGTAACTTTAAAGGCGTTTAACGTCTAAGTTTGCCAGCTAATATTAATTCCTTTTATAAGGACGTCACTAACGCCCACAACCCCATCCCTCTCCACATCTTTAAAGACAGAAATTTCAAATATTATTGTGAACGTGTCTCCTAATTTTCTGCTTGGAAAGAACTGTAATTTTGTAGAAGCTTTCTTTAAAACCGTTTCTCTTCTGTGGAGGATGTACGTTTTTTTCCCATACGGCGTTATTTCAATCTCTTTTCGACTATTGTCGTCCGGCATAAGACTTACATGTAAAGGGCCAGAGTTGAATGCTTTTTCTGAAACTTTTTTGACGGCTAAAAAATGTAAATGGGCTTATGAATTCAAATTTTATTTCCCATTCTAAATATGTGCCATTTGCTGTCAGGTTTTCGAACTATTTTATATTCATACTGGCCAGCATTATTTGCTTCTACATTGCGTAGTTGCTCTAGTTTAGGAAACTTTTTGTTGTCGCCAACCTCTTTGCGTTTATAATCACCATCTTTAGTGTACTCAAAACCACACAAAGCGCCTATTTCACCGTTCTGTTGAAAGTCCGCAACGTCGCAAGGTCTTTTAATTCTAAGGTTATACACCTTACAGCGCTAATGTAACTCCCGGTTCTTCTGGCCCCCGCGACAATTTTTAGTACAACTTATTATTTTATTTCCAAAACAATGTGCAGGTTATCACATTTCACGACTTTCCCTGTTTTGTCTGCAATTTTTATATTAAATGATCCGACCCTCCCACAAACTAATTGTTTAAACTGTAAATTAGGGAACTGTATAATTTCATAATCGCAATATGCAGCTTTCCCTGACGGAAGAGCTCTTAAAACAGTTGAGGGCCTTCCATCATATAAGTTTTCATCAGTGCTCAGCTCATCCAAATGAACATAGAGTAATGAATGTAATGCAAGATCGAGCGGATTTTCTTCCTCATAAGTAGTTTTGTTTGGTGTAACTCTAAATCTATAATTGTCAGCTGCAAAGCCTAACATTTTAGCTAGCTCTTTATCAAAATAGTAACCTACTTCTTCTTCAGGCTTGAATGTTAACATTGTTTTTAGATTCGCATTGTTAAGTTTGAGAGCAATGTCAAAGTTACTCATTGCTTCTTTTAGTGAGCAAAACCCGTAATAACCATCAGTATTGTTAACTGGCTAACTTTGGTCCCTGTTTTGTCATTTTTTTTAATCTTATTATTCTTCTTTGATTCACTTATATTAAACCATACAACTTTGTAAAATATTTCATGAAGCACAACCATTCTGGGTTCCGCAATTGTTATCAATAGCATGTTCTAAAAACGAAGGACGGTCTTGAGTTGTTATTGTTACAAACATTTTTTAAACGAAATAAAAATGAACGCATTTAAATATACTAATGCAAAATATTCTGTTGGGCCGCACTACAATCTTAAAAATAAACAACTGATACTCTTGTCATTTCTGTGACCCAGACTGACACCTTTCAAGTAAAGGTGAGTACTCCATTAAACAGATATCTTAACCCTCCTATTAAAAAAGACTACATCGCGAAAGTGTGGTTTAGTCGTCCGATGCAGTTTTATCAGAACCAGTTAAACTTTGCTGTGTTTTGTGCATCAACCGGGTGTGGAGTGTCGTATGCTGATCATTTAAATCATCCTGATCCTTTGGTGAGGTCAGTGTATAGATTTCATTTTTATTACACCTTCAGACGTATTTTGACTGAACTGCAAGCACCATTACCAAATGACAAACCGTTTAATCCATTCAGCAACAGAATAGACATGAAGGCTTTTGAAAGATCTGTAACGAATTTAATATTAATGTTAAGACAGACTTTAGACAAAAGTTGGACCGCAATCATGGCTTAGGCACCCCTTATTTTTGGGGCGTGCACAGAAAGTATAACTATGATTGGGATCCTCCTTACACATCTTTCTCTTCAGGCACAGGCGTTCATCTTGGGTCCATAGAGCAAGAGCATAAAACAGCATGGACAACATTTATCTTAGACACTTCTAAGGGCCTACTAAAGCAGGAATAGAACGAATAAACGACTCTATTCGTACTTACGTTTGGTTTTTGCTAGGTTCGCAAGCACAGGCGAGATCGAGCATAACTGATCCTTCTACTGGCTTTGACGCACAAAAACATACTTGGCAAATTTAGAGGACGCCATTAATTCTACTGTTGATTTGCCTTCAAGTATAAAAGGTACCAACATGTTTTGCAATTTGCAAGATCGAAAGTAGACTTTGCTGTTGGCACTGGTTTATACATGCTGCCTTCTGACCTCAGACTCCAGGTAGGAACAATAATGAACTACAACAATGAAATTCTTGTTGCAGGAAATGAACAGAAGGTTGGACAAAACGACATAAATTCTGATCCAGTAATATTGCAAGCAGTAAACAAACAAGATGACCCCCCAAGAATAAGTCATCCAATCCCTGTGGTCCAAAGCCCAAAGACCGTTGAAGAAGTCAAAAAAAAATAATGACCATGAATATGAAAAGACAGCGCTTGTTTTTGGATTAACTTGCTTAGGATTACTTGGTCTTTATTTTACTAAATATTAACCCAACTATTAAGAGAACTAATGTCCATAAGTGCTCGGCCATAAAGCCAACTACTTTGCTTGCAGTAGACAAAAGCCAGCTAACAATACCCCCTAATATACCTGGTAAACAGTCTATAGCTTTACCGGCTAATTTTTTTTAATAAACTCGCAAGATGATCAAGCTGTTTTTTTACCCATGATTTATCAGGCGGCGATGGAGGCGATGGCGGTGGAGGTAATTGGATTTGACCTCCACCGCCGCCTGTAATAGCCAACACCATGTACTTATTGCAAATCCTAAGGCTGTTATAACGCTTGCTAATGTGACACCTTGCTCTCTAAACAGTGTTTTTATTCGTTCTGCTAGTGTCGTGTCTTCATATAAAATTCTTCGGATAGTTTCTCTTATTCTGGTCACTTGAGTTCGTAATTGTTCTCGGGTAGTAGACAAAACTTCTAGTTTCCGTTCTTCCAGACCATTTAGTCTTCGGGTTATTCTTTCTTTAACACCAGGTCCTAAGTTGGCGTCATCAGCCTCAGCGAGTTTTCTTTTTTCTCTTTCTATATCCTCATCTAGTTCACGCAGTATGCTCTACCCTTTATTAATTCTTTTCTAACAGTTCTCAAATCACGATCAAGGTCCTCTGATTTTTGCGGGTGTGTTGGGGAGCCGTTGATAGTTTTTGGTTCTGTTTCTTCTGACAAACTGGTTTCTGCTTGCATTACTTCACCCACTATTGGAATTAAATCTTGAAGTTCTATGTTTTGCATTTGGGTATCTGTTGAGGGTTCTTGCAGTGTGTTTTGAAGTTTAGCAACTGCCTCCTCCCTATCTAATTTTGGTTTAACAATGCCAAGGCGATTTCGATCTTCCACCCTAAGTCTTTGTCTAATTGTATTCATGCCTACAAACTTTGATGAGTCTCGTTTATCTGTAAGCTGAAAACGTTTTCCTTGATTGTCTTTAAAATACAAATGGCCATCATCATCTTTACAAAATCATCAGGGGCTATAATTCGGAGGTTCAAGGCCTAAACTTTGGTACAATGATCTAACCTTACTTTCTGTTAATTCACGATGCAATGAGAGCGTCGAGCGATGCTGTATTAAAGGAGTCATTTCACTCATGTCGTCTCCAGGATCAGGAACATCATAATCTTCAATGCCTGCCATGTTTTTAAATAATTAACTTTTTATTTTGTTTTATAAAAAAATGTCGCAAGCATATGGCTCGATTCTTGACCCGCATAGAAGACTGAAAGAGCCCTTTGGCGTGAAGGAAATAAGCGGAATATTACTGTTCCAAATAATCCATCTACTATTGATGCGGATCAAATTCTTACTGTCAAATTTCCAGACCTAGGAGCGGATGAAGTGATTGTGCCAGGCTCTGCGCGTCTTACTTTCAAAATAGAACTCGCTTCAACAACAGACCCAAACAGGACAGTTGTACAGAATCTGGGGCGGGCAATCGTTAAGAAAATTTCTATAAAACTTGAGGGGCAAGAAATATTTTCTTTACATAATGCAGACATATTTTTTAACCTATTCTGATTTATGGCTAACCGGGAATGAAAGGGCTGACTTTGCGTTTCAAGGAATCGAAAATGAAGAAGCACTAAAACATAGAATAGGCGCTGCAGATGTTAAAGACGGCAAAAAGTATGTAGCTGTAAATTTTGCGTATGGAAATCGCTTTTCCATTCCCTTAGATTTTGAGTTCTTAAAAGCGCATGCACCATACTTTCAAGGAGCATTAAAAGACAGATTGTCATATGAACTAACTTTTAATGAATACAAACGCGTTATAAAATCATCAGACACCGAAGCAAAGTACAGCATTTCTGACATCTCGTTAGATTTTGACTTTTGTTAGCAACCCTAATTTAGAAAGGGCTGATTGAGCAACAATATCAGTTAAAATTAGCAATATATTACGAAAGAGTGATTCATCATACAACATATCCCAGAAGCAGGGCAGACACTATATGGAATTTTAGTTTTATGCCGCAGCAAGATCGCTTAAAAGGATTTTATTGCTGTGTAAAAGATGAAGAACCATTCAAAAGAGGAATGAAAAGTTTATTAATCCTAAAAAAAACGAAAGTAAAATGTTCGATTGAGGGGTAGTCCTAACCAAATCTACGCTGCGGGCTTAAACCTTATCAACATTTTGACGAAAAAAGAAAATTGTTTGGGGGTGGGAGGTGTAGAAGTCCAACATAGACCTTGGTCTAACGATTTACATCTTCACAATGTTAGGCTTGATGATTATTTAACACACAAAATACGGTTTATTGGATTGACCTAAGGTCAACAGAGGATAATCAGTTGCATGGAAGTGGAGAACTGTGAGAGACAAATAAACATTCAAATTGATAAAGAAAAAGGGAGCCGATAAACCACTTAATGTACATTTGTTTTTTAATATATGATGCGCAGCTGAATATTCAAGATAACAGATTAAAGATATACAATACAAATATTTTTTTATTTTTAAAAAAGCATGTCTGTTTCGGTTTATCCAAAAGAAGAGATAGTAGGAAAACTCTGCTGCTATAGAAAGCCCTAACATAAAAACTTTCAGATTAACCAACATTACACAAATGCTACAAAAACTAGAGCAGGACCTTTCAAAATACAGCAAAACCAAACGAAGGTATTCTGCTGCCTTTAATGCTGTTACCTATGTTAATACTGGAGCACGACTATAAGCGCTCTATCGCAGGAACGATTGTTGGTCTTTTAGCAACGGGCATAGGCGCACCCGCAGCTTTACTCTAGGGGGTTTGTCTTTAGCTCTTGGCCTGGTTCTTTAGCTGTAGGTGCTGCTAGCAAAAAATTAAAAACTAAACTCCAAAAGCACACAGCTATGGTTCAACTAATAACAGCTAAACTTAGTTCCTTTTCAATCTGATAAAATAAAGCACTACTGACTCAAACATCACGGATGAAGAATTTAGTCGTTTACAGGCTGATTTTAATGACTACAAAAAGACAAAAGTTTTGATCTTCAAAGAAAGGCGGGGGAAAACTTTTCTCAACAGCCAGACACCGAGCAGATAAAAAAGGAATGTTTAAAAAAAAGTAAACAAACATTAAACTCTGCTCTAAACAGCTCACATTAACAACGTCAAAGGGTGTTTTTTACTTTAGTTTATGAGTCCAAGCACAAAAAGACCGTTGATATTGATTCGGATTTAATTATTTTTTTGATTTAAATAAATATTTTGAGTTAGAAAAGAAACTCAGCATGGATAAGATATATGAGGTCCAGACGAATTGTTTGAAGCAATGCGTAAGGAAGAAGATTTATCAAGAGAAACTGAATGATATTGATTTAGAAGTCATTGATCCAGCAAACGTACGGGCAAGTGTTGGTCATGCTATTTCTCAAGTTCCAAGTAAACTAACAATAGACCCGCCAGTTAAAGTAATGTTAGCTGTTTTAAATCGACTATATAACAATAAATGAAGAAAATCTAGAAGTCTGGGTCTCAACTAAACAACAGACAATTTTTCCTCTAATGACTTAACACCTGGTTGGGCAGACCAACTGCTTACACAGTTTGATGTGGCCGCGAAGAAGCCAAAATGAAGGCTCTGGTTGGTCAGGGGGCGAAGTCTTAGAGATCAGATTAAAACAGTCTAAGTAGGCGCCGATTGTAGCAAGGCTTACATTCCGCTGCCCCAGCATTGGTAGCGAAAAGAGCAGTTCTAAACATAAAGAATACAACAACAAATGTTTCATAGGGTGTGTTCTCACAAGGCGCTTTAAATGTCACAAAAACGCAGAGAGAGTATCAAAACTATCGCCTTACATCAATGATCTTAACTTCAATGGAATATCCTTCCTGTTAGCGTAGATCAAATTGAACAGTTGAAGAACAAAACAAACCAATAATGTTAATATCTACACATGGGATGAGAAACAAATCTACAGCCCATCAGGGGTGTCCAAGAACAGTCCAACGTTTGGGCGAGCCAAGACAAAAATCATGTTGACTTACTACTGATGTTTTCACCAGCAGGGCTACCGCATTACACATTGATACGAACAATGAGAAACTAATGCAGCATACTTCAAAGATGGGCACAAACAAGAATTCTGTAGAAAATTTTTAACAAGAATTTCATCTGTTAAAGCAGCGAGTGAACATAAGAAACACTGTATTGGTCCCAGTTGACTGTAATACAGAACTAATTACGCCCCCACCTGGATCTAAAGTTAAGTTTTAAGAACTGGAAACGGATGCAAAATTCTCCATATGTTGTTTACGCAGACTTTGAATCACTCTTTGTTCCTTATAAAGGGGGCCAACCCCACAGAGACTTCCTAAAACAGCCATAGTGAGTAATCACCAGATTTGTTCATTTGCCTTCATTATTGTCAGGTCGGAGGGCGCTCATTCAACGCCAGAATTGTATAGAGGACCTAAAGCTGCAGAAAACTTCTTAAACCGCATGCAGGAATGCGTAATTGCCTGTTCTAATAATCTAAACTTATCTGAAATCAAAATGACGCCCGAAGACCAACAACAGTATAAATCAGCCACACATTGTTGGATTTGTGGTTTAGAACTAGGGCTAACAGTGAGGAAACAAATCCGACAGTAAGAGACCATGATCACATTAGTGGAAAGTTCAGAGGAGCAGCACACAGTAAATGAAAATCTAAACTAAAGTTGAACCAAAGACATGGAAGCTGCCTATATTCTTTCACAACTTGCAAGGTTACGACTCTCATCTTATAATGCAAGCAGTAACCGACGCCTTTAGGTGTCATGCATTGCACAGCCCATCAGAAAAGTACATGTGTTTCACTTTAAATAACATGTCTTTTTATGACTCTATGCAGCACATGATGGGTTCATTAGATTTCGCTGGCTATGTCCTTAAAATCCTGCCCAATAACGGAAGAATATTTTGACCCAACTCTTGTTAGAAAGGGCGTTTTACCCTTATGAGTACATAACAGTTGGGAAAGGTTTGGCGAAGATACGCTTCCGCCTAAAGGCGCGTTCTTTTTAGTCTTAGAGGAAAGGACATCAGTGATTCTGATTACCAGCATGCTCAAGAAGCGGGGCAGAAGTTAGAGGTAAAAAATGGAGACTATCATGATTCATACTTGATGGCCGATGTATGTTTGTTGGCGGACGTCTTTGAAAATTACAGAAAGACCTGCAGAAACATTATAGCCTGGACCCGCGCATTACATTTCTGCGCCCGGGATGACTGGGACGCTTTCTTAAGTTTACTAAAGTACAGACTGATTTTTGTCTGATTTACCAATGATTCAGATAAATTGAAAACGGATTGCGTGGGGGAATTAGTATGGCGTCGCACCATTACTGTAAAGCAAACAACAAATACCTAGATGATTAGATCCAAGAAAAAAGGTCTAACTATCTATGAATTTAAAATGCAAACAAACGTATGGATGGGCAATGGCGCAATCACTTCCATTACGTAACTTTAAAATGTAAAACAGATAATCGAATAATATTCAAAAAGCTTTAAAGTGGTTGAGCAGTTTGACGCCGGTCAACAGCGGGGTTTCATTCTAGAAGTTGACTTAGAATATCCTCAGGAACTCCATGACCCATAATGACTATCCGTTAGCAGCAGAAAGTCTAAAGATGGCAAAAACAGAACCGCCTAAATTTGTGCCTAATCTTCGGGAAAAAAAAATTATGTATGTCATTACAGATTTCTGCAATTTTATTTAAGACATGGTTTAAAGTTGACAGCTGTTCATCGAATAATTGCTTTTGATCAAGAACAGTTCATGAAACCCTACAAATGAAGAACACTGATCTTAGAACTAAATCCACAGATGCTTCAAAAAAAGACTTTTTCAAGCTGATGAACAACAGCTGTTTTGGAAAGACTATGGAGAATCCGCACAAGCGTAAAGATTTTAGATTGGTTACCAAGAGAACGAAGCAATAAGCTGACTTCTAAACCCAATTATCAGGACTTCAGAAGATTTCATGATCAGTTTTTTAGCATAATAATGAAAAAAAAGAAAGTCAAATTGGACAAGCCGTATTTTTTGGGGGGTTTAACGTTTTAGAATTATCAAAGCTTTTGATGTTAGAATTCTTTACAACTGCTTTAAGCCCTCGTATCCTGAGTTCCAGAGTGCTTTACACAGATACAGATAGTTTTGTTATAAATATCCCTACTGAAGACATCTATAAAGACATGGAATTAGAAGTAGCAAAAGGGGCATGCGGATGGTACAACACATCTGATTACCCTAAGATTCGCCTTTGCATTCATTACTAACAAGAAGGTTTTAGGAAAGATGAAGGATAAATTATCTGGAAAGGTGATCAAGGAGTTTGTTTGGTTTAAGGGTCGAAAATGTACGTATTTCGAGCCAGGAGAAAACCATCAAAAAAGCAAAGGGAATATCTCGCAGTTTTGGGTGCATCAAACATATCACATGACAACTACAAAGAAGCGTTGTTCAAAAAACATACTTTTCACATGACAACGTAAAACTGCGATCTAATCTACATGAGATCAACACACAGTGTAACAAAGAAGTCATTAGATAGAACAAACACAAAACGTGTGTTTTGTTAATCAAGTTTTCATATGAAATCGGACATTGGAGAACAGCATAATTATATACTTCTTCAAAATTTTCCTCAATCATAATAGTTTTTTCCTCAATTTTATCTAGAAACTCACCCATATCAATATCCAATTAAAGACAAAATTTTTCTCATTTTTGCTTGTTGCGCTTAAATTTTTTTTTTATCATTTCAAGATATTTTTTATCCTGAAAATCAAATTTGGGATTTTGGGTTGTAGGTGATCGGGATGCATTGCCATGTCCCGATGAACCCTTGTAATTGTTTCTTTAACAGCAAAATTCATTTTTATATGATTCCCGCATCAATTCTAAGGTCTTTTCATTTATCATTCTTGTATCATTCGCGCTTCCTTTTGAGCTTCCATTTTAACTCAAATATATTACGTAAATTAATTAAAGTGGAACTGTGGGCTGGCGGAATTACTGCAGTTCCTCCTCACAAAGATCTTTTAGGAGCTGGTTTTTTGTGTGTCAGTTTCTCGTAAATAATACACGGGCGGATTCTCTTTACAATTCTTTTTATTTCAATACGGTCAACACTCCAAACTGGTTCCCTGATGCGAGTGTCCCCTTCGGCTTCTCCCGGGAAATAAAGGTACCTACTTTCAAACCAAATGGTAATAGTTTGCTGGATGAAGACTCTCCATTCAGCAACATTTATTGTTTGTTTTTTGATTGCTTGTACTGGTTTTAGCCCTGTTAATTTAAATTCTTCCATTATTCATTGCGCGCTAAAATGAGGGCAGTCTTCTAACCATTCTGTGTGGCGAGAATTGTCAATAAGCTCTTTTGTGATACTGGTAGGAGAAAAGCCTTTCGGTAAACCTGTTTGTTAAAGTTTTCAACCAAGCCTGTGATCTATGAATCCCGGAATGCCTCTTTAATGGGAACTCTATGTTTAAAAAAATAATTGATTCACCCTTGGCCTTTAATTCTTTTCCATCATCGACTTGAATCATCGAGGATAAGTTAGTGCCTCGTTGGTATATCATTTGTAGGGCAACAGCAACAGCAGAAGCACTCTTTTGTGTTAATGGTTCCGCATCTTTGTATCTTTAAGCTATGTCAATGACTGTGAGTGCGTACTTAAATCTTTTTCCCTCTAATCGTATCATGGGTAAATATAGAAGGTCCATTTGATGGGGGTCGTTTGGTGTTGTGTTGACAAAGTGTGGTCTCTGTATTTGTTTAGGTGCTGGGAAATAAATTTGCCATCGCTTGTTTAGATAACCATTCCTTCGCTGTTTTTTCACTGACACCCGCTGCTTGGGTTAGCTTTTTAATTGCTGTTATTCCCTTCCAATATCCTTTTGGCGAATAAATAAATTTTGTTCATTTTTTTTTTTCAGCCAATATTAGGGGCAACAAAATACACAACGGTCATGCCAAAGACAAAAACGGGGATTTCTTGCTTCTTTTTTTTTTCTGATGGATGATAAAAGTCGCTAAATTTTGGGGGGGGCAATGTCTCGTTGGTTTGCCTGTTACAAGATAATATTCTTTTACGCTTGATCAACATCTTTAAATGTGTAAGCTGCATGTCCCTGTTTTTCAGTTTGTTTATTAATAAAATCTAACTGCTCAATTCTCTGCTTTTCATAGGATCTTGTGCTGCGGCTAGTTGCTCCACAGCTTTGTTATGTCTTTTTCTCTCATCTCATCCGCAGTTTACTAAACGCATAAAATTTCTTCCCCCTAAAAGCAAGCGCATTAACCACAGCGCCACCAATCATCATTATGAGTGAAGCCATTTATAAATGTTTTTTTTTTTACAATTAATACTGTCTGGAATATTCCCTGCTTAACTAGAAAATCTTTTGTAGCAAATGAAGCTGTAATAATAGCAATCACTTTGCTGAGTCTTCAAAGTCTAGTTTGCCAAGATCTGCCGGTTTTATTTTTAACAGGCTTTTACCAAGCATTGTGTATCCTACACTTAGGCCCCCAATAACAGCAGAATGGTTTTACAAGGTTGGTAACAGTTTTTTCGGTGCTCATTTTAAAAAAATAAAATAATTATAATAAAAAAAACATGAACAGCGAATATCTACTACAGCTACAAGGGAGCCTAAACCTTCCTGAACTTATGAAAAGATCAAGTTGATGACCAAGCTATTATGCCCAAAAAGGAAAGGCTGTATTCTTTGGCAGCATGTGGAAAAAACAAAACAGTACCTCGGAAATGAATTCAGCAAGAACAGATTCAACAAATGTCGCCGCAAGACATTGTAAAGTACATAACAGTATGAAGCGCAACTAGGATCGAGAATGGGAAAAAGTGTTGGCAAACGGTTCTTAGTTTGTACACTAAACTATCAGTAGATTTGCTCCCATTGGTTCTGAACAAACTTATGTATGATTTAACGCAGGATCCAGTTTTTAAAAAAGTCCCTTAGAGTCTCTAGGATGTGATCTATATTACAGATTTGGAACATTATTGTCGCCGCTAATCATGGGGTTAATTACTTTTAATCATATAGATTTTGTTTCCCTCAAAATGACCGAGCCAAAAATCAGCAGAATCAGAAAACATTGAATCCAGTGGAGAAAGTAACCAGTAAAAGCATCCTCATCCTGGGCGTGTTGAAGCAGGAAAAAATTAGCAGAGTGGAACAGACAAAGAAAATTAATGTTACAATCACAGAATAAACTCATCATGAAAACATAACGCCGCCAACCGCAGAACAAGTTGATTCATGTTGCTATAAAAACGCCAGAACAAGAACAAGTTGATTCAAGGCCTACAGCACCAAAGTCTTCATGGAATATTGAAAATTAAACTGTTGTCATTTTTTGGCGCCCTTGCTGCTGGGGGTGGTTATTACTGTTATAAAAATATATAAAAACGCTGGCGAAAACGAAACAGTCAAAAAAAATCTGAACCACTAAATATTAGAAGCCAAACAAAAAAGCATGCCAGAACCACCAACACAAAAGATCATTTTGATCCATTTCAAATGCAATAATATTTTAAATTTTTTTTTTTTTTTGATAAAAAATGATCATGACGGATTATTTTTTTTTTAAAATGATGGAGTCAATAAATAAAGACATGGAGTCTATAAAAACATTTCCCTAGACCAGAATTGTAATCAACGAGGTTGCTTACGATGTAAGAACTTCATTAAGATTTATGCGACCGATTTCGCGCCAAAGACGCTGAGCAAGACATCCTCAACGAGACGCGTTTTTTGAGGCGTGTGTGTACTATATTTGACATCTACATTTAAGACAAAAACATAGATTGTATGTTTTTCATGTGAAACTGTTCTCTAAAGTCTTTTAAAACCGAGTTATATTTCTGACATAAAATCCACACACTTAAATTTCCCGCGTGTTTTCCACTTACCGACTGTGGGCCTCTGTCACTGGTAATATGAGAAGGGGTAAATGACGGGCCCACAACCATAATTGCTAGTGTTGCTAGTAGAACATGTAAAAGGAGAGATAATTAGCAGGCTTGCTGCATGTACTTGGCTAGAAATGCTCACGTAATCGGCTGTTTAAAGTAACAGTCACAAGGCTATTTTTGCAGCAAACGCCCCCTGCTTATTTCACCATTCTTCCACTGACTGCTAAACGAGAAGGCTGTTTTTTACTGTGGGTCTGTTGACTACTGTGTTTGGTGTTATTTTAACAATGGCTAACAGATTTACTGAAGAAACAGGCTCGCTAAATTTAAGACCCCAGTTTTACTTTAAAATGCATGTTTGAGTATTTGTCAAAAAAGGGAACTAGGCGAAGCATGTTCTCTGCCAGTGAAACCGAAAAGAAGCATTCTTTTCTAGAAGGCAGAGAAAAAGAAAAAAGTGAACCGACTGCTTTGGAAATGCACGCTATCTTAAGGTTTGTTGGTTCAAGAAAATGAAAACGCTGAAAAAAATATTGCTGAACAAGATGTAGCCGGTTTCAATATGTGTTTGACTATTGATGAATGGGGTTTCCCTATCTAAAAAATGGCGCGTGTGTTGAAAAATTGGCCGAAGCAAAACAATCCATCACGCGTTGATTGTTTGGGGCTGGCTTGAGACAGCTGAAGTCATGTTAAAAAAAAACAAAACCGCGTCAAACATGGCGTTCAATTTCTCACGACGCAAGTAAAAATGGCTGATTCGTAGCTAGGAAACTCATTCAACTTTCGGTGTGTTTTTATAACTATCCTAAATTTCACAAGCTGAAGTCATATAAATGAAATGTAGGGAAAAAGTCAAAGTATTATTAGGATTATGCAACTGAATAGCGATTTTCGGAGTTCTGGCAAACGAACTAGATAGGGCTAGGCAGACCTTAGTACATCTACCAGTATGGAGAGGAGTAGTGTGTAAACCAGCACAAACTCCCCTATAAATGCTCCAAATATACAATGACGGGTGTACTACTACTGGTGATTAGAGCCGCCATAAAAGCTCGGCTACAGCAGTAAAATGCTGTAACTCTGCCAAACCAGTTGCAAGCCTGGTTGAGAAAAAGAGGAGCACAGCAGTGAACTAAGGGCAAACGTTCCTACTGTGATCACTTGACCTGCAAAGCGGGCGGAGGTGAGTAAGAACTATTTTTACATACTGCTCAGATCCGAACCGGGTTTACCAGTCCACCAAAACGCGCCGCACCTCAATCAACTAGGCCAAGTGATCACAAACCGGGTCGTTTGGCCTAGTTTGCTGCTGAGCTTTGCAGGTCAAACGTTCCTACTGTGATCACTTGACCCAGTTTACTGCGTGGAACCCAGACCATCTGAGACAGCCTTTTAGCAGTGAATTGAAACAGTGAAGAAAGTAGGTCAACCGCGGACACTAAGAAATAGCTCCTGCACACCCCCCCCCCACGCACGCACGGGCCCCTCCCCGCCCACCCCCCACCCCACCTTAAGTCATCCTTTAAATACAACTAACAGGGTGTGCGCCTTTTATGAATGTATGTTTGAAAACACATAATCCTACACAGTATGTATGTTTGTAGGGAGTTTACTGGGATGAACTAATAAAACCCATCCTAGTCACCGCCCGAAAATAAGTATGCATGTTTTTAGGGGTTTTCTAGTTAGGAACTGGTAAAACCCATCTAGGTCACCCGCTCAAACCCCACCCACGCACGCACGTCCCCCCCCACCCCCGCCCACCCCCCACCCCACGCATGCACACACTCAAGTCACTTCTAAGTTCATACTCAAGTTCATACTCAAGTTCATACTCAAGTTGTCCTCAAGTCATCCTCAAGTTCTTACTCAAGTCACTTCTAAGTTCTTGCTCAAGTCATCCTCAAGTCACCCCAAGTCACTTCTAAGTTCTTACTCAAGTCGTCCTCAAGTCATCCTCAAGTCGTCCTCAAGTCATCCTCAAGTTCTTACTCAAGTCACCTCAAGATTGTAATTAAGTCATCCTTTAAGTACAACTAACAGGGTGTGCGCATTTGATGAATGTATGCGTGAAAATGATGTTATTGAAAATGATCAGGAAAAACGCAGAATTAAGCAAAAACTAAAATCTGAAAAGTTTAGTAAATTAGTATTGAAAACGGATAATCCTACACAGTATGCTTGTTTGTAAAAAATCGTTATTTTTTTTTGGTTATTAAAGTCTTACTTGTCAGAGAACTATAAAATACCAATCCTAGGTCACTTCGCCCGAAAACTGGTTTGAGGGCGAAGTGAGTTAGGATTGGTATTTTATAGTTCTCTCAAGTCGTCAAGAGGCAACCCAGTGGAGGAGACACTGCACTGCTGCTAAGTCACTTCGGTGGTGTTCAGTGGCGCCTGTTCTGATCCAACATACGCAGGACACCACCTACTAAGCCCCCTACTGACGACAATAGTTGCTTAGTCGTGGATCCGGCGTGAATGAGTTCTCCCTCCAGAGGGCGCCACCACGTCCGTCCAATGACCGCCCCCATGGGCTCGCCGATACCGGTGACCCCGACAGAACCAAACCAAGGCCACAGACGTGGAGAGGACATCGAAACTGAGGTCACCGCTAGCGCTGGGCATGAAGGGCCACAGAATTTGAGACTGTTTTTACGCTGATCGATGAGAATGAGGATGATGAAGATGATGCTACGGATTTCCATTTTGTCTGAGACTGCATGACAGGGCCGTACTCTACGCTTCCTTTCGTGAATTATCCCGGTGTCAACCAGGCCTGAGAGATACAGACACCTGCAGAGTTGGCCAGGAAATTTGAGCAACACTCTCAGAGACGCATTCATTAAGGGGATGAAACTCGACTGTGTGGTCCCAATCTTCCCAACTGAGCCTGTAACAAACTCAGCTCTGGGTAGGAGCCGATCCGGGCAGAAAAATCACACATGACTGATGGGAAATCGAACCCACGACCTCCCAGCCGGGAGTCCGCGACGGTAACCACTTCGCCACGGCGGCTGGTCAATTTCCTCAGTTTTGCTCAGACCCTCCCATCCATCCATCAACTGTACATACACCATTTCCAAGTCAGTCAACTTCCTAGACATCACCATCTTCCACAAAGACAGACTTCTCAAATTCTCAATTTTCTATAAATCCACCAACGTGCATTTATATCTGGACTACACGTCTTCCCACCACCCGTCCACAAAACGGCATTCCAACTCTGAATTCCTCCACCAACGGACACTCTTCCCTGTTGAAGAAGATTTCATTCTACAAGCAGCCAAAGTGTTTGAGTTTCCGTAATGACGCTCTTAACCACGCCACAGCTTTTTAGGGTCGATGGACGATCCGGTTTCTTGACACCTCTAAACAATGTCGTTAGATTTGCTGCTAATCTGCTTTCGTTCTTTCGTGAGAATTCTTTGACGTTTTGTAGATCAGACAGTCGTCTATCGATCAACATATCCGTGAACTCCAAAACCAAATTCGTCAGTTACGGCTTCTGCAAAGTAGACTAGTCAGTGTTCATTTGTACATCTTTCCTTTCACAGAAAGGGCGGGAAGTTCAACTCCATCGTCCAAAGCCTCATCAACACCAACAGAAGCAAAAGCACAGGGCGAGGAACCAACAGTGGACGACAAAGAATTCACTGGACGAGAAGAAGTGAGCTCAGACACACAGTCAACTGGAAGGACCTCAGGCAGTCAGCATCCTTACAAACACAAGGTTGAAAATCGGGGAAAGAAACATCCTGATTAAAGGGGTTCTCACCCATTTTTTACAAATCTATTTTGACCAAATACACGGTTTTGGTATGTGGTCGTATTGCGAAACCCAGCCCCGAATCAGCCGCCTGTGCTCTCATCTTGCAGTGAGAGCAGCATTTCCTGCGGACCGGCAAAGCGAGAGGCTGAAACAGGAACGAGAGCCTCGATTTCGATGAAAGGGGGGTTTCTCGATTGATGACGTAGAAAAGCCAAGTCACTCTTCGTGTTCGGCTGAAGCGAGATGGGGCGAATGTGTGCTGTGTCTGGTTGCGGACTTTGATCAGGAAATAAGCAAAGAGTAAGAAGCGTTCATGCTTTTCCAGGTGCTTCCAGCCAGTTTAGGCGATTGTGGATAAATTTTGTCACCACCACGAGGAAAGATTTTGTTCTTAGGGACAGTTATCATGGCATTTGCTGTCGTCACTTTGAAGAGCAGTTTCCAAGACCAACATACCTGGAAGGTAAAGGTGGAAGCTGGAATTCGGGTCCGAAGACAACTGAAAGAGGATGTTGTGCCAACTATTATAACAGAAAAATGTATTAAAGCACTCTCTGTTCGTTCGCCAGCTGCAAGTGCAAGCCTCAAACGCAACAGTGACAGGGATTCTGTCAGGAGCAAGAGAGCCAAACTCAGAGACGTAAAGAGGGTAAGGTTTGTGGAATGAGTGATTGATCTTTTTGTGTTTCATTTCATTCTCAGTGCATGGTTGGTTGTAAAGATAGTTGTTGGTTTTTGTAGAGTGTTGGCATCAAACTGAAACATACATTGTTACTTTCAGTCACACATGCCAGAGTCGTAGTGACAGTCAGTCAGTCACATTGCCTGCTGTCACTGAAACTATTGCATGTTTGTGATTAATCCCCCCCCCCCCCCCCCCCTGCTGTTGCTGTTTCTAAGAAAACTGAAGGTATGATTCTTATTAACAAGAAAGTGTCTATGTCCACAAATAACAGCTTGTTGGACTCCAGTGAATAATAGTTTGGGTTTTTATTTTTCAAGACATTGCTGAACATCAGGCACCCCTGCAAGTTCAAGTTTCCGCCCAACAACCATATGCTTTAGTAAGTGAATTATTTATCATATTGGATACAGGATGGTGACAGTGTGCATTTAAGATATATGCAGGTGTGGTATGTCTGTATGCTATAAACTGCCCTGGTAAGTAAAGAATAATGAGCTTAGATCTGCAGCTTAGATCTGATGTACGGCACGTCACGCATCAGTTTTTAAAATAACGGCGAGAGAAATCTGTTGACTCGTAATAATATGTAAAAAACCCCTCAGATTCTAATGTGTCATTGTGGAACTTCAGAGTAGGGGGGAGTGAGGTTGAAAATGAAGGTGAAAAAGGGGGTGTGTGTGGTGTGGGTGGGGGGGGGGGGGGGGGGGGGGGGGGGGAGGGGGGGGACTGAAAGTGAACAGCTATTAAAAAGATTTCTACAGCAGGGAATAGAATTAGTGTGATGATGCAGTAGCTGACAAACTCGTGTTCAAAGGAAAAGGCATTATCTGATAGATCTAAACAACTGAAGGAAAATGTGGTGTATCACATAATCATTTTAAAGTTATTTACATACTACGGTAATTGTGTGTGGTGTGTGTGTGTGTGTGTGTGTGTGTGTGTGTGTGTGTGTGAACAGATGTATGTATGTGCATGTGTATATCATGTACTATCTGTGTCGTGCGTATGTGTGTACCTGTACATAATATGGTCAACCTGTAAAAATAATGTCGAACTGCCTGGAAAGAAACACAAGCGTCTGATGGCGAGGGATGTGGTACTGTACAAGGAGCTGCAGGTTCAAACTGGTACGGCGAACTCCATACACTTCCGTGAACATTTCACGTTCGATATCCTCTTCGTTGGAACTTGACTGGTAGCTGGGAGGATCTGCCATTATCGCCGGAAAATAGTTGAGTTTTACGTCCTCATAGCGAAAGCTTTTAGGACATGTCTTTCATCACGGTAGTCTTGGCATTTATTACGTCACTTGCGGAATCCCCGACTCTCGTCTCTCTCCCGTACTGTGCTCGGCAATCTCCGTGGCGAGTCACGATTTGGCTACTTGCACGACCCGAAACACGGGTAGAAGTGAGTTCCAGAAGAAAAGTAACACGTACATCGAAACAACACGCTCGATCATACTTTTGAACAACCCAAACATGCTATTTAGGGTGAGGACCCCCTTTAATGGCAACACTGCACCGGTCAATATAGGCCTACAATGTGAGCAGTTGATATGAAACACTTTAGACTTGTCATCTCCACTGACCTAGTAATATTGGCCTACATCTTGAGCTTGTTGATATGAAACTCTTTAGACTTGCCGTCCATATCGACACTTGTAATTGCCTGGGGAACATTTCTTCTTTCCTGGATTACCAAAGTACCTTTCCGCAAAACGTGTAGCTTGCTTTGGTCATTAGTCAACAAGATCAAAACTTTGTTGCCGACAACAAAACGAGCAGAGTTTAGACTTTCCTGTCAGCGAAACTCTTTGTCACGTTATGGTCAGCAGTCCGTTGTGCAAACCCATAACTGTCAAGTATACGGTTCTGTAGGTCCCATTTGTACTGGTAGACATTGTTGTCCTCTGTAGGAGTGCCCACACCAGTCCAGTTGTCCACTAAGTGAGAAAGTGGACCTCTGGGAGAGTCACCAAATTGAAGTTCAAAGGGAAGAATCCAAACATGAACAGGACGTGAAGACATCACACAAAGGCTGTCCTATCGACAGTTTCGTGGCTTTGATAGTAGATGTTTAGCTGTCCTATCGACAATTCGTGGCTTGATAGTAGATGTTTAGCTGTCCTATCGACAATTCGTGGCTTTGATAGTAAATGTTTAGCTGTCCTATCAGCAATTCGTGGCTTTTGTTGTAGATGTTTAGCTGTCCGATCGACAATCCGTGGCTTTGATAGTAGATGTTTAGCTGTCCTAATCGGCAATTCGTGGCTTTGATAGTAGAATTTTAGCTGTCCTATCGACAATTCGTGGCTTTGTAGTAGATGTTTAGCGTCCTATCAACAATTCGTGGCTTTTGTTGCAGATGTTTAGCTGTCCTATCGACAATTCGTGCTTTTACAGTAGATGTTTAGCTGTCCTATCGACAATTCGGGCTTTTTAGTAGAATGTTTGGCTGTCCTATCGACAATTCGTGGCTTTTGTAGTAGATGTTTAGCTGTCCATATCGCTTTGATGGTAGATGTTTAGCTGTCCTATCGGCAATTCGTGGCTTTGATGGTAGATGTTTAGCTGTCCCTGTCGCAATTCGTGGCTTTGATGGTAGATGTTTTAGCTGTCCTATGGCAATTCGTGGCTTTGATGGTAGATGTTTAGCTGTCCTATCGGCAATTCGTGGCTTTGAGTAAGATGTGTTAGCTGTCCTGTCGGCAATTCGTGACTTTGATAGTGGATGTTAGTGTCCTATCGACAATTCGTGGCTTTGATAGTAGATGTTTAGCTGTTCTACTATCGACAATTCGTGGCTTTGATAAAGATGTTTACCTGTCCTATCGACAATTCGTGGCTTTGATAGTAGATGTTTAGCTGTCCTAATCGACAATTCGTGGCTTTGATAAAGGATGTTTAGCTGTTCCTAACGACAATTCGTGGCTTTGATAAAGGATGTTTAGCTGTCCTATCGCCAATTCGAGGCTTTGATAGTAGATTTTTAGCTTCCCAATCGCCAATTCGAGGTTTTGATAGTAGATGTTTAGTGGTTCTATCGGCAGTTCGTGGCTTTGATAGTAGATGTTTAGCTGTCCTATCGACAATTCGTGGCTTTGATAGTAGATGTTTAGCTGTCCTATCGATAATTCGTGGCTTTGATAGTAGATGTTTAGCTGTCATATCGGCAATTCGTGGCTTTGATAGTAGATGTTTATGCTGTCCTATCGGCAATTCGTGCTTTGATAGTAGATGTTTAGCTGTCCTATCGGCAATTCGTGGCTTTGATAGTAGATGTTTAGCGTCCTATCGGCAATTCGTGGCTTGATAAGATGTTCAGCTTTCCTATCGGCAATTTGTGGCTTTAATAGTAGTTGTTTAGCCGTCGTATCGCAATTCGTGGCTTCGATAGTAGTTGTTTAGCTGTTCCTATCGGCAATTCGTGGCTTTGATAGTAGATGTTTAGCTGTCCTATCGGTGATTCGTGACTTTTATAGTAGATGTTTAGCTGTCCTATTGGTGATTCGTGGCTTTATATAGTGGTATGTTCAGGCGCACTGGAGAAAGTTTCTAGAGCATATGATAACTTTCAATGAGTGAAATTGCAGTACACATTAACTTTTTTTTTTGTATCCTGAAACCAGCTTTGTTTGCTTGTTACATCTACGGCACTTTTCCATCTTTTGTGTACGTTAGAAATTCTGTGTTAATCTGTACATGAAATATGTGCTTAAACGTCAATAATATGTGTACTTCAGCGATATTCCACATAGCTTACTACACTTCAGTGATATTCCACTAGCTTACTACACTTCAGTGATATTCCACATAGCTTACTACACTTCAGTGATATTCCACATAGCTACTTACACTCAGCGATATTCCACATAGCTTACTACACTTCAGCGATATTCCACATAGCTTACTACACTTCAGCGATATTCCTACATAGCTTACTACACTTCAGCGAATATTCCACATAGCTACTACACTTCAGCGATATTTCACCATAGCTTACTACACTTCAGCGATATTCCACATAGCTTACTACACTTCAGTGATATTCCACATAGCTTACTACACTTCAGTGATATTCCACATAGCTTACTTCATGACAAACCAACTGGATTATCATCACTGTTAAATGGAATCATATGTGTTACTTGATCGGGAAAAAAATTCTTCGGACCATTTGCAAACGGGTGCTTGCTAAAATCATCATGCTCAGCTGGTACTTCACCGATCTTTTTCATGTTTTTTAATGTAACGATTTCTTCACATGCATAGATCATCGATGATGGAAAGCTGTGGTATATTCTGAGAACTTTAGAAAGATCGTAACAGAAAAGTATTGAATATGGTCAAAGCTGGCACAGACCTTTAGGAGCATACTTTCCAAACGGAATGTGCTTTCTACTCTGATTGCATTTTCAGTTATAAAAATCTCTGATGTAATTACAAAGTTATTTCCAAATATACCTATCGTCCCCTAATCTCTATGGCAATGTAGGTTAAATGTTAAAGCTTCTTTTTATCAGTAAAAAGATCTGACAAGAATATCCTGCTGCCTCGCAGACTGATGATTAATTTGAGTTGTGGGTTTG
>CM031628.1:43741929-43744020 GCA_018398815.1 Conus ventricosus
GTGTGTGTGTGTGTGTGTGTGTGTGTATGCAATGGTACAGCGGGCTGTTACCCAGTTACACTATATTTCTACTGTTTTCTGTGGAAGAGAGGCGGGCCTAAAGGACTTCGTTGGCTTGCGGTGATTTGTGTGTGTGTGTGTGTGTGTGTGTGTGTGTGTGTGTGCTCACATCTCTCTTATCTTTTTCAGTCACGTACACACCACCATCTCGACCATTTTTATTTATGTTCTCTCCACCTTCACTGCCTGTACAGCAGATAGAACTGTTTGCCCAGATTTTGTATGACCTCCTCGTTAGACAGATGTCGCTGACATGGTTAGTTCGCCGTTTGTTTTAGCACCCACACAAGTGGAACATGATCAGACAGATGCCAGTGACGTTGGTTAGTTTGCCGTTTGTTCTCAGTTATTGCCTTCAAAGCTGATGGGACTGTCCGCCCAGCTTCAGGGTGATCAGATAGATGATTGTGGCGTTGCTCAGTTCGCTGTGTACCCTCTTTCACCGCCTACAAACCCCAAGGAAAGGGCGGCCAGCTCCAACATGATCTTCAGGTTAGACAGATCTCTGTGACATTGTTGAGTCCGCCGTTGTTTTCTGTTAACGCCTGCACACATGATGGAACTGTTTGCCAGTTTCTGCATGATCTCCTGCTTAGACAGATGTCTGGGACGTTGTTTGATGCGCCGTTTGTTCTCTGTTACCGCTTGCAGACATCACGGAACTGTTTGCCCAGTTTCTGCATGATCTCCTGGTTAGACAGATTTTTGTGACGTTGTTTGATGAGCCATTTGTTCTCTCGCACAAAGTCCGCAAGCTTTTCTGGTCTTCCTTGCTGCATCGGGATCTCCTGCCGCTCGCTTTGGAGCTGCTTTCCGCTCGCCCAAAATTCTCCAGCAGTTTGAACTTGCCCCCACACACGTCACACGCTTGGCGGTTGGTGTTGATGGATTTGGAATGACGGTGAACGCTGGGGAATAACACAGAATTTGAATTGAATCTTTTCATTGCTGTGGGGATAGGAAAGATAACAACAAAATGAATCTTTTCATTCTTGTTGGGATAGGAAAGATAACAAACAACAAAATGAATATTTTCATTCTTGTTGGGACAGGAAAGATAACAACAACAAAATAAATCTTTTCATTCTTGTTGGGACAGGAAAGATAACAACAACAAATAAATCTTTTCATTCTTGTTGGGACAGGAAATATAACAACAACAAAATAAATCTTTTCATTCTTGTTGGGACAGGAAATATAACAACAACAAATAAATCTTTTCATTCTTGTTGGGACAGGAAAGATAACAACAAATGAATCTATTCATTCTTGTTGGGATAGGAAAGATAACAACAACAAAAATCAGTGTAGCATCAACATGAGCTTTTCTTTCTTTGTGTTCAATGCGCATACACACATTCGCAGGCAATTGACCACTCCCTGAGAACATGATATGGGGAAAGACAAGCTATATCACCGTCTCTCTCTCTTTTCTTTCTTTGCGTGTTTGTTTTAAGGATATTTAGCATGCTTCAAAAACATTATTCTTCCCAGACAACGCTTTTAGAAATGTTAGACGGATCGCTTACTGTACTAATAAGCAGATAGTATTGTGGTAACATGTTTTGTTTTGGGCACCCGATCATAAAATGGAACGTGTCACCAGCATCATTCATAGTGCAGTCTTGGCATTGCCCTTAATGTCATCACTATCATTCATAGTGCAGTCTTGGCATTGCCATTAATGTCATCACTATCATTCATAGTGCAGTCTTGGCATTGCCTTGATGTCATCACTATCATTCATAGTGCAGTCTTGGCATTGCCCTTAATGTCATCACTATCATTTATAGTGCAGTCTTGGCATTGCCTTGATGTCATCACTATCATTCATGTGCAGTCTTGGCATTGCCTTATGTCATCACTATCATTCATAGTGCAGTCTTGGCATTGCCTTGATGTCATCACTATCATTCATAGTGCAGTCTTGGCATTGCCTTAATGTCATCACTATCATTCATAGTGCAGTCTTGCATATGTCATCATTCATCATGGCAGTTGGCATTCCTTGAATGTCATCACTTATCATTC
>CM031628.1:43745020-43760020 GCA_018398815.1 Conus ventricosus
ACTGAAGAACCCTTTGGCGTGAAGGAAATAAGCGGACTATTATGTTCCAAATAATCCATTACTATTGATGCAGATCAAATTCTTACTGTCAAATTTCCAGACCTAGGAGCAGATGACGTGATTGTGCCAGGCTCTGCGCGTCTTCTTTCAAAAATAGTACTGCTTCAAACAACAGACACAAGCAGGACAGTTGTCCAGAATTTGGGCGGGCAATCGTAGAAATTTCTATAAAACTTGAGGGGCAAGAAATATTTTCTTTACACAATGCAGACATATTTTTAACCTATTCTGATCTATGGCTAACCGGGAATGAAAGGGATGATCTTGCATTTCAAGGTATCGAAAATGAAGAAGCACTAAAACTTAGAATAGGCGCCGCACTCGCCGCAGATGCTAAAAGCAGCAAAAAAGCTGTAGCTGTAAATTTTGCGTATGGAAATCGTTTTTCCATTCCCTTAGATTTTGAGCTGTTAAAAGCGCATGCGCCATACTTTCAAGGAGCATTAAAAGACAGATTGTCATATGAACTAACTTTTAATGAATACAAACGTGTTATCAGATCATCAGACACTGAAGCAAAGTACAGCATTTTGACATCTCGTTAGAGTTTGACGTTGTTAGCAACCCTAATTTAGCAAGGCTGATTGAGCAACAATATCAGTCAAAATTAGCAATATATTACGAAAGAGTGATTCATCATACAACATATCCTAGAAGCAAGGCGACGCTATATGGAATTTTAGTTTTAGTGTCGCAGCAAGATCGCTTAAAGGTATTTTTATTGCTGTGTGAAGATGAAGAGCCATTCGAAAGGGAAGTGAAAAGTTTATTAATCCAAAATAACGAAAGTACAATGTTCGATTGAGGGTAGTCCTAACCAAATCTACGCTAGCGGGCTTAAACCTTATCAGCATTTTGACGAAATAAGAAAAATTGTTTGGGGGTGGGAGGTGTAGAAGTCCAACAGTTGACTTGTGTCTAAAATCTACACCTTCAAGTGTAAGACTTGATGATTATTTAACAACAAAATACGGTTTATGGATTGACCTAAGGTCAACAGAGGATAATCAGTTGCATGGAAGCGGGAGAACTGTGAGAGACGTAATAAATCATTCAAATTGATAAAGAAGAAGAAGCCGATAAACCGCTTAATGTACATTTGTTTTTAATATATGATGCGCAGCTGAATATTGAAGATAACAGATTAAAAGATATACATTACTAAAATTATTTTTTCATTTTAAAAAGCATGTCTGTTCAGGTTTATCCAAATGTGCCTACAGAGTCGCCAAAAGAAGGGATAGTAGAAACCCCGGCATAAAAACCTTTAGATTAACAAACATTACACAAATGCAACAAAAACTAGAGCAGGACCTTTCAAAATACAGCAAAAACCAAACGAAGGTATTCTGCTGTCTTTAATGCTGTTACCTATGTTAATACTGGAGCATCGACTATAAGTGCTCTATCAGCAGGAACGAGTGTTGGTCTCTTAGCAACGGGCATAGGCGCACCCGCAGCTTTACCTCTAGGCGGTTTGTCTTTAGCTCTCGGCCTGTGTTCATTAGCTGTAGGTGCTGCTAGCAAAAAATTAAAAACTAAACTCCAAAAGCACACAGCTATGGTTCAACTAATAACAGCTTAAACTTAGTTCCCTTTCCCAAGCTGATAATAAATAAAGGCTAGCTGACTCAAACATCACGGATGAAGAATTTAATCGTTTACAGGCCGATTTTGATGACTACAAAAGACAAAAGTTTGATCTTCAAAAAAAGGCGAGGGCAAGTTTTTTCAACAGCCAGCCCCCGAGCAGTAAAAAAGGAATGCTTAAAAAAAGTAAACGAGACATTAAACTCTGTTCTAACAGCTCCCCTTAACAACACCAAAAGGTGTTTATACTTGTTTATGAGTCCAAGCAAAAAAAGACCGCTGATATTGATTCTGATTAAGTATTTTTTTTTAAATTTAAAAAAATATTTTGAGTTAGAAAAGAAACTCAACATGGATAAGATATATGAAGGACAAGACGAATTGTTTGAAGGAATGCTTGAGAGGAGCGTTTATCAAGAGCACTGAAAGATATTGATTTAGAAGCCCTTGACCCAACAAACGTACAGGCAAGTGTTGTTCATGCTATTTCTAATTCCCGGGAAAATAACAATAGACCCGCCAGTTAAGTAATTTTTGCTGTTTTAATCGATATAACAATAAATGAAGAAATCTAGAATTTGGGTCTCAAATAAAAAACAGACATTTTTTTTCATAACGACTTAACACCCTTTTGGGCGGACGAACTGCTTACACAGTTGATTGGCCGCTGAAGAACAAAATGAGGGTTTGGTTGGTCAGGGGCGAAGTCTTGAGTCAGTTTAAAAAGGCTAAGTATGCCCGATTGTGGGAAAGGGTTTTACATTCCACTACTCCGCATTAGTTGAAAAAAAAAAAGAGTTCAAAACATAAAAAAATTCAGACAAAAATGTTTTATGTGGTGGTTCTCGCAAGGCTGCTTAATCCGCAAAAAGCAGGGGAGGTGTTAACTTAAACCCTTACAAAAATATTTAACTTTAGGGGGGTTTCCCTTTTCCCTGTTGTGTGGGCCCAAATTGATCAGTTTGAAGAACAAAACAAAACAATAACTGTTAATGTCTACCAGGGGATGGGAAAAATTTTCACCCGATTAAAGTGTCCAAGAACAGTCAAGTTGGGGGCCCAGAAAAAAGCCAGTTGATTATGTGTGTTTTACCAGCGGGGTACCGCATTCACTTAATACGCCTGAGTAGATTATTAGCGAATACTTCAAAGCAAAAAAAATAAAAAAGAATTCTGTAAAAAAATTTTTTAAAAAGATTCCATTGTTAAACCCGCGAGTGAAAATAAAAACATTGAAAAGTTTGTAGATGTAATACAGAACTAATTCCCCCCCCGAGGACTAAAGTTTTTTTTAAAAACGGGAAAACGGCCTGCAAAATTCCCCCATATGTTGTTTACGCAGATTTGAATCACTCATTGTTCCTTATGGGGGGCCCAACCCACAGAGATTCCTAAAACAGCCTGTGAGTAATCATGTTTTGTTCATTTGCTTTCATTTTTGTCAGGTGGATGGCGCCATTTCGAAACCGAATTGTATAGGGGGCCCAGAGCTGAAAAATACTTCTTAGAACCCCTGCGCAAGTGGTAACCCCCTGTTTTTAATAATCAAAACTTATAAAATCTTTAAGAGCCTAAAGCCCAAAAACGTTGCTCGCCAACATTGTTGGTTTGTGGTTTAAAACTCAGTGGGGGAAGCCAATCCGTCGGTGGCCCTTTTGCGGAGGGGGAAAAAAGCCCTGATAAATTTGGGGAAAAAGTTCAGAGGAGCGGCACGTAAATGCAATTTTAAACTAAATTTTGATCTAAGACGGGAAAGTGCCTGTTTCTTTATAATTGCGAGGTTACGACTCTCATTATAAGAAAGAGTGACGATGCCTTTAGGGTGTCATGATTGCAAGTCCAGAAAGTAATTGTTTTCACTTTAAAATTTAAATGTCTTTTTTGACTCTTTGCGCACGGGGATGGGATCATTAGAGTCACGGGCTATGCCTTAAAGTCGCCCAAAAACAGAAGAATTTTTTGCCCAACTCTGTTGAAAGGGGGTTTATCCTTTGAGTACATAACAGTTGGGAAAGGTTTTGAAAAGATAACTTCCACCTAAAGGCGCGTTTTTTTAGTTTTTGAGGAAAGGACATTTGATTCTGATTCCCAACATGTCAAGATGCGTGGAAAGAATTAGTTTGTAAACGATGGGAGACTTCTGATTCCTACTTGAGGCTGATGTTGTTTGTTGGCGGTATTTTTGAAAAATTTTTAGAAAGACCTGCATAAAACTTATAGCCTGGATCCCGCGCTTTTTCTGCGCCTGGGATGGTTGGGATGCTTTTTTAAAATTTCTGGAGTAAGATTGTTTTTTGTCAATTTCCCAAAGATTCAGATGATTGAAAAAAGGATTGCTGGAGGAAATTTGTATGGCGTGCACTTACTGTAAAGCAAAAAAAAAATACTTGGCGACTATGTCGAGAAAAGGTCTAATATTCTGTATTTAGATGCAAAAAATTGTTGGTTGGGCAATGGCGCAATCATTCATTCGAAAAATTTTAAAAAGTAACAGAAGGGCAATCCAAACAATTTCAAAAGGATTAAAGTGGTTAGCAGTTTGGGCCCGATCGACAGCGTGGATACATTCTAGAAGTTTTTTAGATTAAAACCTCATGAACTCCATGACCCGCATAAGACTACCATTAGCGCAGAAAAATCTAAAGGAATCCAAAAGAGCCCCCTAAACTTGTGCCTAATCTTCGTGGAAAAAAATTTTTGTCTGTCATTTCAGACTTCAAATTTTATTTAAGAATGGTTTGAAATTTACGCAGTTATGTATAATTTTCTTTTGATAAGAAAAGTTATGAACCTTTCATCATAAGAAAAAATGATCCAGAACTAAAACCCAGATGCTTCAGAAAAAGCTTTTTTAAAATTGATGAACAACAGCGTTTTGGAAAAACTTGGGGAAACCCCCCAAACGTAAAGAGTCGATTAGTCACCAAAGGAACGAAGCAATTAAATACTTTAAAAAATTAAATTTTCAGGGGCTTTAGAAAATTTCTGATCAGCTTTTTGGCAAATAATGAAAAAAAGAAAGTCAAAATTTGGCAAACCCTTTTTTATTGGGTTTTCCCTTTTAGAATTACAGTTTTTAAAGTTAGAGTTTCTTTTGACTACTTTAAACCCCGTATCCCCGGGCCAGAGTCTTTTTCACAGATAAGACGTTTTGTTATAGATTCCCTATGAAGACACTATAAGCTGGGAATTTTGAAAATGTAAAAAGGCATGGGGTTTGGGATGACACATCTGATTACCCTAAAGTTTTGCCTTTGCATTCAATTACTAACAAGAAGGTTTTAGGAAAGATGAAGGATGAATTATCTGGAAAGGTGATCAAGGAGTATGTGGGGTTAAGGTCAAAAATGTACAGTATTTCGAGCCAGGAGAAAATCATTAAGAAAGCAAAGGGAATATCTCGCAGTGTTGTGCAGTCAAACATATCACATGACAACTACAAAGAAGCACTGTTTGGCAATAAGACTTTTCATCATGACAACGTAAAACTGCGATCTAATCTACATGAGATCAACACAACAGTTGTAACAAAGAAGTCGTTAGACAGAACAAACACAAAACGTGTGTTTGTTAATCCAGAGTTTTCATATGCATATGGACATTATAGAACCGAAAATAATTAAAGCAGAACTGTGTCTGGTGGAATTATCTGCAGTTCTTCTTTCACAAAAGATCTTTGAGGAGCTGGTTGTTTTGTTGTGTCAGTTTCTCGTAAATAATACACGGGCGGATTCATCTTTACAATTCTTTTTATTTCATACGGATCAACACTCCAAACCGGATCGGTTGCCCTGATGCGAGTGTCCCCTTCCGCTTCCCCCGGTAAATAAAGGTACCTTACTTTCAAACCAAACGGTAATAGTTTGCCGGATGAAGACTCTCCTTCAGCAACATTTATTGTTTTTCTTTTGATTGCTTGTACTGGTTTTAGACGACCCTGGAGTCGATGCCCTTTAAATTCTTCATTATTCATTGCGCGCAAAACTGAGGGCAGTCTTCTAACCCATTCTGTGTTGCGAGAATTGTCAATCAGCTCTCTGTGATACTGGTAGGAGAAAAGTCTTTCGGCTAACTGTTTGTTAAAGTTTTCAACTAAAGCCTGTGATCTGTGAACTCCCGGAATGCCTCTTCTAATAGTAACTCTGTGTTTTAACAATAATTGATTCACTTGGCCTTTAAATTCTTTTTCCCTCGTCAACTTGAATCATGCGAGGATAAGTTAGTGGCCCTCGTTGGTATATCAGTTGTATAGCGACAGCAACAGCAGAAGCACTCTTTTGTGTTAATGGCTCCGCATCTTTGTATCTTGAAGCCATGTCAATGACTGTGAGCGCGTACTTAAATCTTTTTCGTCTAATCGTATCAGAGGGTAAATATAGAAGGTCCATTTGATGGGTGTCGTTTGGAGTTGTGTTCACAAAGTGTGGTCTCTGTATTCGTCTAGGGGCAGGTAAATAAATTTGCCAAATTGCTTGTTTAGATAACCATTCCTTTGCTGTTTGTTCACTGACCCCTGCCGCTTGGCTTAGCTTTTGTATTGCTGTGATACCCTTCCAATATCCTTTGGGTGAATAATAGATTTTGTTCATTTTTTATTCAGCCAATATTATGTGCAACAAAATACGCGACGGCCATACCAAAGGCAATAAACGCGATTTCTTGCATCTTTTGTTTTTCTGATGGGTGATAAAAGTCACTGAATTTTGGTGGGGGCAATGACGGGATTGGTTTGTCTGTTACTAGATAATATTGTTTTATTGCTTGATCAACATTTTTAAATGTGTAAGCTGCATGCCCCTGTCTTTTCAGTGTGTCATTAATAAAATCTAATGCTCAAGTCTCTGCTTTTCATAGGCGTCTTGTGCAGCTGCTAGTTGCTCCATAGCTTTGTTATGTCTTTTCCTCTCGCCGTCATCCCCCAGTTTACTAAATGCAAAATTACTTCCGCTAAAAGCAAGCGCATTCACCACAGCGCCGCCTATCATCATTACGAGTGAAGCCATTTTTTATAAATGTATTTTTTTTACATATTAATACTGTCTGGAATTATTCCTTGCTTAACTAGAAAATCTTTCGTAGCGAACGAAGCTGCAATAATAGCAATCAGCTTTGCTGAGTCTTCAAAGTCTAGTTTGCCAAGATCTGCCGGTTTAATTCTTAACAAGCTTTTACCAAGCATTGAGTATCCTACACTTAGCCCTCCAATAACAGCAGAATGGTATACAAGGTTAGCAACAGTTTTTTCGGTGCTCATTTTTAGAAATAAAATAATTATAATTAATAAAAAACATGAACAGTGATGATCTACTGCAGCTACAGGGCGGCCTAAACCTTCCTGAACTTATGAATGACCAAGTTGATGACCAAGCTATTATGCCCAAAAAGGAGAGGCTGTATTCTTTGGCAGCATGTGGAAAACAAAACAGTTCCTCGGAACTGAATTCAGCATAGAACAGATTCAACAGATGCCTCCACAAGACATTATAAGTATCATAACAGGTATGAGGCGCAGCTGGGGTCTAGAATGGTGAAAAGTGTGGGGCAAACGGTTCTTAGTTTGTACACTAAACTAGTCAGTAGATTTGCTCCCATTGATTCTGAACAAGATCTTACGTATGATTTAACGCAAGATCCAGTTTTAACAAAGTCATTAGAGTCTCTAGGCTGTGATTTATATTACAGATTTGGAACATTGTTATCACCGTTAATCATGGGATTAATAACTTTTAATCATATAGATTTTGTTTCCCTTCAAAATGAACGAGCTGGAAAATCATCAGAACCAGAATCAGGAAACATTGAATCAGGTGGAGAAAGTAACCAAGCCAGAAAATCAGCAGAAAACACTGAACCAGGTGGGGGCCAGTGAAAAGCATCCTCATCCTGGGCGTGTTAAAGCAGGGAAAAAATTAGCAGAGTGGAACAGACAAAAAAATTAATGTTACAGAATAAACTCATCATGAAAACATAACACCGCCAGCGCCAGAACAGTTGATTCAATGCCTGCTATAAAAACTCCATGTGATACAAGGGCACCAAAGTCCTCATGGAATATTGAACTTAAAACTGTTGCCATTTTGGCGCCATTGCTGCTGTTGGGGGCAGTTATTACGGTTATAAAATATATAACCAATGGCAACAAAAACAAAAGCAATCAAAAAATTTGAACCACTAAATACAGAAAAAGACAACTGCACCCCAAACCGCCAACAACAAAGCATCATTTTGATCCATTTCAAATGGAATAATATTTTAAATTTTTTTTATAAAAATAGATCATGGCGTATTATAAAATGATAAAGTCAATAAATAAAGACATGGAGTCTATAAAAGACAATTTCCATAGACCAGAATTGTAATCAATGTGGTTGCTTAGGATGTAAGAACTTCATTAAGATCTATGCTGACCGATCTCGCGCAGAAACGCTGAGCAAGACATCCTCAACGATTGACGCGTTTTTTGAGGCGTGTGTGTACTATATTAGACATCTACTATTTAAGATAAAAACATAGATTGTATTTTTTTAATAATTATAAGATAACTTGAATAAGAACTTGGTTGTACTTAGAGGATGACTTAGTTATGATCTTGAGGTAACTTAATCAAGAACTTAATTAAAAACTTAATCAAGAACTTATTAAGAACTTGAAGTAACTTAATTAAAAACTTAATTAAGACTTGGGGTGACTTAATTAAAAACTTAATTAAGAACTTGGGGTGACTTGGGGTGGGAGTGTGTGTGGTGTACACAGAGCTTTATTATTTGTCATGTGTAACACCACTTGGTGCAAGACAGTGCTTGCGTTTTTGTGATGCATTGGCTCTTTTGTTGCAAGTTCAAAGCAGCCACCAAGTGCATTTAACAAAAGCCTGATTGAATAAAACAAGACAATTGTATAAAGAACACCCAGCGGCCGTCTAAGACAGCCTTTAAGTGGTTCACAACGCCTAAATAGACAGCCTTTGTATGTGAAGTGAAGCGTAGACAGCAAAGCGACGAAGCAGCAAAAAAAAGTCTGATCTCCTCACTGCTAATAACCTTTGACCCGCTCTAGGTGGAGCGCTGGATCTCTCAAACGGCTTGTCACTGCACCCTTTGACCGCTCTAGGGTGGAGCGCTGGAAATTATCACCAGCACAGTAATAACTGCGGCTAGTTGGTTTGGCTAACCAGACCAAACAGGCATCCATGCACGTTTGGCACAGTTAGGTGGCTTGGTAGTTTCACTACTCTTAACTAGGCCAAACAGGCATCCATGCACGTTTGACACAGTTAAAGGATTTGCGGCTTTATATCTATGGTCAAACGGGCATGGATGCACGTTTGACCCAGTTAGGTGGCTTGGTAGTTTCACTACTCTTAACTAGACCAAACAGGCACCCATGCACGTTGACACAGTTAAAGGATTTGCGGCTTTATATCTATGTCAAACGGGCATGGATGCACGTTTGACCCAGTTACGAGCACCACTACATCCTGTTAGACTCATGCTGCTAAAAAAGGTCAGTTATAGCAAGGTTGCCTCCCACAACAAAGAGTTCATTATACTTTCCTTCTCGCACAAAAAAAAGTTTATACCACACCCTCCTCTTTTTTCATCCGGGCTTGGGAATCGCCAGTAGGTAGTACGCCCGTCATTGTATTTTTGAAGCATTTTATATGGAGATTAGTGCTAGCTACACACTACTCCTCTCCATACTGGTAGATGTACTAAGGTCTGCCTAGCCCTATCTAGTTTTGCCAGAACATTCGAAAATCGCCATTCAGTTGCATAAGGGCACACTTAAAGGCAGATGAACTGGTTAGAATTAGAAAAAGTAGAAAAGTATACACATCTTAATACACAGATCAGCTTGCCCCATGAACACTGAATCTGTAGTTAACAATCAATCAAGTCTGATACAAACTGGGAACATTTTTACTTGGGAGGAACAGCAAAAATGTTTCAAATATAAGTTTTTTTAGCATACGAATCAGTCGTGTTTACCTCCGCCTTAAGAAATGAACGCCATGTTTTTTAAACATGGCTTTAGCTGTCTCAAGCCAGCTCCCAACAATCAACGCGTGATGGTTTGTTTTGCTTCGGCCAACTTTCAACAATGCAGCGCCATTATTAGATAAAGAACCATCTCATCAATAGTCAAACCCGTATTAAAACTGGCTACATCTTGTTTCATTTCCTTGAACCAACAACCTTTAAGATAGTCGTTCATTTCCAAAGCAGTTAGTTCACTTTTTTCGTTTTCTAAAAAACAATCTCTCCGGTTTCACAACATGCTTCGCCTAATTCTTTCAACAAATACTCTAACATGCAGTTAAAGTAAAACTTATGGCCTCGAATGCACAAACCTGTTCTTCAGTAACGTTTTTAGCCATTTTAAAATAACACAATTAAAACACAGTGGTCACACCAGAGCGCAGTCAAACACAACCTTCTTGTCCGATAGTCCGAGCAAACAATGGCAAACCCGGTCGTGTCACGTGACAGCCTCGATACGGTGTGTCGACGTGGTACAATCGAGAATATTCCAAAACGCAGTTTGTAAGCGGGCCGTGGGCTGTGTGAACGAAGGCCTCTTATCTGCGCTAGCCGTGCCATAGCATAAATTAAGTATTCAGGTTTCAGCCTTGTGTCTGCCTGTCTGTGTGGGCAAAGTTTTGTAGGTAGAAATTAGTCAGAATAAGTGTGCGGATTTTATGTCATTTAATTGAGAGAGAAAGAAAGAGAAAGAGTGTGTGTGTGTACGTTGTGTGTGTGTGTGTGTGTGTGTGCGTGCGTGTGTGTGTGTGTGTGTGTGTTAGTATGTGCGCCCCGCCTCTCTGTCTGTCTGTCTGTCTCTCTCTGTCTCTCTCTTCTCTGTCTGTCTGTCTGTCTGTCTGTTCTGAGGGCAACTTAACCTTAACGAGCTTTGTCAGGGTTGCTGGTAATTCTCTCTCTCTCCCCACGCTGTAATTAACATACTGCGAAGTAATCGGATAGCCTAGTGCACCCACCGGTATATGGGCGCGTTCAGCCACAACTGCTTTTCCCCTGCGTTACTCTATGGGGCGTGTTCAGTCCCAGCTACTTTCCCCTACGTTACTCTATGAAAAGTTTAGTAATATTAGTATTGAAAACGGATAACCCTACACAGTATGTTTGTTTGTAGATAATCGTTATTTTTTGGTATTGAAGTCTTACTTGTCAGAGAACGGGAAAACACGGACTCTGGAGTCACCTGGTCGAAACTGGTTGAGACCGGGTGAGCCAGAGTCCGTGTTTCCCCGTTCTCTGCTTTTTAGGGTCGATGGACGATCCGGTTTCTTGACACCTCTAAACAATGTTGTTAGATTTGCTGCTAATCTGCTTTCGTTCTTTCGTGAGAATTCTTTGACGTTTTGTAGATCAGACAGTCGTCTATCGATCAACATATCCGTGAACTCCAAAACCAAATTCGTCAGTTACGGCTTCTGCAAAGCAGACTAGTCAGTGTCATTTGTACATCTTTCCTTTCACAGAAAGGGCGGGAAGTTCCACTCCATCGTCCAAAGCCTCATCAACACCAACAGAAGCAAAAGCACAGGCAAGTGACCAACAGTGGACGACAAAGAATTCACTGGACGAGAAGAAGTGAGCTCAGACACACAGTCAACTGGAAGGACCTCAGGCAGTCAGCATCCTTACAAACACAAGGAGGAACATCGGGGAAAGAAACATCCTGATTAAAGGGGTTCTCACCCATTTTTACAAATCTATTTTGACCAAATACACGGTTTTGGTATGTGGTCGTATTGCGAAACCCAGCCCCGAATCAGCCGCCTGTGCTCTCATCTTGCAGTGAGAGCAGCATTTCCTGCGGACCGGCAAAGCGAGAGGCTGAAACAGGAACGAGAGCCTCGATTTCGATGAAAGGGGGGTTTCTCGATTGATGACGTAGAAAAGCCAAGTCACTCTTCGTGTTCGGCTTAAGCGAGATGGGGCGAATGTGTGGTGTGTCTGGTTGCGGACTTTGATCAGGAAATAAGCAAAGAGTAAGAAGCGTTCATGCTTTTCCAGGTGCTTCCAGCCAGTTTAGGCGATTGTGGATAAATGTTGTCACTACAAAGAGGAAAGATTTTGTTCTTCGGACAGTTATCATGGCATTTGCTGTCGTCACTTTGAAGAGCAGTTTCCAAGACCAACATACCTGGAAGGTAAAGGTGGAAGCTGGAATTCGGGTCCGAAGACAGCTGAAAGAGGATGTTGTGCCAACTATTATAACAGAAAAATGTATTAAAGCACTCTCTGTTCATTCGCCAGCTGCAAGTGCAAGCCTCAAACGCAACAGTGACAGGAATTCTGTCAGGAGCAAGAGAACCAAACTCAGAGACGTAAAGAGGGTAAGGTTTGTGGAATGAGTGGTTGATCTTTTTGTGTTTCATTTCATTCTCAGTGCATGGTTGGTTGTAAAGATAGTTGTTGGTTTTTGTAGAGTGTTGGCATCAAACTGAAACATACATTGTTACTTTCAGTCACACATGCCAGAGTCATAGTGACAGTCAGTCAGTCACATTGCCATGCTGTCACTGAAACTATTGCATGTTTGTGATTAATCCCCCCCCCCCCCCCCAACCCCTGCTGTTGCTGTTTCTAAGAAAACTGAAGGTATGATTCTTATTAACAAGAAAGTGTCCACAAATAACAGCTTGTTGGACTCCAGTGAATAATAGTTTGGGTTTTTATTTTTCAGGACATTGCTGAACATCAGGCACCCCTGCAAGTTCAAGTTTCCACCCAACAACCATATGCTTTAGTAAGTGAATTATTTATCAGTATTTGGATACAGGACGGTGACAGTGTGCATTTTAAGATATATGCAGGTGTGGTATGTCTGTATGCTATAAAACTGCCCTGGTAAGTAAGAGAATAATGAGCTTAGATCTGCAGCTTAGATCTGATGTACGGCACGTCACGCATCAGTTTTTTAAAATAACGGCGAGAATCTTTGACTGCAATATACTGTAAAATACCCCTCAGATTCTAATTGTCATTGTGGAACTTCAGAATTAAGTGGAGGGAGTGAGGTTGAAAATGAAGAATGTAAAAAAAAGTGTGTGTGTGTGTGTGGGGGGGGGGGGGGGGGAGGACTGAAAGTGAACAGCTATTAAAAAGATTTCTACAGCAGGGAAGAGAATTAGTGTGATGATGCAGTAGCTGACAAACTCGTGTTCAAAGGAAAAGGCATTATCTGATAGATCTAAACAACTGAAGGAAAATGTGGTGTATCACATAATCATTTTAAAGTTATTTACATACTACGGTAATGTGTGTGTGTGTGTGTGTGTGTGTGTGTGTGTGTGTGTGTGTGTGTGTGTGTGTGTGTGTGTGTGTGTGAACAGATGTATGTATGTGCATGTGTATATCATGTACTATCTGTGTCGTGCGTATGTGTGTACATGTACATAATATGGTCAACCTGTAAAAATAAGGTCGAACTGCCTGGAAAGAAACACAAGCGTCTGATGGCGAGGGAGGTGGTACTGTACAAGGAGCTGTAGGTTCAAACTGGTTCGGCTGAACTCCATACACTTCCGTAAACATTTCACGTTCGATATCCTCTTCGTTGGAACTTGACTGGTAGCTGGGAGCATCTGCCATTATCGCCGGAAATAGTTGAGTTTTACGTCCTCATAGCGAAAGCTTTAGGGACATGTCTTTCATTCACGGTAGTCTTGGCATTTAACGTCACTTGCGGAATCCCCGACTCTCGTCTCTTCCCGTACTGTGCTCGGCAATATCCGTGGCGAGTCACGATTTGGCTACTTGCACGACCCGAAACACGGGTAGAAGTGGAGTTCCAGAAGAAAAGTAACACGCACATCGAAACACGCTCGATCATACTTTTGAACAACCCAACATGCTATTTAGGGTGAGGACCCCTTAATGGCAACACTGCACCGGTCAATATAGGCCTACAATGTGAGCAGGTTGATATGAAACACTTTAGACTTGTCATCTCCACTGACCTAGTAATACTGGCCTACATCATTGAGCTTGTTGATATGAAACTCTTTAGACTTGCCGTCCATATCGACCTTGTAATTGCCTGGGGAACATTTCTCCTGGGTTTTCTAAAGTACCTTTTCCCAAAAAAAGTGTAACTTTCTTTTTGGCATTTGTCAAACAAGATCAAAAAATTTGGGTTTCCAAAAACCGAGCGGAGTTTAGCTTTCTTTCAGCGAACTCTTTGTCGCCCTTGTGGTCAGAAGTCCCTTTTTTGGGGAAAACCATAACAGTCTGGGTTTTCGGTTTGTAGGTCCCCTTTGTTTTGGTTTGGCATTTTTGGGCCCCTGTAGGGAGTTTCCCCACCGTCCGTTTTCCCCTAAATGAGAAAATTTGGCCTTGGGGGTCACCCAAAAGGAAATTAATGGGGAAAAAATCCAAAACTTGAAAAAGGGAGTGTTTTCCCCCCCCCCCAGGTGGCCTATCGCAGTTGGGGGCTTTGTTAGGAGGTTTTGCTGTCCTTTTTTCAAATTCGTAGCTTTGATTGTAGGGGGTTTAGCGTCCCTTTTGGGAAATTTTGTTTGGGTTTGTTTTTTTTAATTTGGGTTTTTTTGGGATTTCGAATTGTGGCTTTTGGTTTTAGATGTTTTGCGGGCCTATCGACAAAATTTGTGGCTTTGTTAAGTTTGTGTTTTCGCTTGGCCCCCCCTTCCTTCCCCTTTTCCTGGCTTTGTTGGGAGTTTTTTTTAGCTGTCCTATCGGCTTCGTGGGTTTTTTTGTAGAGGGTTTGTGGCCTGTTGGCCATTTTGGGGCTTTGTTTGTAGTGGGGGTTTGCTGTTTTCGACAATTGGGGGCTTTGATAGTAAAATGTTTAGCTGTCCTATCCGCAATTCGTGGCTTTGGGTTTTAGGGTGTTTGTGTTTTCCTTTAAAAAAATTTTTCCCGGGGCTTTTATAGTAGATGTTTAGGGTCCCATCGAAATTTTTGTGGGGTTGGGTAGTAGAATTTTGCGGGCCTTCGGGCAATTTGTGGCTTTTTAAAAGATGTTTAGCTGTCCTTTGGCAATTTTGTGGCCCTTTTTTAGTAGATGTTTAGCTTTTTTTTTTTTTTTAAGCCCCACAATTGGGGGGCTTGATTGGGAGTGTTTAGCTTTTCCTATCGACAATTTTGTGGCTTTGATTGGAGTTTGGGTTTTGCTGTCCTGTCGGCAAAAACGTGGCTTTTTTTGTTTTATGTTTAGCTTTTTCCCATCGGGCAATTCGTGGGTTTGATAGTTGATGTTTTTTGTGGCCTATGGACAAACGTGGCCCTTTTACAGTAGAAGTTTGCTTTTCCTATGGCAATTCGTGGCTTTGTTGGGGATGTTTAGCTGTCCCCTTGGGCTTGG
>CM031628.1:43765020-43778029 GCA_018398815.1 Conus ventricosus
TATGAAACGATAACAACAACAAAATAAAATCTGGCATTCCTGTTGGACAGGAAAGACAACAACAACAAAAATATCGTTCAGGCTTGTTGGAACAGGAAAAGACAACAACAACTAAAAATAAAGCGTTCATTCGTGGGGGGACAGAAAGATAACACCAACAAAAAAAGCTTGGCATTCTGGTGTGGGAACAGTAAGAATATCAACAATGCATCTATTCATTCTTGGTTGGATAGGAAAGATAACAGTACAACAAAAGTCTGTGTAGCATCAACTGACTTTTCGTTGCGTTGGTGGGTAAAAAAGGTCTTGGTCCCAACAATTTGAGCTGCCGAAAGAAAAGTAGACACCCAGAGAGGTTTGCGAGCGCATTGTGCGGAACAGATATCGCTCACCTGTGGTGAAATCGCGGGCTGAAGTGGTAGCTGACACGGTTTTGACATGTCGTTTTGCCTTGGAAAGTGAAGGATGGGTTAAGCTTGTGAGATAGGAGATAGGAGGTTTAACATAATGTCATGAAATTGTTACGAAACAAGCTTAGATATTTGCAGAAGTCCAACGCCAATCGACAGTCGTTTTATAACGGAGGAGGGATTATGGTTCGTGAATGTGAGGTATGTCCGTGGTAAATTAAACAGTGATAAATTAATGAGATGTTCCTGCAGTCAATCAGTTTTACGTGTAAGTGAATAAGGAATATGTTACTGAGGGATAAGAACGCACACACACAACACACACACACACACACACACACACACCACACACGCAATCAAGGTATGGCGCTCGAAATAGTGAATATCTATTGTGGATGGTTGATGAGATGGATAGTTATTAAGACAAGCAGGTAGTGGACAGAAGTGGAGGTTTTTGCTAGAAATGTTCAACTATAATTGCAAATTGTATCGAAATCTTTGTTTGATATTGTAAGAAAGGGGAGGTAAAGGAAATGGTTATGACGAGGAGAGTAGTAAGAATTCGTTCTTGGAAAATGGTAGTGATGAGGTTTGACAAAAGCGAATGGTGCGGTTGCTGTTCGTGAGTATGAATCGGATTCTGTCCGGAGAGGAGGTTCATGGAAAGGGATGGGTGTCTATTGTGTTGTGTTTGTCTCTTAGATAATAGAAAAATTTTTAGGCCTGTGGATGGACCTGTGGGAATGGGGGAGGTTTGGATAAGACGAGAGGGTCATGCCATGGACAAAAAGGAAGTGGAGGAACACATGTAAAGACGGTCACTGGCAGGCTTCCATGGCCAGGGACGGAGCACGGGTCGAGGTGCCAGGAGATGGGCACAGACAAACGGCAGGGTCTTTGACAGGGTACAGCGTGACTTCGCCCGGAACTGAGATTGTCAACAGTCAAAGAACCCCGAGAGCTACTCCTGAGCTGCCCGATGAGGGCGGGAGGAACAAACAAAAAACGGGTCGTCGCCAGGGTGGGGATTGAACCGCTTTTCCTCGCCTCGTCCCATTACCAGCCATAACCGCAAAGAATCTGACGCCTTTTATGAATATAAGGTGGCTAAAATGTCAAGCTGTGTGTTTTCTTTCCAGTGGGAAACGCGTTTAGGCGGATTTGAGTGACAAGAGTGAACAGATAGCAGGCACACATTCAAGCATGAACACATAATCGGAGTCGTCTAGCTGGGACTTTCTTTACAGTGGGGACCCCGTGTCTGTGGGCCCCTCTGTTAGATTATAAGGGTTGTGTCCGGGAATGGAAAACACGTTGCCTGTGTCAAGGGTGTTGCGTTGGGGAAATACTGCCATGTTGAAAATTTAGTTATTTTTTTGATCAAGTTATTTTGCGTGTGTGGTGGTTGTTCACTCACCGCCGTTTTGTGGGGTGCCCCTGTGTACAGAGTAAATTTTCTGGGGTCCCGAGACGTGTATGATCGGGCCCGGTGTTGATACAAAAAAAAAAAATCATGTTGCCTGGCGTATTGATATGCTACGGCTCTGCGTAGCGGACTGGTCGTGCAGTCTGTTACTTTCGGGTTGTCTGTAGGAGGAGGCCCACCCTAAGTTTTGATCTCGGTTCGTGAGGGCCCGTTTGGCCAGACCTGAGCTGTGTGTATTTGTAGTTTCTGGATATGTGCGCTTGTGTACAGGGTATTGGTGAAAAGAATATACCGAAATGTTCATAATGTGTCTCTAGTTGGGAAAATGAATATGGATGATGAAACATTGTGAATCCCGGTGAGACAGGCACAGCACTTGACTGAAGGTGAGGCTTTAACCAAATAGATTGAAGATCTTTGGAATGAAAGAGCGCCAAAATAGTGCGCGAGAGGATACAGAAGGAATGAACTTCTGAAAAGGAAAGTTACTAAACTCTGAAAGTAAGAGAGAGAAGAGACCGAAACGCTGAGAAGGAGAAAGAGAGAGAAGATTCAGAAAGAGAAAGAAGCTAAAACTCGGAAAGAGGAAAGAGAAGCTAAAACTCGGAAAGTGAAAGATAGCGAAAAGCTCGGAGAGAAGAAATTGGGAGAGGGAAGCACAACTCTGAAGAGAGAGAGAAAAGGAACCGACAAAATGTGTGATGTGACAACGAGAATTAAACGGAAACGAAGCAGAGGAAAGCTCAGAAAATCGAGTCAAACCTTGGGTCGAGAAGCCACAGGCGGGTGCACCGACGGTAAAGGGCTGGCGATTGCAAGATATCCGAAGCTGCCCAGTTGGTAAGGAAAATAATATGACATAGAGCGTCTGTTTTCGGTGGGAATCCTAGGGCTCAGAGCTAATCTGAAGAAACATGAAGGGCAAGGCTTTTGGGCACAGCTCCAGAAGCGGCGCGGTAGCGATACCAGGCCAGTTTACGACAGAGTGGTAGACATAGGAACTGAAGATCTCGTCTTACAAAAAGTTAGGTGGCAAAAGAGGTGCAGGACAAAGTTCCGCTCATCCGCCATGAAAATGATGATTCATGCCCAGCTGGGTGCAGTCGTCGGACTCAGCTTTGATAAGGGGAATTATCAAATATTGAAAAATCAAGATGCGGCTCTTCGTGGACCATATGGTGTGTCGGGAACAGTGGCAGACGAGTGGCAGCAAGGATCTGATCTATATTTTTGAAAAGGAGGTTGGGGAAGACAGTCAATCCAGGCACACACTGCGGAAACATTATAGATTAGCAGCACCCTAACAAAAGTGTCGCATCAACAGCCAGAGTTGACGTTGGGCTGGCAGCTGAACCTGTGTATGAACCAAAGCATATACAACCAACCGGGTTCCCTTTTGCACTAATTCAAGGGCGCTCAATTTACCAGTCCTGCGCCGCGCATCTCGTAGGGGTGGACAGAACGGCGCATTGGAGGACAGTGGCTCCGCGCATCAAGAACACAAGAGACTGAACTGCCGGTGTGTGTGAGTGCAAGACAGGTCATTGGGTAAAATAGGATCTGCCCGACGTACTTAAGCGCACTACTAGGGACAAAAAAGGCAGCCATGCCACTTTGTTAGGTAGAACCAAGCCATGTCTGAACACCCGCCTTCAAAGGGTGTTCGGCGGGTGGTCGGGAGAGTGCACGGTTGAAGGAAGATTGCGTGTTCAGTCTGACTGCAGGATGCGTCTTCCTAGGCGTGAGAAGGAGTTGGTCTTATGGGTTTCAGTGGACTAGACTGCGTGACAACAGAGCTACGAACCTGTGTCAGAAAAGATTGGTACGGGCTGATCAGATGGGGGGGAGCCACACAGACGGTTTGGGCCGCCTGGGAGGGAATGTGAGGTTTTTCCTTTTAGGCGCAGGTAAAGTTGGATGCGCGAGTGTTTTTTGGAGTGTGGAAAGCGGGGTGGCGGCGCAATAATGCCCAATACCGATCGTTAGGTGGGAAACGTAGGATGGCGTCCCAGTCCTGGCGTTGAAAAACGTGGGCAACGTGGAGTTCCCAAGCCTGCTGCGTCATGACACGGGCTCAGACAAAAACCGAAGCCACTCGCCACTCCAACGTCATTTTCCATTTCAAGAGCGTCACGTGACCAGCAAACTTGAGAGAACGGCAGAAGGCAGTTGAGTCTCTTCAGTACAGTAGAGAATTGGAAACACGGTCGGCTGTCATAGCAGAAAAGTTCGGGGCGGGGTGCCGGTCAAAGGGCAATTCTTTGTTCGGCGAGGTTCAAGATGTGGGCCAGGTGAATCAGGTGGTGGACCTGTTGCGCGCAAGGCAAGAGTACGCTTTAAAAACAAAGGCGCATGATGGAGGAACTGGCAGTCATTGTGGGGTCAGAAGACACTAGGCCGGGTGCCAAAAGCGGTCTGTTGGGCCCGCGTCACTCGGAATGTAGACATTATTGTCAAACCTGCACTGGCTGTCAGAAATGTGCAGGCGAAAGGTCGAACTCCAAGGTTGCCCTTGAAACCATGCCAAGGAATTGAGGAAACCTTAGCTCGAAGGTCGCGGTGACATTGGAGGTCCGGGCTCTCCACTTCTGAGAAAAACACAGGTACCTTGACGCTAGGATGGGTGCGTTCACCGTCCAGAGGCCAGTCCGTTAAGATAGACTCGGTTCAGTAGCAGAGGCCGTTTTTTCCTTTTTCTGTCGTTGGGGGGTCCAAGGGAACGGTTTGTCTGATAACGATCCCAGTTCACATCTGAAATGGTGTTTTCTGAAGGCCTCCATCGCCTGTCCGTGCAAAGGGGTCCACGCGTCCCAGACAAGCTCAAACCGAATGGATGGGGGAAAGGGTTCAGGAAACTGTGAAGCCAAGGCTGAGGAAGGCTCAGGCAGACCAGCCCAAACTTTGGCCATGTGTACAGTCCTGCCTTGTTGGGTTCTGGGTCGGGAAATGCCGAAGGGAAGCGACAGATGTTGTCCCTGTAGAACTGCGCTTTTGGGCTTCGGCCACGGGGGCCCCTCATTGAGTTTGTTTGGCGGACTCAGGGACTGGACGAAGGACTCAGCAGGAGGCAAAATCAGTCGGTGACTAGGTTTATAACCTGCGTAAATACCATGCAGAATGGCTTCCTGTCTTGCGCACGATGCAGTGGGATGGTCCCCAACGGATTCAGAACAGTACCATGATAGAAAGTCGTAGCATCGAGCAGTCAGGGGGGTGATGAGTTTCGGTTGTCCTCCCTCCACTTCGGAACAAATGGGGTGAATGAGGGAAAGGTCCATACCAAGGTAGGGCAGAAGTTGGACTAGACGACGTCATGGTACAGGGGGGAAAAAGAAAAATGTTCATCCCAACAGGCGGACGAAATATTTGCACTCGAACTGGTGCATCTGGATCAGTCGCATTACTTGTTGGGAGGACTGTCTGGTGAGTACACCTTCCGTCCTGGTCTTTTGGGCTCAGTGCGGGAGACTTGCGTCTGTCTGTCTCTGAGAATTCCCCCGCTACAAAGCTACCCGGTCAAGGAAGGGTGGCTGTTGTACATCAGACGTTCAAGGAAACTGCTGAGTCTCGCCTTTACAACTCACCTACTGCGCCGGCATCCTGTGAAGGAAACTAGTGTGTCAAGCACGGTCGTGTTGATTCCAGCTTGTCATCTGTACTAACAGAGGAATTGCGAATCTGTGTTGGCTTCGTTTTCCAACTTTTGACAACGGAACCAGGCCAGTGTTCATTGAATGTTTTGCAGGAGTACATCTCACCACGAGCCACAGTTCAACGGAAAACAGTAGCCGTTAACCATTCGCTGCTCATGAAACTATTATACCAGAGGTGAGCAACAGTGAGAAATGGGCGTAATGCGAACCTTCTCGTCTGCGTGTTGTCGCCGCCTGGCGTACTGGGAAAGAAACCTGATGGCTCAACAAGATGGGGGGCTTGTGGAGGACAGAGAATCAAACAAAGTGACAGTGGTAGAGCTGAACCTATCCCTGATCAAGGGCATTTATTCTCCACAGCTTGCCAGGCCAATCGGCACTAAACTGGAGTGTAACGAAAGGATGGGGCAGATCATGTCAATTTTAAAAAGAAATCGCCACAAAACCGCCTGTCAAACACCTCTAGGGCTTTTCCAGTGGAGAGGAGTGCCAGTGGGGTTTGGCAACTGCAACCAGCTACATTTGCCAGGGGCGCCTATGAGGCTACTTCACTGGGCGACCATGCCATATTTTCTTCGATGACATACTTGTAACACAGTATGTCCGGAACAGGCAGCTGTATGATGTGGGCGTAGGTGCGCTGGTGCCGTGAGGAGGCTGGATTTTTACGGCGCGTCCAACGAAGATCTGTACTGATTTTCAGAACGTGAGGGTCTGGGGACAGGGTGTGGGGCGGGTGGATTTGTCAACCCCAGACGGAAAAGATGGAGAAGAGCTACAGATTCCGGTCCCTTCCACAAAACGTCAGATCAGAGCGCTGTTTGGGACTAGTGGATACTATAGGTAATTCATTCCCCAAATTTGCTCTGTCCACGGCTCCCACTCCATACCTGGGGCTGTAAGTCCCCAACGGCGGAGTTGCGGTGACGCCAGACTGTCAGAATGCTCTGCAGCTCTCCAGGAGTGTTGTTCAAGAGCGCCTGTTTCGCTCTTAATTGCTGATCTTTTCCAAGCCATTTTGGAAGAACGAGCCAGTGCATTGGAATAGGTGGAATGCTGTGGAAGGATTGTGAGGGCACTCTGCAGCCGTCACTCTTGTCCGCGAAAAGCGACTGCCCCAGAGAAAACCGGTACAGCACAAGAGAACGGGAGTGTTTGGCATGGTGGGGGGGCATGCGTCTCAAGGGGGGGGGGGCAAGGGACCGCTGGAAAGATGGCTGTTGGGATAACTGATCACCGGGGCGGGTGACATACCTTCAGGCTGGAAGTGTGTAAGAATCCAGGATCTCGAGGTGGCACGTGCGCGCCAAGAATATCCGCGTTTGTGCGGGGCAGGCAGTCAAAGGATCGAGAACCTTTGGCCGATTTTCTCAGCAGAGCTGAGTGGAGGAAGTGTGTGTTCGTGTTTCCGAGCACGGCAGGACGCGGGGTTGTTGTAAGGTGCTTCTTCGAGTGGTTGGTGTTCTGTGTCGAACGTTGGCACGGTCAGATTCATTAGGGGGGAGAACTGTAACAAAAGCTTTGGTGCCCCGACAATTTAGAGCTGGGGCCAACAGAAAATAAACACCCCAGGAAGAAGGGGGTGCGTGCCAGTTTTCGTGAACAGAAATCGCTCACCTGTTTTGGGGAATCACGCGGGCGGAAGTTTAAGCCGGACACGGGTGACCAGTCGTTGGCCTTGTAAAGGTAGGTATTGGTTAAGCTGTGAGAGAGGGAGTAGGAGTTTAACAGAAGTCATGTATTGGAAACGCACCAATCTTTAAGATGGGGCAGATGCCCACCCATGGCGAACAGTCGTTTGGATAACGGGATGAGTTAAGTGATGGCGTGATATGTGATGTATTCCGGTGTAGGGAAAATTAAACGGTGGGAGAAATAATGATGTTGTTCCGGCATGCCAATAGGTGGACTTAGAGGGGATTAAGGAATATGTTACTGGATGGAATAATAACACACACACTCCACACACCACACACACACACACACACACACACAACACACACACACAGGCACACAACCCGCAATCATGTATGTCTCTCGAAAAATGGATATGCTATGTGTTGATGTTGATGGAGGATGTATAGTTAATAAGACATAGCATTATTTTACAGAATTAGTTTTGGTGTTGTTTTGTTGTTTTTTTTGTAGGGTTTTGGTGGCGATAAATTGTGTCAACATATGTGGGCAAAATTTATCGGAATTTCAGGGTGGTTGATTTGTAAGAAAGGGATGTAAAGAAATGGTATGAACGAGAGAGTAAAAGGAAATCCTTTCTTGTAAAATGGTAGGATGAGGTTGACAAAGCTGAATTTGCTTTTTGGGCTGGTCTTGAGGTATGAAACGGAATCTTTCCTTGGATAAGGTTCAGTAAAGTATGGTGTCTATGTTGTTGTGTTGGTACTGCTTAGGAGAAGAAAAGAATGTTTATGGCCTGTGATGGACTGTTGGGAAGAGGGGGAGGTTTTGGAAAAGACGAGAGGTTTCATGTCATGACAAAAGGAGAGAGGAGGGAACACATGGTAAAAGACTGTCACTGGCAGGCTTCCAGGCCAGGACTGAGCACGGGTCGTGGTGCCAGAGATGGGCACAGACAAACGGCAGTCGGTGAACAGTTACAGCTGACTTCTTCCCGGTAACGGGAGAATGTCAACAGTCAAAGGAACGCCCGAGAGCTACCGCCAGAGCATGCCGGAGTGAGGGCGGATGAACAAAACAAAAAAAACGGGGTCTTCCCAGGTGGTGAATTTAACCCTCTTTTCCTCTCCTCTGTCCATACCAGGGCCATAACCGCAAAGAAACTTACGCCTTTTAGGAATAAAAGGGGGTGGCTTTAACAAGTTTTTGTCAGCTTTAGGTTTCCTTTCCAGTGGGAGAACGCGTTTGGTCTGATTTGGAGTGACAAGAGAGTACGCTAGCAGCACACAGTCAAGCATGAACACATTAATCTTTATACTGGTCTATCTGGGACGTTTCTTCTTGACAGGTCTCAATGCGCCACATACACACATTCCACAGGCAAATTGACCACGCCCGGAGACATGATATTGTGGAACACAAGCTATGTCCACCGTCTCTCGCTCTGTCTTTCGGTGCGGGTTCGTTTAAAGGATATTTAGCAGCTCCAAAACAGTATTCTCCCCCAAACTACAGCTTGTAGAAATGTGTAGAACGAGCCGCGTACTGTCAAGAAGCAGATGAGGATTGTGGTAACATGGTGGTTGTTGTGGGCACCCGATCATAAAATGGAACGTGTCAACACATCATTCATATGCAGCTTGGCCATTGCCTTAATGGCATCCACTATCAGTCATAGTGCAGTCTTGGCATTGCCCTTAATGGCATGCACTATCATCCATATGCCAGTCCTTGCTTGCCCTTAATGTCATCACTATCATGCATAGTGCAGTCTTGGCATTGCCCTTAATATCATCACTATCAATCATAGTGCAGTCTTGGCATTGCCCTTAATGTCATCACTATCATTCATAGTGCAGTCTTGGCATTGCCCTTAATGTCATCACTATCATTCATAGTGCAGTCTTGGCATTGCCCTTAATATCATCACTATCATTCATAGTGCAGTCTTGGCATTGCCCTTAATGTCATCACTATCATGCATAGTGCAGTCTTGGCATTGCCTTAATGTCATCACTATCATTCATAGTGCAGTCTTGGCATTGCCCTTAATGTCATAACTATCATTCATAGTGCAGTCTTGGCATTGCCCTTAATGTCATCACTATCATTCATAGTGCAGTCTTGGCATTGCCCTTAATGTCATCACTATCATTCATAGTGCAGTCTTGGCATTGCCCTTAATGTCATCACTATCATTCATAGTGCAGTCTTGGCATTGCCCTTAATGTCATCACTATCATTCATAGTGCAGTCTTGGCATTGCCCTTAATGTCATCACTATCATTCATAGTGCAGTCGTGGCATTGCCCTTAATGTCATCACTATCATTCATAGTGCAGTCTTGGCATTGCCCTTAATGTCATCACTATCATTCATAGTTTAGTCTTGGCATTCCCCTTAATGTCATCACTATCATTCATAGTGCAGTCTTGGCATTGCCATTAATGTCATCACTATCATTCATAGTGCAGTCTTGGCATTGCCCTTAATGTCATCACTATCATTCATAGTGCAGTCTTGGCATTGCCATTAATGTCATCACTATCATTCATAGTGCAGTCTTGGCATTGCCCTTAATGTCATCACTATCATTCATAGTGCAGTCTTGGCATTGCCCTTAATGTCATCACTATCATTCATAGTGCAGTCTTGGCATTGCCCTTAATGTCATCACTATCATTCATAGTGCAGTCTTGGCATTGCCCTTAATGTCATCACTATCATTCATAGTGCAGTCTTGGCATTGCCTTAATGTCATCACTATCATTCATAGTGCAGTCGTGGCATTGCCCTTAATGTCATCACTATCATTCATAGTGCAGTCTTGGCATTGCCTTAATGTCATCACTATCATTCATAGTGCAGTCTTGGCATTGCCCTTAATGTCATCACTATCATTCATAGTGCAGTCTTGGCATTGCCATTAATGTCATCACTATCATTCATAGTGCAGTCTTGGCATTGCCCTTAATGTCATCACTATCATTCATAGTGCAGTCTTGGCATTGCCATTAATGTCATCACTATCATTCATAGTGCAGTCTTGGCATTGCCCTTAATGTCATCACTATCATTCATAGTGCAGTCTTGGCATTGCCCTTAATGTCATCACTATCATTCATAGTGCAGTCTTGGCATTGCCCTAATGTCATCACTATCATGCATAGTGCAGTCTTGGCATTGCCCTTAATGTCTTTCAGTCTGTGCATATTCTTCGTGTCTCACCAGACTTTTTTTTAATTACCGCTTTTACGTTTTATGATTTTGACACACCCCCCCCTCTCTCCTCTCTCTCTCTCTCTCTCTCTTCTCTCTCTCTCTCTCTCTCTCTCTCTCTCTCTCTCTCTTCCTTCCTTCCCTTTCTGTCTCTCTTCCCCTCTCTCAGCCACATATTCAGACATTCTCACATCACCACCGCCCCTCTTCCTCCCCTTCCCTCTCTCAGTACATCCCTGGGTCACACGAGAAAGAAAGAGAGAGACAGAGAGAGAGAGAGAGAGGGGAGAGAGAGAGAGAGAGGAGGGAGAGAGAGAGAGGGAGAGAGAGGAGAGAAGAGAGAGAGAGAGAGAGAGTGTGTGTGTGTGTATGTGTGTGTGTGTGGTGTGGAGAAGAGTGAGAGAGAGAGAGGAGAGAGAGAGGAGAGAGAGAGAGAGGAGAGAGAGAGAGAGGAGAGAAGAGAGTGAGAGAGAGAGAGAGAGAGGACTCTACACACATTACGGCAACCATGTACCTTTTCTCACACTACAAACAGCAGTACGTGCAGGTTTCCGGATGACGTATGTTTGTGTGCAGAGTGTTGATTGGAGGAAAGTGTACCTGTTCTCACACTACAAACAGCGATACGTGTAAGGTTTTCGGATGACGTATGTCTGTATGGAAAATGTTGATTGGAGGAAGGTGCGCCTGTTCCCACACTACAAACAGCCATACGTGTAAGGTTTCGGGTGACGTATGTCTGTATGGAACATGTCGATTGGATGAAGGTGTACCTGTTCTCACACTACAAACAGCGATACGTGTAAGGTTTCCGGATGACGTATGTTTGTATGGAAAATGTTGATTGGAGGAAGGGGTGTGTGTACCTGTTCTCACACTACAGACAGCGATACGTGTAAGGTTTCCGATGACGTATGTATGGAACGTGTAATTGAAAGCTGTACCTGTTCTTACACTATAACAGCGATACGTGTACGGTTTCCGGATGATGTATGTATGGAACGTATTGATTGGAGGAGGTGTACCTGTTCTTACACTCCACACAGCGATAGGTGTAGGGTTTCCGGATGACGTATGTATGGAACGTGTTGATTTCAGGAAGGTCAGGATGCCTTCGACTCGCACGCTCTGCCTGCAAAATATGACTTGGATTTAACCAATGAGAGGAGAGAGAGAGGAGAGAGAGAGAGAGAGAGAGAGAGAGAGGAGAGAGAGAGAGAGAGAGAGAAAGGTGTGGTGTGTGTGTGTGTGTGTCTTCGCGCGCGCGCGATTGGGGATGAGGAGAGGAGAGAGAGAGAGAGAGAGAGAGAGAGAGAGAGAGAGAGAGAGAGAGAGGAGAGAGAGAGATGTGAGTGAGTGAGGGAGAGCGTGTATGAATCAGTCAGTCATTTGTTTGAAAATGATTACCACGGCACTTAGAATGATTCAGTTTTTCCGTGATAACACACATCTCTTCTCAGCAGTTCAGAAACCATCCTTTATGAAAAGAACAAAACTGCTTATTCATCGTCGTCGTCCTCCTCCTGAACATCAATGCTGATTTGCCAGTAGTGGAAACAGCGTCAGTGGCTAGTACATTGCATACCGTTCAGTCAACAGGTTGTGCCACCACCACCATAACCGCTACCACCACATCCTTCTGCATCATCGTCACTATCAGCGATTGACCAGTACTGGAAGCAGTGGCCGTGGTCAGTATGCGGATGCCATCCAGTGACCAGATAGTATTATCATCACCGCCGTCGTCGTCGTCCTCGCTGCCATCATCACCATCCTCCTCCTCCTCCTCCTCATCATCTTCACTGATTTACCAAAACTGGAAGCAGTGGGCATCATCAGTATGTTGGACGCTGTCGAGTAGCCATGCAGTGTCATCAACATCTTCATTATCCTCCTCCTCCTCCTGCTGCTAATTATCATCATCATCATCATCATCATCATCATCATCATCATCATCATCATCCATCATCTTCACTGATTTACCAAAACTGGAAGCAGTGGCCATCATCAGTATGTTGGACGCTGTCGAGTAGCCATGCAGTGTCATCAACATCTTCATTATCATCCTCCTCCTCCTGCTGCTAATCATCATCATCATCATCATCATCATCATCATCATCATCATCATCATCATCATCATCATCATCACCACCAGCAGCAGCAGCAGTAGCAGCAGCTGCAACATAAATTTACCAGTACTGGAAGCATTGGCCATGGTCAGTATGTTGGACGCCGTCCAGTAACCAGACAGCGGCGTGACACATCTCGTGAAGCAAGGTGTCACGAACCCTTTCTGTCTCACCGTACATCAGCCACGTGTCCATGTCCAATGCAGACATGTGCAACATGAAACATCACGAAAACAACACACACCATGCTGAACATGGGACCACAAACAGCAGGAAGGCATCTTTTCATGTCTGACACTTTATCTAAAACAACGACAAGCAATACCGGACACACCAAATGGAAACTCGGTCAATTCACTCTTTATGTACCCAGTTATTTTCAACTCAATATACGGTTCTCTCAAATGAATAGTATTGAATAGCCTCTGCCAAGCAAATCTGTCGCTAGTATATCTGTGATCATGCTATTCCTGCCATCTACAATCAATGATTCTTTGATCAAAGAATACTAAGAAGACCTGTATATTCTGAATATCC
>CM031628.1:43778129-43801721 GCA_018398815.1 Conus ventricosus
TGATTATCCCAATCAAATGAAAATCAGAAGAACTTAAACAGTAACGGACATTTGTAATCCATGTCTTCTTACCATTAGAATCCAAATCAAATAACATTTTGTATGCTGTGAAAGGCTGTCTATCTTCATTCAATCTTGTCAGTTTCAGCCAATATTTAACACATTTCACGATGTGAATTGGATGTCTGCCTAGTTCACCATACACAAAGTCATTTGGCATTCGACTGTCGACATTAAGAAAGCGTTTCAATGCAAACAAATATACTTTTTCTATATCCGTAGTTTTCTCAAAAGCCCTTATTTCCGCACTGTACAGGGTACTGCAATATTGGCTGGATCTGAAAGACAAATAATTGACTATAAATACGAAAAGGATTGCATTCTAGTTTACATAGAATATGAAATAAGTCAAATAGTTGACTAAAAACACTAAAAGCATTGCATTCTAGTTTACACAGAATATGAAATAAGTCAAATAGTTTACTAAAAACACTAAAAGCATTGCATTCTAGTTTACACAGAATATGAAATAAGATAATAAGTGCTTCCCGTCCTGTTCTAGCTGCTTGATAGGCTTTCGATTCAGGGTCCACATTTCACATCCGTACAGTAACGGAGAAAGGACTTTAGCCTTATAGATCTTAAGCCTTGTAGACAGTCTTATGCTTTTCTGCATGAGGACCTTCACTCTTAATCTTCCGAGGGCTTGGTTGGCTTTCTTGATCCTGGGCATGATCTCTTTGTCCAGTGGACCACCTGTAGAGATAATGCTGCCCAGACATTTGAAGCTCTCCACGCACTTGGACCCCACCAATGGTAATGGCTGGCTGGGGCTTGGCTGTGTTAGGGACGGCTTGGGCCAGGACCTCCGTTTTTCCAAGACTGATCGTCAGTCCAGACAGCTTGGATGCGTTTGCGAAGAGGTCTACAATGACCTGCAGGTGTTTCTCTTTGTGTGCCATGAGAGCACAGTCATCCGCAAAAAGAGCTTCAAGAATGAGTTTCTCCAGGGTCTTGGTATGAGCAGCAAGACGACGGAGATCGAACACGGATCCATCTGAGCGATTCATCATGTATACGCCCAAGCTCAGATCTTTCACAGCATGAAGAAGGACCTGCGTGAAGAACAAGTTGAGCAACATGGGGGCGAGGACACAGCCTTGTTTCACTCCGTTTGAGGTGTTGAAGGAGTTTGTGCATTCACCATTAGAAAGGACATATGCAGTCATGTTGTCGTGGACGAGTCTTATCAAGTCGGTGAACTTGTGTGGACAGCCCAGCTTCATCAGGATGGTCCACAAAGCTTCTCTGTTGACAGTGTCAAAAGCTTTGGTCAAGTCTACGAACACTGCGTACAAGTCCATCTAAAGCTCAATGCATTTCTCCTGGACTTGTCGCACAGTAAACACCATGTCTATGGTACTGCTGCCACCAGGGCGGAAACCACACTGGGCTTCAAGGAGGTTGTCTTCAGAGGTGTTGTTGATGAGTCTGTCGAGGAGGATGCCAGCCAATATCTTTCCAGCAATAGAGAGAAGAGAAATTCCTCTGTAGTTACCACAGTCTGATTTTGCCCCTTTGTTCTTACAAAGTGCCACGATAGTGGCATCACGGAGGTCTGCTGACATGTCCTCTTTCTCTCAGATGGTCGAGAGGATACTGTGGAACGCTCTGAAAGCTGTTGTTCCCAGTGCTTTATACAATTTAGCAGGAATTCCATATTGTCCACGCGCTCTTCCGCAGTTCACCTGCTTTATAGCAGTCCTGACTTCATTCTCAGTGGGTGGTAGCTGCCTTTGCAAACTGCCTACTGTTATAGACAATAAAACAATGGCATAGGCGAAAAATAGAAAACACAGCTCTATGAGATCCAAAGTAACTCTGTGAAGCCCTTTCTCAATTATTTCCAAAGCTTGTTTTCTTGCTTAATTAACCCAACGTGTACATTTTAACGCATCAGACAATGTTGCTCCAGACCTTGCTCTTACCTTTACTTCTTCATACATAATTTTAACACACCAATATAACTTACTTTTGCCTTTACTTCTTCATACATAATTTTAACACACCAATATAACTTACTCTTACCTTTACTTCTTCGTACATGCTTTTAACACAACGATATAACTTACTTTTGCCTTTACTTCTTCATACATACTTTATACACACCAATACAACTTACTCTTGAGCCCGTTCTTGATTAAAACTGTCCACAATAACTTTCCAAGAAATAGCATCGAACGACTTTCAAAGTCCACAAAGGTAACACAATTTCTTTTGGTTTAAGGCGAACTGATTTTGAATAGCAGCAAACAAGGTAAAGATATAGTCGATTGTTGAATATCCTTTCTTAAATCCGGCTTGGTGCCCACCTGCAATATCATTCTGGCTAGTCCATTCTTGTAATCTGTTATTAATAATTGAACGAAATAACTTGCTACTTACGTCACATAAAGAGACACCTCTTGTTGTTCACGTCATTAACATGATATTTCTTAAAGAAAGGAATAATTATGGAATCTGTCCATTTAGAAAAAAAATACATTTTCAAATAAATGGTTGAATATTGTTGCGAGAAAATTGACAACTTACTCTCTGGAATTTTCGAAACACTCACTTAAAAGTCGATCTGGCCCAGCAGACTTAACATTCTTAAGTTCTGTAATGCTGCACCTTTCATACAAATACAGGCAGGATCTTGCGAGCGATTCCAAAGTTAAAGAGTACCCAAATTTTTTATGGTGAAGATTTTCTTCCAGAATGATGGAGGTTAGGAGAGTTATCACCACACTTGAGGACAGTAAGAACCGCAAACAAACAGAGATTAATGCTTCATGACCATCTGGGTATTGAAAGAATACAAACAGGGATTAATGCTTCATGACCATCTGGGTATTGAAAGAATCCAAACAGGGATTATTGCTTTATGGCTATCTGGGTATTGAAAGAGTACAAACATGGGTTAATGCTTTATGACTATCTGGGTATTGAAGGAGTACAAACAGGGATTAATGCTTTATGACTATCTGGGTATTGAAAGAGTACAAACAGGGATTAATGCTTCATGACCATCTCAGTATTGAAAGAGTCTAGTATGACCTGAATGGCAGGTAATCTTGTCCCACTTACTTCATGATCTGGCCCGCCTTGTAATTTAAGATGGTGCAACTTTGATGGTTTAACAGATTTAAGAAATAATAGGACACTGCACGCAGTCAAGGTAAAAAGCACACAAGCAAAGATTTTTTTCTTAGTTAAAAATCTAAAAACCTAGACCCTGTGGCGAATACTGTATCATTTCTGCATTGGGCTGTGTGCGGTCTTATATCCAAACTGAAGAGTGCAGATTCTACTGACTGTGTTACATCCTTTGATTTCGTGTCTTTAGTGGAAACGTTTGTGGAAACTATTGAGGATCCTTTTTTAAAGATCATAAAACGTGCGGTAAAACAAGCTAGTAGCCAGTTAGCAGACGCCGTTAAAATCCCGCGGATTTTCAGTGAAGATGAGTTGCCGAGCATAATCTTCTGAACAGTGTGGGCACTCTGCTTGGTCTGAGCCCAGCGTCGACGGCCGTATGCCTTGGTGTAGGCGTGCTCCCTGTGTGTGTGTGTGTGTGTGTGTGTGTGTGTGTGTGTGTGTGTGTGTGTGTGTGTGTGTGTGTGTGTGTGCGTGCGTGCATGGGTGTGTGTGTGCGTGTGTATGTGTGTGTGTGTGTGCGTGCGCGCGCGCGCGCGCATACAACGCGCAACCTCCACCCCTTCCCTCCTCGTCCCCCCTCTCCCACACCCACCCGGGGTATCGCAGATCTTGACGGACAGCTGAATGAAGGCCACCCTCTTGTCTCCCACAGTGACCTGCATGCAGCGGCCGGCCGTGGTCAGCAGACGTTTGTTCCAGAAGATGGCCGTGTTGGCCGGCAGCTGCACACCACCACCCGTCACTTCACCCTCATTGTCCGTGTCCTATTCTCATCGTCCTCGTCGTCGTCGTCATCATCATCATCATAGTGAATAGCGGTGGCTGCAATAGCAACACCACGAGCAGCTGCATTCGTAGTGGTAGCAGCATATTAAGTGTAATGCTATCATCACCATCGTCATCATCATCATCATCATCATCATCATCATCATCATCATCATCATCATCATCATCATCAACAGCAGCTGCGTTCGTAGTGGTAGCAGCATATCAAGTGTAATGCTGTCATCATCAACATCAACAGCAGCTGCAGAAGTACTCGTAGCAGCATATTAAGTGTAATGCCATCATCATCATCATCATCATCATCATCATCATCATCATCATCATCATCATCATCATCATCATCATCATAACAGCAGCTGCATTTGTAGTGGTAGCAGCATATTAAGTGTAATGCTATCATCATCAACAGCAGCAGCAGAAGTAATGGTAGCAGGGTATCAAATGTAATATTATCATCATCAGGAACAGCAGCAGAAGTACTGAAAGCAGGGTATCAAGTGTAATATTATCATCATCAGGAACAGCAGCAGAAGTACTGGTAGCAGGGTATCAAGTGTAATATTATCATCATCAGCAACAGCAGTAACAGTGGTAGTAGTAATGATAGTAGCAACAGTAATAATGGTAGTAGTAATAATATCAGCAGCAGCAACAGTAATAGTATTAGTAGCAGTAATAGTAGTTATGACAATGGTAATAGTAACAGCAGCAGCAGTAGTCATAGCAGAAGCAGTAGCAGTAGCAGTGGTAGTAGAAGTAGTGGTACCGGTAGTAGTAGTCGTATTACCAGTAGTAGTTACAGTGGTAGTAGTAATGGAAGTAGTAGTGGTAGCAGCAGCAGCTAGAGACAACAGTAGTCATGTAGAAAAGTTGTTTTGGACTGTGACAGACTGTCAACAGACAATCGTCCTACGGTACAATGATGTGACTGATTGTCAACCGACAATCGTCCTAAGGTACAATGATGTGACAGATTGTCAACCGACAATCGTTCTAAGGTACAATGGATGTGACAGATTGTCAACCGACAATCGTCCTAAGGTACAATGATGTGACAGATTGTCAATTGACAATCGTCCTACGGTACAATGGATGTGACAGATTGTCAACCGACAATCGTTCTAAGGTACAATGGATGTGACAGATTGTCAACCGACAATCGTCCTACGGTACAATGATGTGACAGATTGTCAACCGACAATCGTTCTAAGGTACAATGGATGTGACAGATTGTCAACCGACAATCGTCTAAGGTACAATGATGTGACAGATTGTCAAACCGACAATCGTCTAAGGTACAATGGATGTGACAGATTGTCAACCAGACAATCGTTCTAAGGTACAATGATTGACAGATTGTCAACCGACAATCGCCCTAAGGTACAATGGATGTGACAGATTGTCAAGAGACAATCGCCCTAAGGTACAATGGATGTGACAGATTGTCAACAGACAATCGTCCTAAGGTACAATGGTTCGACAGATGTCAACAGACAATCGTCCTACGGTATAATGATGTGACAGATTGTCAACAGACAATCGTCCTAAGGTAAAGGATGTGACAGATCGTCAACAGACAATCTCCTAACGTACAATGGATGTACAGATTGTCAACGACAATCGCCCTAAGGTACAATGGATGTGACATATTGTCAACAGACAATCGTCCTAAGGTACAATGATTGTGACAGATTGTCAACAGACAATCGTCCTAAGGTACAATGATGTGACAGATTGTCAACAGACAATCGTCCTAAGGTACAATGGATGTGACATATTGTCAACGACAATCGTCCTAAGGTACAATGGATGTGACATATTGTCAACAGACAATCGTCCTAGGTACAATGGATGCGACAGATTGTCAACAGACAATCGTCTTAAGGTACAAGGATGTGACAGATTGTCAACAGACAATCGTCCTCAGGTACAATGGATGCGACAGATTGTCAACAGACAATCGTCTTAAGGTACAAGGGATGTGACAGATTGTCAACAGGCAATCGTCCTAAGGTACAAGGGATGTGACAAATTGTCAACAGACAATCGTCCTAAGATACAATGGATGTGACAGATTGTCAACAGATAATCGTCCTTAGGTACAATGGATGCGACAGATTGTCAAGAGACAATCGTCTTAAGGTACAATGGATGTGACAGATTGTCAACAGACAATCGCCCTGAGGTACAATGGATGTGACAGATTGTCAAGAGACAATCGCCCTGAGGTACAATGGATGCGACAGATTGTCACAGACAATCGTCGTAAGGTACAATGGATGTGACAGATTGTCAACAGACAATCGCCCTAAGGTACAATGGATGCGACAGATTGTCAACCGACAATCGTCCTTAGGTACAATTGATATGAAGTGGATTGGAGTACCTGCAGACTGTAGTCATGTATTGCTGTCGGCAAGGATTGGGACAGATGATCAGCAGACAACCGGCATATACTGTTATTGATATGGACTGTGTCACATGATCTATAGAGCATAGTCATGTATTGCTGTAGATATGGACTGTGGCACATGATCTATAGAGCATAGTCATGTATTGCTGTAGATATGGACTGTGGCACATGATCTATAAAGCATAGTCATGTATTGCTGTAGATATGGACTGTGGCACATGATCTATAGAGCATAGTCATGTATTGCTGTAGATATGGACTGTGGCAGATGATCTATAAAGCATAGTCTGTATTGCTGTAGATATGGACTGTGGCACATGATCTATAAAGCATAGTCATGTATTGCTGTAGATATGGACTGTGGCACATGATCTATAGACCATAGTCATGTATTGCTGTAGATATGGACTGTGGCACACGATCTACAGAACATAGTAATGTATTGCTGTAGATATGGACTGTGGCACATGATCTATAGAGCATAGTCATGTATTGCTGTAGATATGGACTGTGGCACATGATCTATAAAGCATAGTCATGTATTGCTGTAAATATGGACTGTGGCACATGATCTATAGACCATAGTCATGTATTGCTGTAGATATGGACTGTGGCACATGATCTATAGAGCATAGTCATGTATTGCTGTAGATATGGACTGTGGCACACGATCTACAGTACAAGTCATGTATTGCTGTAATATGGACTGTGGCACATGATCTATAGACCATAGTCATGTATTGCTGTAGATATGGACTGTGGCACATGATCTATAAAGCATAGTCATGTATTGCTGTAGATATGGACTGTGGCACATGATCTATAGACCATAGTCATGTATTGCTGTAGATATGGACTGTGGCACACGATCTACAGAACATAGTCATGCATTGCTGTAGACATGGACTGTGGCACATGATCTATAGACCATAGTCATGTATTGCTGTAGATATGGACTGCGGCACATGATCTATAGACCATAGTCATGCATTGCTGTAGATATGGACTGTGCCAGTTAATCAGCAGACAGCAATACTAGTCATGTAGTACTATAATCAAAGTGAGACAATAATGCGACAACCCTGAAAGGGCCCCATGTGATCAGCTGGGTTATAATCACAGTGAAATTGACTGACAATAATGTGACAACCCTGAAAAGCCCCCATGTGGTCAGCTGGATTTTAATCACGGTGACACTGACAGACAATAATGTGACAACCCTGAAAAGCCCCCATGTGGTCAGCTGGATTTTAATCACGGTGACACTGACAGACAATAATGTGACAACCCTGAACAGGCCCCATGTGGTCAGCTGATTTATAATCACGGTGACACTGACAGACAATAATGTGACAACCCTGAACAGGCCCCATGTGGTCAGCTGATTTATAATCACGATGACACTGACAGACAATAATGTGACAACCCTGAACAGGCCCCATGTGATCAGCTGCTTTATAATTACAGTGACACTGACAGATAATAACGTGACAACCCTGAACAGGCCCCCATGTGATCAGCTGCTTTATAATTACAGTGACACTGACAGAAAATAACGTGACAACCCTGAAAGGACTCTACGCGGTCAGCTAAGCTATAATTAAAGTGAAACTGACAGACAGTCATAGAACAGTACTGACCTTTCTGTTGAAGACTGTTCCATTGAAATAGCGGAAGTAGAAGTAGACACTTTTTCGCCGAGCCTCCAGCATTCGGACTGAAAGATGCTGCATCACCATCACACGGTCATATTGTACAAAGATGCTGTATCACCATCACACGGTCAATATTGTACAAAGATGCTGTATCACCATCACACGGTCATATTGTACAAAGATGCTGTATCACCATCACACGTCATATTGTACAAAGATGCTGTATCACCACACACAGTCATATTGTACAAAGATGCTGTATCACCATCACATGGTCATATTGTACAAAGATGCTGTATCACCATCACACGGTCATATTGTACAAAGATGCTGTATCACCATCACACGTCATATTGTACAAAGATGCTGTATCACCATCACACGGTCATATTGTACAAAGATGCTGTATCACCATCACATGGTCATATTGTACAAAGATGCTGTATCACCATCACATGGTCATATTGTACAAAGATGCTGTATCACCATCACACGGTCATATTGTACAAAGATGCTGTAATCACCATCACACGGTCATATTGTACAAAGATGCTGTATCACCATCACACGGTCATATTGTACAAAGATGCTGTATCACCATCACACACGGTCATATTGTACAAAGATGCTGTATCACCATCACATGGTCATATTGTACAAAGATGCTGTATCACCATCACACGGTCATATTGTACAAAGATGCTGTATCCACCATCACACGGTCATATTGTACAAAGATGCTGTATCACCATCACACGGTCATATTGGACAAAGATGCTGTATCACCATCACATGGTCATATTGTACAAAGATGCTGTATCACCATCACATGGTCATATTGTACAAAGATGCTGTATCACCATCACACGGTCATATTGTACAAAGATGCTGTATCACCATCACACGGTCATATTGTACAAAGATGCTGTATCACCATCACACGGTCATATTGTACAAAGATGCTGTATCACCATCACATGGTCATATTGTACAAAGATGCTGTATCACCATCACACGGTCATATTGTACAAAGATGCTGTATCACCATCACACGGTCATATTGTACAGAGATGCTGTATCACCATGACACGGTCATATTGTACAAAGATGCTGTATCACCATCACATGGTCATATTGTACAAAGATGCTGTATCACAATCACACGGTCATATTGTACAAAGATGCTGTATCACCATCACACGGTCATATTGTACAAAGATGCTGTATCACCATCACACGGTCATATTGTACAAAGATGCTGTATCACCATCACACGGTCATATTGTACAAAGATGCTGTATCACCATCACACGGTCATATTGTACAAAGATGCTGTATCACCATCACACGGTCATATTGTACAAAGATGCTGTATCACCATCACACGGTCATATTGTACAAAGATGCTGTATCACCATCACACGGTCATATTGTACAAAGATGCTGTATCACCATCACACGGTCATAATGTACAAAGATGCTGTATCACCATCACACGGTCATATTGTACAAAGATGCTGTATCACCATCACACGGTCATATTGTACAAAGATGCTGTATCACCATCACATGGTCATATTGTACAAAGATGCTGTATCACCATCACACGTCATATTGTACAAAGATGCTGTATTCACCATCACACGGTCATATTGTACAAAGATGCTGTATCACCATCACACACGGTCATATTGTACAAAGATGCTGTATCACCATCACACGGTCATATTGTACAAAGATGCTGTATCACCATCACACGGTCATATTGTACAAAGATGCTGTATCACCACATCACACGGTCATATTGTACAAAGATGCTGTATCACCATCACACGGTCATATTGTACAAAGATGCTGTATCACACCATCACGCGGTCATATTGTACAAAGATGCTGTATCACCATCACGCGGTCATATTGTACAAAGATGCTGTATCACCATCACACGGTCATATTGTACAAAGATGCTGTATCACCATCACACGGTCATATTGTACAAAGATGCTGTATCACCATCACACGGTCATATTGTACAAAGATGCTGTATCACCATCATACGGTCATATTGTACAAAGATGCTGTATCACCATCACACGGTCATATTGTACAAAGATGCTGTATCACCATCACACGGTCATATTGTACAAAGATGCTGTATCACCATCACACGTCATATTGTACAAAGATGCTGTATCACCATCACACGGTCATATGTACAAAGATGCTGTATCACCATCACATGGTCATATTGTACAAAGATGCTGTATCACCATCACATGGTCATATTTAAAGGCCATACAAGATGCTGTATCACCATCACACGTCATGCTTAAAGGCCATACAAAGATGCTGTATCACCATCACACGGCATATTTAAAGGCTATACAAAGATGCTGTATCACCATCCACACGGTCATATTGTACAAAGATGCTGTATCACCATCAAACGGTCATATTTTACAAAGATGCTGTATCACCATCACACGGTCACATTGTACAAAGATACTGTATCACCATCACGCGGTCATATTGTACAGAGATGCTGTATCACCATCACGCGGTCATATTTAAAGGCTATACAAAGATGCAGTATCACCATCACACAGTCATATTGTACAAAGATGCTGTATCACCATCACACAGTCATATTGTACAAAGATGCTGGTATCACCATCACATAGTCATATTTTAAGGCTATACAAAGATGCAGTATCACCGTCACACAGTCATATTGTACAAAGATGCTGTATCACCATCCCACGGTCATATTTAAAGCCATACAAAGAGGCTGTACACCATCACGCGTCATATTGTACAAAGATGCTGTATCACCATCACACGGTCATATTTAAAGGCTATACAAAGATGCTGTATCAACCATCACACGGTCATATTTAAAGGCCATACAAAGATGCTGTATCACCATCATGCGGTCATATTGTACAAAGATGCTGTATCACCATCACGCAGTCATATTGTACAAAGAAGCGTATCACCATCACGCAGTCATATTGTACAAGATGCTGTATCACCATCACACGGTCATATTGTACAAAGATACTGTATCACCATCACACGGTCATATTTAAAGGCCATACAAAGATGCTGTGTCACCTTCACACGGTCATATTTAAAGGCCATACAAAGATGCTGTATCACCATCACACGGTCATATTTAAGGCTATACAAAGATGCTGTGTCACCATCACATGGTCATATTTAAAGGCCATACAAAGATGCGGTATCACCATCACACGGTCATATTTAAAGACCAAACAAAGATGCGGTATCACCATCACGGCGGTCATATTGTACAAAGATGCTGTATCACCATCACACGGTCATATTGTACAAAGATGCTGTATCACCATCACACGGTCATATTGGACAAAGATGCTGCATCACCATCACCCGGTCATATTTAAAGGCAATACAAAGATGCTGTATCACCATCACACGGTCATATTGTACAAAGATGCTGTATCACCATCACACAGTCATATTTAAAGGCTATACAAAAATGCTGTATCACCATCACACGGTCATATTGTACAAAGATACTGTATCACCATCACACGGTCATGTTTAAAGGCCATACAAAGATGCTGTATCACCATCACACGGTCATATTTAAAGGCCATACAAAGATGTTGTATCACCATCACGCGGTCATATTTATAGGCTATACAAAGATGCTGTGTCACATCACACGGTCATATTTAAAGGCCATACAAAGATACTGTATCGCTATCACACGGTCATATTTACAGACTATGCAAAGATTCTGTATCACCATCACACGGAGGTGTTTAAAGGCTATACAAAGATACTGTATCACTATCGCACGTCATATTTAAAGGCCATACGAAGATGCTGTATCACCATCACGCAGTCATACTGAAAGGCCATACAAAGATGCTGTATCACTATCACACGGTCATATTTAAAGGCCATACAAAGATGCTGTATCACCATCACACGGTGATATTTAAAGGTTATACAAAGATGCTGTATCATCATCACTGGGTCATATTTAAAGGCTATACAATGATTGTGTATCACCATCACACGGTGATGTTTAAAGGCTATACAAAGATTGTGTATCACCATCACAAGGTCATATTTAAAGGCCATACAAAGATGCTGTATCACCATCACACGGTCATATTCAAAGGCTATACAAAGATGCTGTATCACCATCACACAGTCATATTTAAAGGCTATACAAAGATTGTGTATCATCATCATGCGGTCATATTTAAGGCCATACAGAGATGCTGTTTCACCATCACACGGGCATATTTAAAGGCTATACAAAGACGCTGTGTCACCATCACACGGTCATATTCAAAGGCTATACAAATATGCTGTGTCACCATCACACAGTCATACTTAAAGGCTATACAAAGATTCTGTATCACCATCACACGGTCATATTTAAAGGCTATACAAAGATGCTGTATCACCATCACACGCTCACACTTAAAGACTATACAAAGATTCTGTATCACCATCACACGGTCATATTTAAAGGCTATACAAATAAGCAGACAGAAAGCCTGCTTCGTCTGGTCCACACCAATCTATAGTAGTGTCAGTTGCCAGTGACTATGGCATGTGTTACAATATAATTAGTCAGAAATAGGTTCGAAAGCGTGCGTGCTGTCATACTACGTGCTCCAGACGGGTATTGCACACAGTCACGCTTTGGTTTAAATTTGTATTATAGTCAGCTGCAAGGACGGGTGAAGTACAAATCCTGGCAATGGTGCTAAACTGGCATCGTGGTCAGCTAGTTACACAGACGAAGGAAGTAAAAATACTGGCAGTACTGTTAAAGGGGTATCGTAGTCATCTAGAAAGACAGGCACACTACAGATTCGGACTATGTTGTTGAACTGGTGTCACAGTCAATAGAAAGACAGGCACACTACAGATTCGGACTGTGTTGTTGAACTGTGTACGTTGGCACTACAGTCGACATTAGAACGGGACACAAGGCACACTACAGATTCGGACTCTTGTTGATTTGATGTCATAGTCAACGAGAAAATTAGCCAGCTAAGGATTCTGGCTATGGTGCTGAACTGGTATCATGATAACATACAAGGACAGACCAGCTACAGACTGTTTTGTTAAACTGGTAACGGAGTCAACTACAAAGGCATGCCAACTATAAATTCTGCTTGTAGTGTCACACTGACATCACAGTGAACTAGAAGAAACCTTCAACTACAGTTTCGGGCTGTGGTATTACACTGGTAACTACAACGATATTCCGACTACAATTCCGGATTTTAGAGTTAAATCGGCATAATAGTCACCTAGAAGAGATGGGCAGCTACAGATGTAATAATATAAATATGAACTAGTATGACAGTCAGCTTGGAAGACTGGTGGACTGCAGAATCAGGCTGAAGTGTTCAACTGATAACGTAGTAAGCCACAAAGACTGACGACGGAGGAAAGACTGCAGAATCAAGCTGTAGCGTTCAACTGATAGTGTAGTGTGGATTGTAAAGTGCTCAGAGTTTGGTCTCTAGCCGAAGAGAGGCGCTATATAAGTATTCATAATAACAATGATAATAATAACAGTCAGCCACAAAGACTGATTGTCCAGTCTGTCTGGTTACACCCTGTGTGTCTGGTTACATTCAATGTATCTGGTTATATCCTGCGTGTTTAGTTACATATTATGTGTTTGGTTACATCTTACGTGTCTGGTTACTTCCTATGTGTCTGGTTACATCCTGTGTGTCTGGTTACTCTTGTGTGTCTGGCTACTCCCTGTGTGTCTGGTTACATCATGATTACCTCTGTACCAGTCACGATGGTTTAGCTGCTTGCAGACTTGAGAAGTGTTACCAGTGAAAACGAACTTATTTTTCGACAGGGGAAGTAAGAGAAGGTATAAACCTGCAGAACTTATCCCAAAGTTTCTATCACTAGACAGTTCACACATGCCATAACGTTAAATCATTGAGTGTTAGCAAAGTCAACGGTTGCTTCAACGTGTTGGGGTTCATGTCAAATGTGCATCATCATACTGCACAGATCCTAGGTTTCATGTCAAATGCGCCTGCACAGATCCTAGGTTTCATGTCAAATGCGCCTCATCATTCTGCACAGATCCTAGGTTTCATGTGAAACGCACATAATCATACCGCACATATCCTAGGTTTTATGTGAAATGCGCCTCATCATACTGCACAGATCCTAGGTTCTATGTCAAATGCGCCTCACAACACTGTACAGATCCTAGGTATCATGTCAAATGCGCCTTATCATACTGCACAGATCCTAGGTTTCATGTCAAATGCGCTTCATCATACTGCACAGATCCTAGATTCCATGTCAAATGCGCCTCATCATACTGCACAGATCCTAGGTTCCATGTCAAATGCGCCTCATCATACTGCACAGATCCTTGGCCTGTCATATGATCCCAAGACGCACCAACATTCAATGGGTCCTGTCACAAGTGTGGTCAGACACAGGTCAGCGGCTGTGGACAGTCTTAATGCCACAGTAACAAACAGACAGGGCAATGGAGAGACGTACGATGCTAGCTGACACGTGGCTTGGCCTTTCTGGAGCATCGACAGGATGACAACGATTGGACCTGTCGCTTCAGTATCTTTAAATGTGCACGGTGAAGTTTGCATGTCATTGCACGTGTTTGCACGTCCGTGGCGAATTTGCGTCAGAGTCGTGGGTAAGGACACGTTCTTGGGGACGATCGCTGTGTGGACTTCCGCGGTGATGTCTCCCTTACTCACGCCGGCTCTGGCACTGACATTGCTCCCTTCAGCAGAGGAGGTGGAGCAGGTGGCGTCTTGTGTATGTTGAAAGGGAACACCAATGCAGCACACCAATGACGGGGCAGCAGTGCAGTGTCTCCTCTGGTAGGCCGCCACATGGCTGTTACATACGGATCGTTCCCTGAGGACTGTCAGTGACAAAGATTTTAGAGGACACACTCAGATGTGGCTGTGATCGGGGAGCTAGGATGAGCGACAGGAGAGTTGTCACTGGGGTGGCTAACAAGACAACGAGTAGAACACCTTCATTTCGGACTGATGCAGTCCCCAGCAAACATGACAACGAAAAGAACACCTTCATTCCGGACTGATGCAGTCCACGGCCAACAAGACAACGAGTAGAACACCTTCATTTCGGACTGATGCAGTCCACGGACAACAAGACAACGAGTAGAACACCTTCATTCCGGACTGATGCAGTCCACGGCCAACTCATTCTGTGGGTCCACATATGTCGTCATGTTGATTCTGCATGTCCCCATAATGTATTTTTAGGTCCACGTGTCCCCTTTTTGCGCTCTTAGGTCCATATGTACCCGAGTCTGTGTTCCCATTTCTGTGTTGTCAGGTCCGTATGTCCCCATATCTGTGAATCCCATGTGTTTTCAGAAATTTAGCTCCATGTCTACCTATCCCCATGTTGTGTTCTCAGGTCTATATGTCTCCATGTCTATGTATCCCTATATTCTTTCTAGAGTCAATGTCTCCATGTCTGTATATCCCTATATTATGTTCTAGAGTCAATGTTTCCATGTCTATGTATCTCTATATTATGTTCTAGTCAATGTCTCCATGTCTGTATATCCCTATATTATATTCTAGAGTCAATGTCTCCATGTCTGTATATCCCTATATTATGTTCTAAAGTCAATGTCTCCATGTCTATGTATCCCCATGTTGTGTTCTCAGGTCTATATGTCCCTATGTCTATGTGCTCCTATGTTGTGTTCTCAGGTCTATATGTCCCTATGTCTAACTGTCCCCATGTTGTGTTCTCAGGTCTATATGTCCCTATGTCTATTATGTCCCGGTGTTGTGTTCTCAGGTTTATATGTCCCTATGTCTACCTGTCCCCATGTTGTAGTTTCAGGTCTATATGTCCCTATGTCTACCTATCCCCATGTTGTGTTCTCAGGTCTATATGTCCCTATGTCTATGTGTTCCCATGTTGTGTTCTCAGGTCTATATGTCCCTATGTCTATGTGTCCCCATGTTGTGTTCTCAGGTCTATATGTCACTATGTCTATGTGTCCCCATGTTGTGTTCTCAGGTCTATATGTCCCTATGTCTATGTGTCCCCATGTTGTGTTCTCAGGTCTATATGTCCCTATGTCTATGTGTCCCATATGTTGTGTTCTCAGGTCTATATGTCCCTATGTCTATGTGTCCCCATGTTGTGTTCTCAGGTCTATATGTCCCTATGTCTATGTGTCCCCATGTTGTGTTCTCAGGTCTATATGTCCCTATGTCTATGTTACCCCATGTTGTGTTCTCAGGTCTATATGTCCCTATGTCTAACTGTTCCCATGTTGTGTTCTCAGGTCTCCTCATTTATGTGTGCTCCCTAGCCCTGTCCATGTGTCCCCATGCCTGTGTCCCCATGTTGTGTTCCCAGAACCACATGTTCCCATCTCTGTGTGTCCCCTGTCCATGTGTCCCCATCTCTATGTGTCCGCATGTTGTGTTCCCAGAACCACATGTCCCCATCTCTGTGTGTCCCCTGTCCTGTGTCCCCATGTCTATGTGTCCCCATGTTGCGTTCCCAGAACCACATGTCTCCATCTCTGTGTGCCCCCTGTCCATCTGTCCCCATGTCTATGTGCCCGCATGTTGCATCCTTATCTCCATATCTCCCCATGTTTGTACGTCCCCATTTCCCTGTGTAACAATCTCCATATGTCCGCATGTCTGTATGTCCTTGTGTTCTTACGAATTCATGTCACCATGCTTATGTGTCCCAAAGTTCTATTCTCATACGTACCGTGCCTGTATGTTCCTTACTGTGTTTAGATATCTATCCGTCCTCGTATTTATGTTTCCATGAGTGTGCATTATTAACAAGTAAGTTGAGTTGGGCATTTCCCTTAGCAGGAAGGAAAAACTGCAAAAGTGTAGAGGCAGGCAGACAGAGAGAGAGAGATAGAGAGAGAGAGAGAGAGAGAGAGGAGAGAGAGAGAGAGAGAGAGAGAGAGAGAGAGAGAGAGAGAGAGTGTTGAAGATTGCGGTATTTGTTTTGGATGTTTTTGCATCCACGTATAGTGACCAGTCTTTTTCTAGCTCTCCCATGTTGAAGTATAGAAAATAAAAAAGAGTTATTGACGACCGTTGATGGCTTCGGGTCTTTTTTACGAACCCCCTGTGTGGTTTGTAATATGTTCCATAGTTTCTTGAACAGAGAGAGAGCGTGGTCATTTGATCGCTGGTCATTTGACTATGCACCAGGCATGTACACCAGGTGATTATGTGTGCCAGTGTACATCAACAGGAGGCTGTCTTTGGGGACATACCTTGATTTGAAATGTTTGCCGATCTGGCTGGCCTCGTCGTTAAAGGGCCACATGACGTCATCTCTGGTCACGTCATCCGGCTTGAAATAATTTTGATGACGTCAACCTTCTAGGCAGGCTGTAGTAGCGCCAGTTTTCAGGTTGTTGTTGAGAAACACGGCTTTGTAGACCCGGCTCATAGTTTGGAACAGTGTGGTCTTTCTTGGCCGCCTGCAAATTAAAAATATGACAGCTGAGATTAAAAACAAAAGTGGAAAAAGGGACTTTCAATACAGTGTTACAAGGAGACCCAGTTTTTCCTTTGTTTGGAAGGTTTTGAAGAATTGTTCCTCATGACACATGCCCCCATAATATGCAGACATCGTAGTATTGTAATGGTCTCAACACCCCAGAACCTCTTAGATAGTCCTACATTCTCTTTCTCACTGCCCTCAACCCCCGCTCTCTCTTTAAAACAAATACACAGTGTGTCCTCGAACCTCAAAATTTTCCCGCTCTCTCTCTCTCTCTCTCTCTCTCTCTAGACGAGCGTTGAAATTGGTTCTTTTAAAGCCGTCGACGCTGTTAGCGTCTGATTAAAGGTATTGAATATTTTGCCATTAAAAATGAAATTAGAGTATAACAAAGCTGTCTTCATGTTCAAAATTCTGTCCGGAAGAGCACCACACTCCCTTACTAATATGTTTCCAACAAAGAGTAATAACCATTCGTCTAGGATAGTACCACCGCGTCCCAGAATTGATCTTTTTAAAACTAGTCTGATTTACTCAGGGAGTTGTTTGTGGAATGCCATTATTAATAAAATCGACGTTAATATCAGTCTCAACATGTTCAAAGAAAGGTATCACTCGTTATTATTAACTGAACTAGAAAACAAAAGTCCATGAGTCGGGTTTGTTATCCCATGTTGATCTTCTTCTTTTCTCTTATTGTTTTGATGTTGGGGGGGGGGGGGGGGGGGGTTGCTGTGATGGGTATTTCTGGTGTTTTCAGCTCATTCTCCTTTATAGCATGACTTGATTTTGATACTACCCTTTTTCATTGTATTTTGTCATTTGTGATGTGGCAAATTTTGGTATGTCTCTCTCTCTCTCTCTCTCTCTCTCTCTCTCTCTCTCTGTCTCTCTCTCTGTCTCTCTCTCTGTCTGTCTCTCTCTCTCTCTCTGTCGATCTGGCTGTCTCTGTCTCCCTCCCTTTCTCTCTCTCTCTCTCTCTCTCTCTCTCTCTCACTCTCTCTCTCTCTCTCATATTTTGTCATCCTATGTTGATCTCCTTCTTCCTTCTCTTGTCGTTCTTGAAGTTGGGGGGGGGGGGGGGGGGGGGGGCGTGTATGGAATTGTTGCTTGCTGCCGAGTTGGGCATGTCTGGTGTCTTTCAGCTTTTTTTTTTTTTTTTCCCCTTCATTCCATGACTTGATGTTTTACCACTCTTCTTCATTGTAGTTTGTCATGTGCCAATTTTTTATATGCTTCTCCTCCTCCTCCTCCTCCTCCTCCTCCTCTTCTCCTAAGTCTTCTTTTTTAATCTTCTTTTTCTTCTTTTTCTTCTTCTTCTTCTTCTTCTTCTTCTTCCTTTTCTTCTGTCTCTCCTTGTGTCAGAGACTCCGTCTCTTTATTCTGTGTCTCCAAGTCCCCACCTCTCTCTCTCTTTGAGTTGCTTTCCATCCCTCCCTCTCTCACACACTCTCTTCCTCTAGTTATATTGTGCATTCTCTTATTCTAAATTGCCATGTATTCATTGTTGTTTATGAGTTTATATGCAGTTCGATGCAATGATTTCTACCATGTATTTATTGTTTGAGGGCTGGATGGAAAAAAGCCACTGACTGGTGCTTATTCTTTTCCCTCATTAAACAACATTTCGTTCGTTCGTTCGTTCTCTCTCTCTCTCTTCTCTCTCTCTCTCTCTCTCTCTCTCTGTCACTTCCTCCTCATCTCTTGTCCATTGACTGTCACTTTACATTGTCGGTGAAACACGTTTTCTCACTGAATGTCATTGCCATGCACATTTTAATGTTTTTGCGTTTGATACAAATGTCTTGGTCAAGTGTGCTGACAGTCTCATTCCGTCGTAATTACTCCCTTTTTTTTTCCTCCAAAATATCCTACGCCGTGTGACTGTCTATGCTACGTAGTGGTTCTCGACCTTTCCACAGTATTCTACTCATTTTGATAGGCTATGTCTTGCCATGCATGGTCCTGGGTCTGTTGACAACATTCTACTTGTTTTGATAGAATACGTTACGTCATCTTTCACGACTTTGATCAAACTTTCTTTTCATTCTGATGTCTGTGTTACAAGATATGTTCTCGATCTGTTGACAACATTCTACTTATTTTGATAGAATACTTCACGTCATTTTTCACGTCATTTATAGAACTTTCTTTTCATTCTGACTGTCTGTGTTAGATCATGGTTCTCGATCTTTGAGCAGTATTCTACTAATTTTGATAGGTTATGTTACATCACGATTCTCAGCCATTCTAGAATATTCTTCTCATTCTTATAGGCTCTGTTTTCTGCTCGTCTTGATAGGCTGTTATATCGTGGTTCTCGACCTGTCCAGCATATTTTCCCCAACTTTTTTTTTTCTTTTACAATATTGCTGTCTGGTTGGTGTGATGCGAATAGTGTCGGCGAAGTGTGTGTGTGTGTGTGTGGTTGTCTCTGGCTTTCAGCCTCCACCGCTGTGTAGCACCGCTGCTTGCAGTGCTGCGAAAAGGGGAGCAGAATGCGACATGGCACCCGTCGATGAAATCGGCTCTGTAAAGGTCCTTGGGTAGGAGGTCTATACCCAGGCAAGAGTTAGAAACCCTCTACATGAAGTGAAGGCTTGCATTAATTCAAGACCTTTCATATTTGTGGGAACTGACGTGGAGGCTTGCATTAATCCAAGACCTCTCATATTTGTTGGAACTGACGTGGAGGCTTGCATTAATCCAAGACCTCTCCTATTTGTGGGAACTGAAGTGAAGGCTTGCATTAATTCAAGACCTCTCATTTGTGAGAACTGAAGTGAAGGCTTGCATTAATTCAAGACCTCTCATTTGTGGGAACTGACGTGGAGGATTGCATTAATTCAAGACCTCCCATTTGTGGGAACTGAAGTGGAGGCTTGCATTAATCCAAGACCTCTCATATTTGTGGGAACTGAAGTGGAGGTTTGCAGTAATCCAAGACCTCTCATATTTGTGGGAACTGACGTGGAGGCTTGCATTAATCAAAGATCTCTGAATTTGTGGGGCATGAGCTTGTTTCAGTAACCCTTTTTGATCCCTTCTCATTTCTTGTTAGGCCCATCTCCATACCTGAAACTAGCAGTTAACTCAGAAGACTGGTCTGTTCTCATGTCTTGCCAGGCCCATCTCCATACTTAAAACCAGCAGTTTATTCAGAGCACTGGTCTGTCAGTCTTGTGGAGAGGCGAGAGCTGAGACATCAACTGTGGGATCAGTTCTGGCTCTGTTGGGTGAATGAGTATATCCGCCATCTCCCTCCCTGTCAGGGTGGACCATTCAAACGCAGTGTCAAAGTGGGGTCTGTAGTTCTGGTTAGAGGGGAGGAGAAGAGCAGACTGGGATGGCCTCTGGGGATGGTGCTGCTGGCAGTCCATCCAGGAAGGAATGGTTCGGTACGAACAGTCAATGTGGAAACTCCGAAAGCTGTTCTGACCAGACCGGTGCACGAAATCCATGATCTGGAGTTAACTGAGCCCATGAATGAACCTCCATGATCTGGAGTTAACTGAGCCCATGAATGAACCTCCATGATCTGGAGTTTACTGAGCCCATGAATGAACCTCCATGATCTGGAGTTAACTGAGCCCATGAATGAACCTCCCTCCTTCTCCACTCACTGAAAACGTGAAAAGGAAAGTCCAAACACCTTGTCAGATGACACTGAGTTTGATGCTGCTAGGGTAGATTCACCCACTAAGAGCATGAGCACTGACACCAACAAACACTGTAGTGATGCCAGCGAAAAGGTCTACCAGGCTAAAAGACATTATTCTGGACAATCAGTATGTGTAGCGTCATAGGCGTTCAGTAAAAAAGGCCTGTGAAATTAGACAGGTCAACAGGAACAGTCAGTTGCAGTTGAACTTAAACTTAAAGTGTCTTTTTTAGTGTTTCAGAGACTGTGAAAGTGTGCAACTCTTATAGTATTCATGTACAGAGACTGAAAATGTGTACCTCTTATAGTATTCATATGCAAAGACTGTGAAATTGTGTAACTGTTACAGTATTCAAGTACAGAGACGGTGATAGTGTTTTAGTATTCATGTACAGAGACTGTGAAAGTGTGTACCTGTTATAGTATTTATGTACAGTGACGGTGAAAATGTGTAACTGTTATAGTATTCATGTACAGAGACTGTGAAAGTGTGTAACTCGTATAGTATTCATGTACAGAGACTGTGAAAGTGTGGAACTCTTATTGTATTTATTTACAGAGACTGAAACTGAAGTGAAAGTTGAGAGAAAGACATTCAGAAATTCACTAAGATATATGCACATAAAGAAAGACATTCAGAAGTTCACTTAGATATATACAAATAAAGAAGACATTCAGAAGTTCACTTAGATATATACACATAAAGAAAGACATTCAGAAGTTCACTTAGATATATACACATAAAGAAAGACATTCAGAAGTTCACTTAGATATATACACATAAAGAAAGACATAGAAATTCTATGTATTAATAAGAAACATTCAGAAATCCCTAGAATGCAATAAAGAAAGACATTAGAAATTCACTAAGATATATACACATAAAGAAAGACATTCAGAAAGTTCACTAAGATATATGCACATAAAGAAGACATTCAGAAGTTCACTTAGATATATACAAATAAAGAAAGACATTCAGAAGTTCACTTAGATATATACACATAAAGAAAGACATTCAGAAGTTCACTTATAAGAATTATACTAATATAACAAGAAAGACATTTAGAAATTCACTAAGATATATACACATAAAGAAAGACATTCAGAAATTCACTAAGATATATATACATAAAGAAAGACATTCAGAAATTCACTAAGATATATATACACATAAAGAACCGATGTGAACATTTTTTTCTAGCTTCAAAGCCATTATTTCAAGAATTTCAGAACATTACTTAATCTTAAGTTATTGTTGGTTATTTTCGTTTAAAAGATGCTTTCTTTTCTTTTTGGGTCAGAGTTCATGTGTTGCCATGATGAAGATGACAAAAAAAACCGTTGCAGACTCCATTACTGATGGGAGAGGAACTGTCAGAACCTAATTCACGTGTTGGTTTTTGTTGAATGTTGCACATATATTAACAAGATCTAAACACACACACACACACACACACACACACACACACACACACATTTTGTTGTTTTCTTTTTAAATTTCGCGCTGCCGAAGTGATGGTGCATTTTGGTACTATCCTTCAACTTCTGTGCACCGTGCAATATTCGCCTGAGCCAAAAAAAAAAAAAAAAAGAAAGAAAAGAAAGAAAAAGCCGTTGTAGAAAAAGCTCTTTGCACTGCGAGACGCTGCCTTTCTTTCTCTTCCTCCATGTCTAATTCAGATGGGATAACTCTCTGTCGGGCCATGCTCACGGCGGACAACCGAGATTTGCAGGTCCGCACTTAACTCTGTCATTCGTCACAACACCCTCTCCAAAACCATCCTTCAAGGTACCGTTGAAGGAGGGCGCAGACGAGAACGGCAGAGAAAGAGTTGGTACAAAAATATAAAGGACTGGACCAAAATGACCATGCCAGATCTCCTCACGACAGCCACCAACAGAAGAGCCTGGAGAGAAACGGCGGCTGCCTCATCACGTCCTCCCAACGACCCCAGCGGTCAGGGGAATGACTGACTGACTGACTGACTGACGTAACTCTAACCACTACAGTTAGTAGAAATAAACAAGAATGAAACACATACCACCTGGCCGTGGAGATCTCATTTCAAATCTCCCGATGTAGTGGATTGGCAAACATCAGTGTGAAGTGTCTAGATGGCCATTGTGGCGGCCAAGTTGGCCAAAATCACACCGTGACCCATGTGAGACTGGCCAACAGTGAGGAGAAATAGAAGTTCCAAACTATTTCCAAGGTGATCGGAACGACGATTGCGTCACATTTGACGTCGAATTGATGGTGAGGTCATCACGGCGACCGTCGCCAATGACGCGTTCCCACAGTTTAAGAACAATCC
>CM031628.1:43816405-43826405 GCA_018398815.1 Conus ventricosus
TGATTTCACGCCTGAGAATCCAGCGGAGTCCCCAGAGTCGAGGAGGAGATGGAGTACAGAGAGTATGATTACACCCGTGGGATTGTCGGTACAGGATGGTGCTCTGCTGATGATGTTGGGGTAGTTGTGTTGATTTGTCCGCTGACAGAGCTGATGTTTGGTGATTGACAGTTATTCTTCAGTTTTGACCAGTCTTTCAACTCCTGCAATTCCAGCGACAATCCTCTCTGCGCCCATGACCAGACGACCACCAGACGACCACCCTTGGTGTTGGTTGGTCTCTTGTAATGGGCACACATATATATTCTGCAGCCCTTCACCAAGTTTTGACGGTGGCAAAAATGTTGCATCCCAGTGGGTAGAGTGTTAGACTCTGGCTCCTTGTTCTCATGGTACTGGTCGCGAAGACGTCGTGAGTTACTGGGTGTATGTGTGTATGTACAAGGACTGGCTTAAAACCCTTCAGACCACTAAACTGGATATTCAAGCAAACCACTCAGAAAACAAGCGGTTATCCAATTAAAAGTTCAATATTCTGGTTGGTTTGATTTAAAATTCATTAACGAGAAGACTGACGACTTGTTTTGAAACTCTAGGGATTTTGTTTCTTCCCAGACTTCAGCCTTCAAACTCAGCCAGTTTAAAACTTCTGACACTTCATACGATGACACAAGATGAGACCATGTGGAAGAAAGACGGTCTCTGTCGAGTCTCGACCACAATTGGTCTCCAAGAGTATGAAAGAAGCATGTGACACATTCTCCTTCCGCAATCTGTACGCTTTGCTCAAAATCGGCGCGATACATTTGTAACATCTCTGTGACAAACAGATTGATAAGGGTTCAAGCGCATCTGAGCTTTCATTTTTCCAATCCCAAATCCCAATTTAACTTCCTCCAGAATCTTTTCCATTGCGAGTCGCAGTGAAAAGTGTGTTGTATATGACATACTCAATATGTTACAACGCTTTTTAAAAGACTTTTTCTGTGAACAGAATGATCAAATGATCTCACTTTTTGATCATTGGTCCTCAGTTTATGGGGGTGGAACCACCGACAACACTTGGGGAAGACTGTGACCGCGACTTTTTCTTAAATGAAAACAGCACATAGTACCCACAGCTGAGCTGGTCAAGTCTTGAATAAGTCTTTGGTTTTTAAAACGATAACTGAAACTGTGTTTCAACATAAACTTTTCAATATCTGGATAAAACGAAGGAGGTAGACCAAAACTATCAAAACATTCTGCTTTACCACGACCATCAAACCAATAGCTGTGGTCGGTGTTGATCACCAATGCGATAGGTCGTTGGGTGGTGATATATAGTGGGAGTGTGTCCCTTGGATATATCCCCCCCCCCAAAAAAAAAAAAAAAAAAAAAACACGCCGAGCGTGAATGTCTTACTCAACACAGTGGCATGTCCACACACTGTTCATGTTCTAAAGTCTGTTAGCACTTTGCGGGAATGATCGATTTCGATCATGCTGTCCAACTCTGCATACACAATCACATGGACAGGCTCATTCAGAGCTTGAGAGAGCTTCAGTTCCAGACGAAGTGCGCCACTCCTGACCAGTTCAAACTGCTGGTCTCCATCCAGCAAACTCGGACTCAGATCAGAAGCATACAGGTGTGTATCCTCGGTCATAATCTTGATACTTGATGGTGTTTTCCAGCATCTCTGTTCGCTAACCCCTGTGCTCTGCATCAGACCGTGGTAGGCCCTCACAAACCGCCAATGTTCAAAATCTGGAGTCAGTGCTTTGGCAGGAATCTGGCGGCCATCCATATACAGACACAGGAAATTTAAGTTGGCGTGTTGAAAATTGAATGGATTTCTGATGTACCGCCCATTGAATGCTGCGCTATCTACAAGAGCGACTACAATCTTGTTTGGGGTCTGACTGAGAAAGAGGTTGTCTTGGACAGCGCTTAAGTTGCCTTGGGGGATGGCAAAGGTCTTCTCAACGATTCTCTTTAGAGGGTACTTGCACGTACCCCTTTCCAGTGTCTTTTCGTGAGCCAAAGAAACAACTGGATTCAGTTTTACTTTGTGACTAAACAGGGAAGCGTTAGTGATGACACTTTTATAGGGCGCCCGCATACCACCATCAAGAGCCATGAGGTTGAAGACGTTTTTGGAGGGGATGAGCCTGATTTTGACATCCACTCTTTGATCAGGTAGCGTTTCTGGACATTATCTGTGTTAAGGCGCCCCAACATATCCACTTCACCACCTAGCTGCGAATCTTCAGGCCGACATTGTCATCTCCTTGGGTGTCCTCAAGACCCGGTGTGTCAGAGAAATACACAGCACTTGCAAATGACTGCTTTAGCATCCTGCCATAGTTCAGTTTTGCCTCGATGTTACATCGGTAGAGGTAAGTATTGTGGGCTGGATTAAACAGGGAGTCGTTCAGGAGACATCTACCTAGAAAACAGCTATGGAGCCAGTTGTTGATGGGGACAACGTCAGTGCCCACGCCAAGGGTGTGCCATTGGTTTTTGTCACTTAGCATGGATGTGGAGATGTATTGCTAGATCCACGTAGTCTGAGGTGGCACAACTGATTGATCATGGTGCACCATGGCCAAGTTGAAAGTGGATGATGTTCTACAAAAGCACCTTCTTTTACCGCTGACTGAGTTACCCATACAGAAAACAAGTCAAGTCCAGTATTTAACACTTTCACGCGAATGAGGTGCAGCAACGACATGTTGTCTATCCAAAAATGGTCTCGAGGAATCCTGGTGGTCTTCTCTTTCTTCCCCTTGTTGCGTCTAGAGTGACGCACGCTGGTTGAGGACGCTAATTTTAAACGCTCCTACGGGTTCACCTGGAGGTGTTGCAGCGCCGGTTACTCTGCTCACTGCTTGCTGCAATGATCGTTTGCCAGCCTGCTTACCCCATTAATGGAGAGCGGACTTCACATTACATTTTGTCCAGACGTCCTCGAGACATTTTTGGATAGACAACATGTCGTTGCTGCACCATCATTCGCGCAAGCTGCATGCCAGTTGAGTCCCTTCTTTCAGTAAAGCCTTTTCACCACTTTTCAACAATGGGATGAAGAGTGCGCCCAAGCCCTCCCAGAAGGTTTCCAAGTCCTCTCCCTCCGTAATTTCTTCCCCATATAAACACAGGAAGCCCATGACCAGCTTGGGCATAGTAACTGTCTTCATAACTTTTCCGTCAGTTTTGAAGGGAAGGTGACGCACCATCTCTTAAAGGCCGTCAGTCGTCTGCGCCGAAAGTGAAGCATCACGATGCTTTTGCCCTTTGCCAAATGACAGACGTTTGCCTGTGTCTTTGGGTTAAAAGGATTTCCACTGTGTTGAACTGGAAACCTACTCAGAGGAATATAGTGGGTTTTTCAAAAATTGATGTACGACTTCAGTGCTCTGATTCCCAGTCGGGACAATTCGGAGCAAGGAACCATCACATCACCAACAGGACGTGTTGAACAGGTCGCAGTAGACATAGACACCCTCAAAACCTCACTGGAGTTGTACTTGTTTTTTTCTTTATGGACACCTCTCCCATGCATAAATGTCTTTCTCCAGACTCAAGATGTCTCTTAATGTAGGGCTGAACTGAAGAACGCTATCAGCATCATACAGTCTAACTGTCACTTTTCGGTAGCGTGCTTATAATACAGTTTGATGTTGCCTTCTTTATCTTTCCTAACAGAACCGTCGATAAACTTGGTTTAAAGTATGAATAAAAATTCTACTGATTCATACAATCCCGCAGGTAGTAGTTTCGACTGTTGTGTAATCTTCATTGGGGCGAAATTGAATCCAAAATTCTTGTTCTTCAATGTTTAAGTATGTGTTTGCTGAACAGGATTTCAGACAGGCCCACTTCGTAATCTCCGTTCAAGTCAAACGGTTGAGGCAGTTTGGTGAAAAAGTGACTGGCGTTGTTATCGGGGTAGTACGACATGGAACTGTTGCTGGGTAACGTCAAGTAGAACATACTGGTTTCAGTGGTAGTTGGCCGTGGATCGATGCTAGGATTTGGAAGGTTGTACCCAAGACAACTCCCATGAAGAGCCACCCACAAATTGTCCGCTCCTTGACCGCGACTCAGATTAAATAGAGATACACCGACCACCCCATAAACCAGGAGCGTCTGACAAATGAAAACAATTTCACCGCGAGGAACTCGGCGTTCAAACACACGCCACAGTGCAGATTTTCTGGACCCGCATGGAGTGACGGTTTCATCATCATCATGAGTCAGAGCTGATTCTACTTGGTTCTGATCAGGCATGGTCAGTGTGCGTAGGTGGTCAGTGCTGTCTGAGGAATCCATGAATTGAATGAAGAGTCATGGCCATACCATTTTGAGTAAATATTCACGCTGTCCATTAGCTTTTTTGCATTGTTTCAAGATCGCTTCAATACGATAAATCTGTCCTCCCCAACTTTCTGTATCTCCTGGTCATAAAACGTTCTTTGAAGCTCTTCTCCATGACCGTCTTTGAGAATGTAAGTCACTGCAATGGTCTTTTTTTATTCGACTGACTGTGAAAAGTTCTTCAGCCAGGATGGCAAATAACCTTTTTTACATTTCTGCCTGGTTTTACTGGATGCGTACACGTTTCCTATTTTCAGTTTAGGGTTAGGAGAGGAGGGAGTAGGCTGGTCGCTGTTGTACAGAGTTTGCCATACATTTTCTTGGTTATTTGTTGTCACTCTACAGGAGCACGCTGGAGTGCTGCGTGAAACGAACGGTTGTTTGCATTTACCACCTTGGGTAGACTTCCACAAATCTCAAAGTTTTTTTCTTTTTTTCTGGTAAAGTAGCGCCAAAGCTCTCTTTTAAAAGTGCAATTCAATCTCTCTACAACAAGGGCTTTGGTGTCCTCGTTTTCTGTCACAGAAAGTTATTCTCCTTCCTTCAAAACGTTTGAAAAGTTTGTGGTTCAGAAACTCTGCCCCTTTATCTGTTTGAAGTTTGAGAGGGTTCCGACCCTGTTCAAGGATGGTTCAAAGGCCTCCACCATCGCAGCTCCTGTCTTGTTTTTCAAAGGATGACCCAAGCATATTTAGACAAACCATCGATGACTGTCAGCAGATAGCTGAAACCATCATTGTATTTCTTCAGGCGTGGACGTCATTCAGATCACCTTGCCATTGGTGGTCCGTTCCTCCTACAACAACGCGCCTCCTCTCAAACTTGTGTCGCACGGGTTTGTGATGAGTGTAAGCATCTCCATGACTCACCAGTCTTTAAGAACAGAGTCTTTTGCCTCGTACACGTTTCAAGGCGTGAACACCACCAAAGATCCAGGGCGTGTGGTGTTTAGAAGCCTGCCCCAACATTCTGTCTGTTTGGATTGTTTTTCTATTTTTCCGCCGAGCCATTTCAGGTGTAGTCAGTATGACTCCCAATCCATCAAAGGTGCAGTCTGCTTAATCTCTATTGTTTCCGGTTCCGCCTGTGTGTCTTTTCCCTCCAAGAAAAAGGTGTCTCTCCCTCCAACTGGTCAGCGTCTTCTGTACCTTGTGTCTTCTTTAAAATATAAGGCAACGTTTCTCATGATGGGGTGGGGTGTTGGCATTTGTGGTGTAAAAACATGGATTGGGGGAAGAGGAACCCACACCGGATGGTCCGTCAGCAGAATGTGAAGAATAGGACAGGGTGCCAGGTATCTGTGTTTTTCATAAACTTCCAACGGTCAGGGTTTCCAACTAAATCTTAGGTGATGTTGACATGACTGAGAGCAGCAGCAAAGGATTTCCACCCAATGGATTGGAAGTGGCGACGTTTTCTTAGCACATCATTGACCAAATCAACGAGGTTCGAGTTTTTAATCAGCTGTCCCTCGCCAAATGATTTCATCTCGCTGGTTCCATTTCACATCTGGATGATTCTGAAGACGTGTTAAAATTCGCTCCACTTTGCTTTCAATCATTTTTGGTACACTCTCCACAACATCCTTCTCTACACTTGTCAACACAGGACTGACACGTCATCACAGTCTCTGTTTTCTGATTTGGGGTGGGTTGAGGAGGTGTTGTGCCTTGAACAGTCACTACTCCCAGTGGTTTTCCTTATATGATCAAAACGTTACAAATATATTCCAAAGTGACTGATGATACATATTAGCCTTGTCTTCAACGCTTGCATCATTGTTCTCTAATATATCACGCATTCTGGATCCATGTCCCTAAGACTGTGAGATGTGGCATCAGGAACTGGAGGTCTGCGGACAGAGTCTAGCACACGAGGATCCTCTAAAATCATTTCTCAGTAGCTCCATGATGTGGTTACAATCCCACCCAGTAATCCTCCGAGCACCCCCAAACAGGTTTTCTGCTTCTTTCTCTGCTGGATGTTCCTTTCTTCGCCAGGGAGCGTAAGCTCTGCTTGTATCTGCACAACTGTTTCTTCTGGGCAGGAGTCTTACGTGGCCTTTTAAGATGTTGAGGGAACATTCATCTCAGGCGTTGATCAAATTTGGCGAGGCCCCTTTCAGGACTGCCTTAATAACAGCAGGCTTGGCACCACACAACAATTGCAGCATGGATAAATTCCTTCTCATACGTGCTGACATGATGGTGAAGAGTCAATGTTCCAGTCGCAAATAACCGCGTGTGTAGATGGGCACGTCGCTTTTAAAGATCCACAAAGTCTCAATCTCTCTGAAGGACTACCACCTCGAAACGGTGAGTGGCTACTTCAGCGTAGATTGTATCAGAGACTCACAGTGTGTTACATAATCCCCACACATACTTCTCTCCATTTTTCCACCAAAAAGAAAATATTGGAAGATGAAAATCATGTCTGCACATGCACGACTTGGTGAGTCAGGAATATATTTGTTCTCAGACGGAGATGATCGGGTGTCTCCTGACGAAGGTCAAACAATTAACCGTGGGGTTTGGATGTAGCATCTTTAAAAGCTTCCTGGAACATACTTGAGTCTTTCGGGATACATCTGTTTAGCTAAATGGGTGATCTGTGAGGCGTCTCTGGGTTCTTGAATACCACCAGTAATGACTGTTCAAGCTGATGTACATTATTCTTGGTTTTCCCAAAGAGATTCTGCACGATGCACAGACACTCATGTTGCGATGATGACTTCCTTTGGTGAATAGTTTTTATATCACCCTGCCATCTGTTTCACTCAATCAAGTCATCAATCACCTCCAAACATTGTTTCCGACCATCCCATTCTTCATTTGGTAGTCCTCAATAAAATTACTCCTTTCAAAGATTATGTCCAGACTGCCAATCTCGGTAACACCACACAATCTCATCGGAGGTAGTGTCAATAGTTCATTCATGTGATTTATAAACCCATTGACCCAAACAGTTGTTCCACCTCCTGTTGGACCGGCAATCACACAGGTAAAAGGATGTATCCACCTTGGATCCATGGTTTCTTCTGTTAGCATCTCACATGTCACATTCTCCTTTAAAATGTACACTGGTCTACAGACTTCAAAGCGCGCATTCCCTGTCATCATCATCATCACATCATCATCATCATCATCATCATCTTCATCATCATTGTCACGCATACCTCAACTGACAACCACGTGGCAACAAGAAAACACCCCTTCATCATTAAAAAAATAATAATAAAAATTAAAAAAGATGGCGTCGACAATCCCTCTGCGCGCTGCAACACGAAACACCCCCAATGTTTTTAAACCACCTACGTCATCTTACACCACACGTCAACAATATCGATCCGCTTTCGACTCGTAACACACCGTGACCTTGGCCCTTTTTCCGGCTACTTTCAGAATGCGCGCGACGACTTCCGTGGAGATCCCCTCCGCCAAGATCCCCATTTTGAGGGTCAAAAGTCCCTCACCTCCCTACTTAGGGTAAAACGTGTCCTGCTGTTCTTTTCTTCCTTCAGGAAAACAGATTATTCCAATTAAACTGGGGGAAAAAAATTAAAATGGGGAAAAAATTATTGTTTGTGGCTTAAAAATGATTCCTCAGGAACTCATAAATCAAGTTGTGATCCCTCCCCCATTAAAATCAATCCTGTAGTTGTGATACTTTTCCCCTCTTTCGCTATATTCCTCGTTTTTGAAGACACTAGTATGGCACCCATAATTTGAGATATATAACTCGGTTATGTGATGCGGTATGTGTGAGTGTGCGAGAGTGGTGAGCTGGTGTGTGTTGTCTTCTTTTTTTTTCTGATTGCTGGTCCCACTTTTTTTCCCTTTCCTTTGTTGTGGACACAAAGCTTATTGCCAACACCAGTGTATATGATAGCATCTAGTTTTCTGGGCGCAAGGAAAGTGAAAAATGTACAAAAATATGATCTCTCTTGAAGGGCACCTAAAACCCGTAGGGGAAAGTGCTGTGTCTGGAGTGGCACTGTCTTCATCTGTTCCGTGGCAGAGGTGGTTGGGTCTGTGGGGTTGTGCTCGGCAGCTGGAAGGTGGTGACTTTTGCCGGTGGGCTTCTGCATTCATGAAATCCGGGGCAGATACACCCATTGTATACTAATTTAAGGCTGCTATGAGTTGCATCCCGTAGTCCCTGATTTAACTTCTGTTCAGGAGCAGTTATGTTCCGCCTGATATCTTAATGGAGTGTCCCTGCGCGTGCCTGTACACATCGTCAACACAGCGCAGGCCTCCAATGGTGGTACAGGACTGCTCAAAGGCGGGTGAAGACAGTGCTTCTCTGGTTCCTCCCCAGCACTGCTTCATGTGTTGTCTTTTTCTTCACAATAAATCCCTGTCGAACAGGAAGCGAAAATTTGTACGCCTTTCCTCCACTGTGGACATCAGGCTTCGTTACTGTGGAAGTTTGCATACATAGCTTTGCCATGCATGTTTGTGGGCCTTTAGATGTCTTTTAGTAGATTATAATGAGGTATTCATCTTGGAGGTGAAAGAATTCAAGGATCAAGGAAAACGTAAGGTTTTATCTTGTTTCAGCAGCCTGGTTTAAAATGCCATAATTCTGAATAGACTGGCAACATTCTTTCGCTGCTTTCGTCGGGATGCGTTTGTGGAGGGGGGGGGTATCTTTTCCAGGTGATATGACGTGTCAAGAATATGATTTCCGCTAATGATTTCGATGGCCCTTGAAAAAGCTTCTATGTAGTTTGCTGTATACATAATAACAAGACTGAAAATTGAAATGGTGTGTGTTTGTGTGTGTGTGTGTGTGTGTGTTTGTGTGTGTTTTGGTGTGTATGTGTGTGTGTGTGGTGTGTGTGTGTGTGTGTGTTGTTTGTGTGGTGTGTGTGTGTTGTGTGTGTGTGGTGTGTGTGTGTGAATGTCGTCAATGCACGCGCGCAGCGCGCGCGCATGTGTGTGGTGTGTGTGTGTGTGTGTGGTGTGTTGTGTGTGTGTGTGTGTGGTGTGTGAGTGTGTTTGTGTGTGTGGTGTTGGGGGTGGGGTGGGGGCTGAAAATCGGTACCCTGAGCAGACTATCGTCACTTACACTGTTTTTTGGTACAGCTGAATTTCTTACAGTTGCGCAGAATGTAGCTCAGGTTGGATCAAAAACCGGGCACCTATGCAATGAATCGGCCACAAATTAACATACAACAATCCACGATAGAAATATCTAAAAAAATCGTGTGCACTCTGCCTCATAAATAGTCCAGAAGCACAGCCTTCTGATAAACAGAGACGTAGACATGCGAGCTAGCACTAGGTAAATTCCAGTCCATAACATTGTTGATCTAAAGGTTATCGGTCCTGGAGACTAAGAAATCTATTTTTATGCATATAGCGTTTCTAAGCAACCGAGGACAATACGGTGAGATTTTTTTCACCCAGCGGACCGACATCCCACTCTTAATACCAGGAGGGGATGAGAGGGCTGCATGTGGACAATACAACGTTCCTTCTTTATTACACGGTTTTGTCACGCAGATGAAGACCAATAAACATTGTTCCACAGACCTAAATTGTCGTCCTCCATGTTGTTACTATGTAGGCCACCAAGCCCTCCATTTCATTTCCAACCCACTCATGATCCCAAGGTAGAGTGTAACAGAGA
>CM031628.1:43831405-43834074 GCA_018398815.1 Conus ventricosus
CAAACACACACACAAACACCACACACACACACAGAACACAGACACACACAAGCAGCGCGCGCACGCACAAAACATGCACATTGCCACGTGCGCACTCGATGCACCACTCATGCCGCCACACGTACGCTGCACGCCACAGCAGCATCCCGCACGCACGTAAAACATGCTGAAAAATTTTTTAGGGGAAAAAAGACAAGCGAGGTAACAATTTGCGTCTTTTAATCCTTGGAAAAGATTTGAATAAAAAAAAAATATTCTGGTGCATGAGTGCGTTGGGGGGGGGGGGGGGGGGGGGGAGGGACACGGAAGACGGGATTTTAAATAAAATACGAATAGGAAAATTTTTATAAATGGAAAAACCCTTCCAAACAGATAAAGGACCCTTGTAATCCCTCTTGAAGAAGATTAATCAATCGCCCCTAGATCGAAATCATTAGGGTCTGAAAAACACACCAACAAAAACACACTCACACCCCCACCCCAAACACACACCCCACAAAAAAAAAATAAAAAATTTTTTTATATTTTTTTTAAATAATATATTTATATTTTTTTTATATATCACGAACAATATAAAAAAGTCCTTAAAAATTGAAAGGGCCAAAATTTAGGGAGCAACATTGTTTAAAAAAATTTTTTAAAATGAAGTGTTAAATAAACGCTTGTTTCGAACCTTTGCTTCGTCGGATTTTCTTTTGGGGCACGTTATTGTTTTTATAGGTGCGGGACCGATTTCCCTTTTGAGTGTGAGTCGCTGAGTGTGGGCTGGGTTTTTGTTGGGTTGTTCAGGTGGGTGCGCAAAAAAAGTTTCCATTTGTGCCCGCAATTGTTTTTTATTTTTACTTTTAAAAATTTAACCCCTTTTTTTTGGGATGATTGATTTTTTTTAAAAAAAAAAGTTTATGTGTTGTATTTTTTTTGATTTTCCCGATTGCTGTGTTTTTTTTTTTTTTTTTAGTCTCCAAAAGATTTACTAGCTCTGTTTGGTTTTTTTATTTTTTTTTTGAATGACTGTTTTTGGTTTGGTATTTGGTTTTGAAAAGTTTTAGTGATCCCTTATATATGATTCCATAAAAAACGCGAACATTTTAAGGATTTTTCGGGTGAAAAAAGGGGGGAATATCAAAATTTTAACCTTGGGGGCAAGTTGTTTGGGTCCAAGATCACGTGCAGTGAAAATATTGTGTGAGCAACACATCTTTCCCCGGGCATTGGAGGGTAACAAAAATGGCAAACTGGTTGCTGCATGTGAGGCACGTGCACACCATGCAGAGCAAAGTTAACCAGCGACAAGTACGCAGGCATGCAGCCTTAAAAAAGCCGCGCTACAAGGTTAGGAAACGACTTGCCGTTGAGCGCTAAAGAGATGCCAAGACTACGAGCAGAGGAACGCATCGTCCCCTAGGCCATCTGGAGCTGGTGTGGATGCCGGGCAGGTCGCCAACTCTTTAACGTTCACATCTCAACATCTATCGCCCTGAAAGCACCGCATGCGAGTCACTGGTACCACTGATAAATCGTCCCGGCCAGGCCGTCCTTGGGTCACCACACAAAGAGAGGATCGCCATCTTGTCCGAACCCATCTGCGGACAGGCAGCAAACAGCCGCTAACACTGCTCGACAGGTGCCGGGGAATCCCCCGAAACGAACCCAGCCTCAACACTATGCGGCGGCATCTTCAGGAGAACGGGCTGGCATGTAGGCGTCCTCACAGAGGTCCGGTATGACACCAAGACACGGCAGGACAGGCTGCAGTGGGCACAAGCCGAATAAAACTGGCGCAGGCAGCAGTGGGGAGCATACTGTTCTCAGATGAGAGCCGTTTTTTATTGACATGGCTGACGGCGTGTCAGAATATGGCGTCGACCTGGTGAACGCTATGCTGATCCTGTGTGGTAGAAAGGAACCCCTGGGGAGGCCCGAACGTTATTTATATGGGGTACAATTGGCATTAACCCCGCCATAGGACCCGTCATCTTTCAGAACATTGGGCCTGGTCGCGGACTGGGGGTCAATGCACAGCGCTACATCAACCAGGTGCTCAGACCCATTCGATCCTTTTTTTGCGCAACACCCAAACTGGACATTCCAACAGGACAATGCAAGACCACACAGCGCCGGGCCACCCAGCAATTTCTTCAGCATAAAAAACGTCAATGTGTGCCCTGGCCAGCCCTCAGTCCCGATTTAAACCCAATAGAACATTTTTGGGATGAAATTGGCGACGGTTGGCCTCTGCGTCCCGACCAGCAACAGCGGCTCAACTTCACCCGGCCATCGTCCATGTGTGGGCTGGTGTCCAAGGGGACGCATCAACCACTGGTCCACTCAATGAGCCGCAGGTGTCAAGCAGTTGTCAACGCAAATGGGGGCCACACCGGTATTAGGACTTCAAGTGGTTTGTCACGTGACCTTGGATTTTTCCACACAAGACATATTGCTGATGACATTTTCACACATTACCGGTTTTAATGAATCAAATCACGTTGAATTCTCGCTTCCACTCTGTACAATTGTGACGATAAAATTCACCCCAACCTTCAGCTTGTTTTGTTTTCGCGTTTTTTATGGAAGTCAGTATATGTTGCTTTTTCATTTTCTGATGGTACCGTAGCTTGGTATACAATATTGCTGTGAAGCATTTGTTGCTCAGGGAGTTCTTTTTTGAT
>CM031628.1:43835074-43862574 GCA_018398815.1 Conus ventricosus
AGGGGAAACATATTTTACAACCGGGCTCACTTGCTTCACCACGTTTTTGGGCGAAAGTGGCCAAAAGCCGCCTTTTTCCTGTTCTCTGACAAGAAACCCAAAAAATAACGACCCTACAACAAACTACTGTGCGGGGTTATCCGTTTTCAATACTAATTTACTAAACTTTTCAGATTTCAGTTTTTGTTTAATCCTATGTTTTTCCTGGTCATTTTCAATAACATCATTTTCGCGCAAACATTCTTCAAATGAGTCTCTGTCTTTCATGTGAAATAAAACTACAGTCTTTAACTGTTCTCTAAAGTCTTTTAAAACTGAGTTATATTTCTGGCATAATCCAAAACACTTATCCCAGCATGTCTTCCACTGAAAGCCAGTTTTGACAAAGTATTTCTTTTTTTAACTATTCTCTTTCTGCCGAACAGTCATCTATAATAAATAGTGTTTGCGTCCTTCAAACAGTCTATAAAACTGTTCTAAACACTCACTCAGTTTATTGCGGGGGATCAACTAAATATTGTCATCATCTGTCCATTTTAAACCTTCTATCATGATATGCTTTGTTCCATTTAAGCGTTGGACAGAAAACCACAATATGATTAAAATTATAACGATAAACTGTTTGTAACGGTCGAGGATAAATATTGTTTTTCACAACCAGTCTGCCACAAATCAATGAGCAATGAGGAGTTTTTGTCATAAAGTTTAACTGCTCCATAGTTTTATAGCAGAATTTAATCTAACCCGGGTTTTATTGTTTTTATCATGCTCTCTGTTAAAACTTGTTCAGTAAAATTTAAAAACCCTACGAGGCCTAAATGTGTAGATTAATCCAATTCAGTTCTGTAAGATTGTTTCTATTTAGACTAATATTGATTTTGTTGCTTTTTTGTTATGACCTTAAATCCTCGTCATTGTGAAGAATGACGACGGTAACTTTAAGTTTTTCAACGTCTAAGTTTTGCCAGCTAATTAGAATTCCCTTTAGAAGGACGTCACTAACGCCCACAACCCCATCCCTCTCCTTATTTTTTTAAGACAGAAATTTCAAATATCATTGTGAACGTGTCCCCTAATTTTTCATTTGCGGAATGAACTGTAATTTTGTAGAAGCATCCTTTAAAACCGTTTTCTCTTCTGTGGAGGATGTACTGTTTATTCCATACGGCTTTTATTTCAATCTCTTTCCGACTATTGTCGTCTGGCATAAGACTTACATGTAAAGGGCCAGAGTTGAATGCTTTTCTAAAACTTTTTGATGGCTAAAAAAATGTAAATGGGCTTATAAAAATTCAAATTTTATGTCCCATTCTAAATAGGGTTTTCTAAGTGCCTTTTTGAGGTCAGGCTTTCGAACTTTTTTATATTCATACTGGCCAACATTATTTGCTTCTAGATTGCGCAGCTGTTCTAGTTTAGGAAACTTTTTGCTGTCGCTAACCCTTTGCGTTTATAATCACCATCTTTATGTACTCAAACCCATACAAGTGCCTATCTCACCGTTCTGTTCAAATCCCCAACGTCTGCAAGTCTTTTAATTCTAAGGTTATACACCCACAGGCGCTAATGTAACTCCTGGTTCTTCTGGCCCACGCGACATTATTTTTTAGTAGCGTATTATTTTATTTCCAAAACAATGTGCAGGTTATCGCATTTTCACAACTTTCCCCGCTTTGTCTTTGATTTTTATATTAAATGATCCGACCCCTCCCACAAACTAATCTTTAAACTGTAAATTAGGGAATTGTATAATTTCATAATCGCAATATGCACTTTTCCCTGCGGAAGAGCCTTAAAACAGTTTGAGGGCCTCCATCATATAAGTTTTCATCAGTGCTTAGCTCGTCCAAATGAACATAGAGTAATGAATGTAATGCAAGATTGAGCGGACTTTCCCCCCCAAAACGTAGTTTCATTTAGCGAAACACTAAAACTATTTAGTGGGTAGATTGCAGTTGTAAAGCCTAGCATTTTACTAGCTCTCTATCAAAATCGTATTTTGCTTCTTCAGGTTTGAATGTTAATATTGTTTTTAGATTTGCATTGTTAAGTTTAAGAGTAATGTCTAAGTTACTCATTGCTTCTTTTAGTGAGCAAAAACCCCTAATAACCATCAGGGATTGTTTAACTGTTTTTAAAGTCGTTTGTTCTCCTTTCATATTTTGTAATCTTATTATTCCCCTTGGCTTTAGTTATATTAAAACCCTACGACTTTGTAAAATATTTCATGGAGCGCGACCGTTTTGGCCCCGCAATGTTATCAATAGCATGTTCTAAAAAACGAAGGGGGGTCTTGAGTTGTTATTGTTACAAACATTTTTTAAAACAAATTAAAAATGAGTGCATTCAAATATACTGATGCAAAATATTCTGTTGGGCCGCACTACAATCTTAAAATATAACAACTGATACCTTGACATTGCTGTGACCCAGACTGCCTCTTTTCATAAAAAGGTGAGTACTCCATTGAAGAGCTATCTTAACCCCCCTATTGAAAACGACCACATCAGAAAGCGTGGGTTTTGTCATCCGATGCAGTTTTTATCAGAACCAGTTAAACTTTGCTGTGTTTGCGCATCAACTGGGTGGAGTGGCGTTTGCCGATCATTTAAATCACCATGACCTTTGGTGAGGTCAGTGTACAGATTTCATTTTTAAAAAAATTACACCTTCCGACGTATTTTGACTGGAACTGCAAGCGCCATTACCAAATGACAAAACCATTTAATCCACTTAGGCAACAGAATAGACATGAAGGCTTTTTTGAAAAGGATCTGTAACAAGTCAATATTAACATCAAGACAGACTTTAGACAAAAGTTGGATCATACTCATGGCCTAGGCGACCTTTTATTTTCGGGGCACGCACAGAAAGTATAACTATGACTGGCATCCCTCCTTTCCCAAAACTTTCCTTTCAGGCAAAACTGTTCCGGCCTGGGTCCCTACAGCAAGAGCAAAACAGCATGACAACATTTTATCTTAGACACTTCTAGTGGCCTAACTAGAGCGGGAATAAACGAAAAAACGAATCTATTCGTACTTACGTTTGGTGTTTGCTAGGTTCGCAAGCACAGCAAAGAATCGAGCATAACTGATCCTTCTACTGGCGCTTTGACGCGCAAAAACAAATTCTTAGCAAATTTAGAGGAACGCCATTAATCTACAGTTGATTTACCTTCAAGTATTCAAGGTAGCCATCATGTTTTACAAATACCAAGAACGAAAGTAGAACTTGCGTTGGCCACTGTTATACATGCTGCCGTCGGAACCCCTCAGAGCTCCAGATTAGTACAATATTAAACTATAATAATGAAATTCTTATAGCAGGCAATGAACAGAAGGTTGGGAAAAACGACGATAAATTCTGGGCCATAATATTTCAAAACCATAAAAGAACACCCAAGATTATGTCAATCCAACCCTGAAGTCCAAACCCCCAAGTCATTGGAACGCGGCTCAGCAAAGCTCGCGGACTCCTGTTCGCGATGACCATGATATGAAAACAACACGCTTGTTCTGGATTAACTGGCCCAGGATTATCTTGGTCTTTATCTACTAAATAGTAACACCAACTATTACAAAGAACTAATGTCCATAAGTCCGCCATAAAAGCCACTAATTTTACTTGCAGTAGACAAAACCATCTGAGACAATGACTCCCCAATATTCCAGTACAGCGTCCACGGCTTTACAGCTAATTTTTTTAATAAAACTTGCAAGATGATCAAGATGTTTTTTTACCCATGATTATTCAGGCGATGGAGGTGGAGGTACTGAACTCTGGCCACCGCCGCCTGTATAAGCCATCACCAGTGTACTTATTCAAATCCTAAAGGGCCGTTATAAGACGCTTACTAATGTGACTCCTTGTCTCTAAACGTGTTCGTATTCGTTCTGCTTAGTGATTCGTGTCTTATCATATAAAATTTTTTCGATAGTTTCTCTTATTCTATCACTTGAGTTCGTAAATGGTCTCGTTAGTAGTCAGCACTTCTAGTCTTGCTGATCTTTCTTGTTCAAGATCTTTTAAGTCTTTGGGATATTCTTTCTTTAATCTCACGGCCCTAAGTTGGCGTCATCAGCCTCAACGAGTTTTTTCTTTTCTCTTTCATATGCTTCATCTAGTTCACCTAGTTTTGAGCTAAATTGTTTTGTTAATTCGCCTCTGATGGTTCTTAAAGTACGATCAAGGGCCGCTATTTCTCGCATGGGAGCGGAGAGTCGGTATAGTCCTTTAAAACCTGTTTCTTCTGAAAAACTGGTTTTCTTCTCTGCTTCTATTTTATTATTAATTCACCTTCTGATTGTATTTAATTCTTTAAGTTCCATTTTTGCATTTGTTATCGGTCTGGAGTTCCTTGCAGTGTGTTTTGAAGTTTAGCAACTGCCTCCGCCCTTAATTTTGGCCTAACAAGGCCAAGGCGTATTTTGAATCTTTCACACTGATTCTATTTCTAATTGAACCCACAGGCTAAAAACTTTGATGGGTCTTTTTTAGGTTGTAAGCTGAACAAGTTGTCCGCTTGGTTCGCTCCTCACAAACAAATGGTCCATCTATTACTTCAAAACAATAGGGTCTATAAATTCGGAGTTCTTGGCCTAAACTTTGGTATAATGATCTGGCCCTTACTTTCTGTTTAATGTTTAATACGACTTGTTGTAGTACACCCGATTTCCTGGCTAATCATCATGCAATGAGAGCCCCGAGCGATGCCGCCCCACGGGGAATCACCCATGTCGTCTCCACGATCAAAAAAATCATATCTTCATCTTCACTGCCTGCCATGTTCATTTAATAATTAATTTTTTTAATTTTGTTTTATATAAAAAAAAATGTTACATGCATATGGCTCGATTCTTGACCCAGAGCAGACTGTAAGAACCCTTTGGCGTGAAGGGAAAAAAACGGATTTTACTGTTCCAAATAATCCACTACTATTGATGCCAGATCCAAATCCTACTGTCAAATTTTTCCGGACCTAGAGCAGATGAAGTGATTGTGCCAGCTCGTCGCGTCTAACTTTCAAAATAGTACTTGGATTCAACAACAGACACCAACAGGACAGTTGTCCAGAAATTTGGGCGTGGCGGGCACTTGGTTAAGAAAATTTCTTTCTATTAAAACTTGAGGGGGCAAAATATTTCTTTACACAATTCAGACATATTTTTAACCTATTCTGTTCTATGGCTTAACCGGGATGAAAGGGCTGATCCTTGCGTTTCAAGGAATCGAAAATGAAGAAGCACTAACACATAGAAAGGCGCTGAAGATACAAACGACGGCAAAAAGTATGTAGCCCCCCTGTAAAGTTTGCGTATGGAAATCGCTTTTTCCATTCCCTTAGATGTTGAGATGTTAAAAGCGCATGCCCATACTTTCAGGAGCATTAAAAGACAGACTGTCATATGAACGTAACTATAACGATACAAACGTGTTATCAGATCAACAGACACCGAAGCAATGTACAGCATTTCTGACAATCTCGTTAGAGTTTGACGTTGTTAGCAACCCTAATTTAGCAATGCTGTTTGAGCAACAATATCAGTCCAAAATTATCATTATCTTACGAAAGAGTGATTCATCATACAACATATCCCAGAAGCAGGGCAGACCCACTATATGAATTTTAGTTTTAGTGTCGCAGGCAAGATCGCTTAAATGTATTTTATGCTGTGTGATGATGAAGAACCGTTCAAAAGAGCAAGTGAAAAGTTTTTTAATCCTAAAATCCGAAAGTGCAATGTTCTGATTGAGGGTAGTCCTAACCAAATCTCAAAATCTACGCTAGCGGGCTTATACCTTATCAGCTTTGATGAATGAAGAAACTGTTTGGGGCGGGAGGTGTAGAAGTCCAACAGTTGAACCTTGTGGCTAAAGGATCTACACCTCACAATGTTAGGCTTGATGATTATTTAACAACAAAATACGTTTAATGGATTGACCTAAGGTCAACAGCGGATAATTCATTGCATGGCAAGCGGGAGAACTGTGAAAGACGTAATAAACATTCAAATTGATAAAGAAGAAGAAGCCGATAAACCGCTTATTACATTGTTTTTAATATATGATGCGCAGTCTGAATATTGAAAATAACAGATTAAAAGATATACAATACTAAATTATTTTTTATTATAAAAAGCATGTCCTGTTCAGGTTTATACCAAACGTGCCTACAGCGGCCGCTAAAGAAAGAGAAGGCAGCAGGCAAAATCTGCTGTTATAGAAACCCTGAAGTAAAAACCATCAGATTAACAAACATTACACAAATGCAACAAACCTAAGCAAGACCTTTCAAAATACAGCAAAACCAAACGAAGGTATTCTGCTGCCTTTAATGCTGTTACATATGTTAATACTGAGCAATCGACTATAAGCGCTCTATCAGCAGGAACCGAGTGTTGTCTCTTAGCAACGGGCATAGGAGCGCACCCGCTTCTTTACCTCTAGGAGGTTTGTCTTTAGCTCTCGGCCATGTGTTCATTAGCCGTAGTGCTGCTACAAAAAAATAAAAACTAAACTCCAAAAGCACACAGCTATGAGTTCACTAATACAGCTAAACGTAGCTCGTTCAACCTGACAATAAATAAAGCGTTTTGATCAAACATCACGGATGAAGAATTTAATCGTTTACAGCCGATTTTGAAATGACTACAAAAGACAAAATTGGATCTTCAAAGAAAGGCGTGACAATTTGTCAACATCCAGACGCACCCGAGCAGATTAAAAAAGGAATGCTTAAAAAAAGTATAAAACAGGACATTTAAACTCCTGTTCTAAACAGCTCACATTAACAAACACCAAAAGGTGTTTTTATACTTAGTTTATGATCCAAGCGCAAAAAGACCGTCGTTATTGATTCTGATTAAGTATTTTTTTTGTAATTTAAATAAATATTTTGAGTTAGAAAAGAGACTCAACATGGCCTAAGAGATATGAACGGACAAGACGGAATTTTGTGAAGCAATGAGGCAAGAAAATTTGTCAAAGAAGCGCTAATATATTGTATTAGAAGTCATTACCCAACAAACTACAAGGCACAAGCGTTGTTTCATGCTATTTCTCAAGTTCCTAGTAATCTAATCAGTAGTCCCCCATTTAAAGTAATGTAGCTGTTTTTTAAAATCGAACCTATGTACCAATAAATGAAGAATAATCTAAAAGTCTGGGTCTCAACTAAACAGCAGACTATTTCTTTTCTCATAATGGCCTTAACAACCCGGGTTTTGGGCAGACCAACTGCTTGGCACAGTTTGACGCTGCCCGGCTGAGAAGCCAAAATGAGAGGCTCCGGTGGTCAAGAGGTCGAAGTCCTAGATATCAGATTAAAACAGTCGAAGTAGGCACCGATTGTAGCAGTCTTACATTCCATACCTCGAGAGTTGGGGTTTCAAAAAAGGCCGTTCTAAACATAAAAATACAGACAAACAAATGTTTCATGTGGTGGTTCTCCAAGGCTGCATTATATTCGCAAAAACCAGAGAGAGTGTCTAACTATTCTCCTTACATCAATGATGCTTAACTTTTGTTGGAATATCCTTTCCTGTTAGCGTGGATCATTGAATCAGTTTTGAAGAACAAAACAACCCCAATAACTGTTAATGTCTAGAACATGGGATGAGGAAACAAATCTACAGCCGATTAAAGTGTCCCCAGAACATCCAACTCGATTGGTCGACCAGACAAAAATCAGGTGATTTTATTACTTCTAATTTTTCACCCAGCGGGGCTGCCACATTATACATTGATACGAACATGAGTAAAACTAAATGCAGCAACTTTCAAAAGATGGGCACAAACAAGAATTCTTTTTGCATAAAAATTTGTTAACAATAATGCCATCTGTTCAAGGCCGCGAGCGAACCATATAAGACATTGTATCGGCCCAGTTGACTGTAATACAGAACAATTACGCCCCAGAAGGCAGTAAAGTTAGTTTTAAGAACTGGAAAACGGATGCAAAATTCTCCAACGTAGTTTACCAGACTTCGAATCACTCATGTTCCTTAAGTAAGGGCCAGCGGCCCGCAAAAACTTCGAAAAACAGTCTTAAGAGTATCATCAGATTTTTCGATTTGCCTCATTGTTGTCAGGTCGGATGGCGCTCATTCATCGCCATAATTATACAGGGGACCAGATGCGGCTAGAATATTTTTACCAGCGCATGCAGCAAGTGCGTAATGATTCTGTTCTAATAAACGGAAATTTATCTGAAATCATAATGACGCCTGAAGATCAACAGCAGTATGACTTCAGCCACTCACAGTTGGATTTGTGGTTTTGAGGTGCCTCTCAATCAGACGCCAGCGAATCCAAAGTAAGAGACCAGGATCACATACGGAAAGTTCCGAGGAGCCGCCCAGTAAATGCAATCTTGCAACTAAAGTTTGATCCAAGACATGGAACTGCCCATCTTCTTCATAACTTTCGAGTTACGACTCTCATCTTTTATTGCAAGCAGTAACCCAACGCCTTCAGGGTAGCATGCAATACGCACATCATCAGAAAAGTACATGTGCCGTTAATATCTAAATACCATTCTTTTTATAGACTCTAATGCAACACTGATGGATCATTAGAGTCACTGGGTTCTATGTCCTTAAAGTACCTGCCCAATAACGGAAGAAATATTTTGAACTCAACGCTTGTGTAGAAAGGGTGTTTTACCCTTATGAATACATGAACAGTTGGAAAGGTTTGACGAAGAACACTTCCTCCCTAAAGGCGGCGTTCTTTTCTAGTCTTCGAGGAAAGGACATCAGTCGACTTCCGATTGACCACATGCTCAAGATGCTTGGCAAAAGTTTTAGATTGTAAAACGATGGGAGACATCATACCTATTAATGCAGATGTAAGTTTGTTGGCGGACTCTTTGAAAATTATAGAAAGACCTGCATGCAAACATTTATAGCATGATCCCTGCGCATTACATTCTTCCCGGGAGGATTTGGGAAGCTTTCTTAAATTTTACTGGAGTCCAGATTGATTATTGTCTGACCTACCAATGATTCCGATGATTGAGAACGGATTATGCGTGGAGGAATTAGTAAGGCGTCGCATCATACTGTATAGCAAACACCAATACTTGGACGACCATGATCCCAGTAAAAGGTCTATCTATCTCATGTATTTAGATGCAAACAATCTGTATGGATGGGCAATGGCGCAATCACTTCCATTACGCAACTTTAAAATGTACACAGGTACAAATAATATTCAAAAGGCATTAAAGTGGTTGGGCAGTTTAACGCCTGATCAACAGCGTGGTTTCATTCTAGAAGTTGACTTAGAATATCCTCATGAACTCCATGACCTGCATAATGACTATCCATTAGCAGCAGAAAGTCTAAAGATGGACCCAAGAGAGCCGCCTAAACTTGTGCCTAATCTTCGAGGCAAAAAAAATTATGCCTGCCATTACAGACTTCTACAATTTTATTTAAGACATGGTTTGAAGTTGACAGCTGTTCATCGTATAATTGCTTTTGATCAAGAACAGTTCATGAAACCATACATCATGAAGAACACTGATCTCAGAACCAAATCCACAGATGCTTCAGAAAAAGACTTTTTTAAGTTGATGAACAACAGCTGTTTTTGGAAAGACTATGGAGAATCCGCACAAGCGCAAAGATGTCAGATTAGTCACCAGAGAGAACGAAGCAATTAAGCTGACTTCAAAACCAAATTATCAGGACTTCAGAAGATTTCATGATCAGCTTTTTGGCATAATGATGAAGAAAAAGAAAGTCAAATTGGACAAGCCTGTATTTATTGGGTTTACTGTTTTAGAATTATCAAAGCTTTTAATGTTAGAATTTCTTTATGACTACTTTAAACCCTCGTATCCAGAGTCCAGAGTACTTTACACAGATACAGATAGTTTTGTTATAGATATCCCTACTGAAGACATCTATAAAGACATGGAAACCGAAGTGGCTAAAGGGCATGCGGGATGGTACGACACATCTGATTACCCTAAAGATTCGCCTTTGCATTCAATTACTAATAAGAAGGTTTTAGGAAAGATGAAGGATGAATTATCTGGAAAGGTGATCAAGGAGTATGTGGGGTTAAGATCGAAAATGTACAGTATTTCGAGCCAGGAGAAAATCATTAAGAAAGCAAAGGGAATATCTCGCAGCGTTGTGCAGTCAAACATATCACATGACAACTACAAAGAAGCATTGTTTGGCAATAAGACTTTTCATCATGACAACGTAAAACTGCGATCTAATCTACATGAGATCAACACAACAGTTGTAACAAGAAGTCGTTAGATAGAACAAACACAAAACGGGTGTTTGTTAATCCGGAGTTTTCATATGCAATCGGGCACTGGAGAACCGTAAATTAATTAAAGCAGAACTGTGTCTGGCGGAATTATCTGCAGTTCTTCTTTCACAAAAGATCTTTGAGGGGCTGGTTGTTTGTTTGTGTCAGTTTCTCGTAAATAATACACTGGCGGATTCATCTTTACAATTCTTTTTATTTCATACGGGTCAACACTCCAAACTGGATCGGTTGCCCTAATGCGAGTGTCCCCTTCTGCTTCCCCCGGTAAATAAAGGTACCTTACTTTCAATCCAAATGGTAATAGTTTGCTGGATGAAGCCTCTCCTTCAGCAACATTTATTGTTTTTCTTTTGATTGCTTGTACTGGTTTTAGCCCTTTAAATTCTTCATTATCATTGCGCGCAAAACTGAGGGCAGTCTTCTAACCCATTCTGTGTTGCGAGAGTTGTCAATAAGCTCTCTGTGATACTGGTAGGAGAAAAGTCTTTCAGCTAACTGTTTGTTAAAGTTTTCGACTAAAGCCTGTGATCTATGAACTCCTGGAATGCCTCTTTTAATGGTAACTCTATGTTTCAACAATAATTGATTCACTTGGCCTTTAAATTCTTTCCCATCATCGACTTGAATCATGCGAGGGAAAGTTAAGGGGCCTCGCTGGTATATCAGCTGTATGGCAACAGCAACAGCAGAAGCACTCTTTTGTGTTAATGGTTCTGCATCTTTGTACCTTGAAGCCATGTCAATGACTGTGAGTGCGTACTTAAATCTTTTTCGTCTAATCCTATCAGAGGGTAATATAAAAGATCCATTGATGGGTGTCGTTTGGAGTTGTATTGACAAAGTGTGGTCTCTGTATTCGTCTAGGCGCTGGTAAATAAATTTGCCAAATCGCTTGTTTAGATAACCATTCTTTTGCTGTTTGTTCACTGACTCCCGCTGCTTGGCTTAGCTTTTTAATTGCTGTGATTCCCTTCCAATATCCTTTTGGCGAATAATAGATTTGTTCATTTTTTATTCAGCCAATATTATGTGCAACAAAATACACGACGGTCATGCCGACGACAATAAACCCGATTTCTTGCATCTTTTGTTTTTCTGATGGATGATAAAAGTCACTGAATTTTGGTGGGGGCAATGTCTCGATTGGTTTGCCTGTTACTAGATAATATTGTTTTATTGCTTGATCAACATTTTTAAATGTGTAAGCTGCATGCCCCTGTCTTTTCAGTGTGTCATTAATAAAATCTAACTGCTCAAGTCTCTGCCTTTCATAGGCGTCTTGTGCAGCTGCTAGTTGCTCCATAGCTTTGTTATGTCTTTTTCTCTCGCCGTCATTCCCCAGTTTACTAAATGCAAATTACTGCCGCTAAAAGCAAGCGCATTCACCACAGCGCCGCCTATCATTATTGCGAGTGAAGCCATTTTTTATAAATGTATTTTTTTTCTTACATATTTATATTGTCTGGAATTATTCCTTGCTTGACTAGAAAATCTTTCGTGGCAACCGAAGCTGCAATGATAGCAATCAGCTTTGCTGAATCCTCAAAGTCTAGTTTGCCAAGATCTGCTGGTTTAATTCTTAACAAGCTTTTACCCAGCATTGAGTATCCTACACTTAGGCCTCCAATAACAGCAGAATGGTATACAAGGTTGGCAATAGTTTTTTCGGTGCTCATTTTTATAAAATAAAATAATATAATTTAATAAAAAACATGAACAGCGATGATCTCCTACAGCTACAAGGCAGCCTAAACCTTCCTGAACTTATGAATGACCAAGTTGATGATCAAGCTATTATGCCCAAAAAGGAGAGGCTGTATTCTTTGGCAGCATGTGGAAAACAAAACAGTTCCTCGGAACTGAATTCAGCATAGAACAGATTCAACAGATGCCGCCGCAAGACATTTTAAAGTATCATAACAGGTATGAAGCGCAGCTGGGGTCTAGAATGGTGAAAAGTGTGGGGCAAACGGTTCTTAGTTTGTACACTAAACTAGTCAGTAGATTTGCTCCCATTGATTCTGAACAAGATCCTTACGTATGATTTAACGCAAGATCCAGTTTTAACAAAGTCATTAGAGTCTCTAGGATGTGATCTATACTACAGATTTGGAACATTGTTATCGCCAGCGATCATGGGATTAATAACTTTTAATCATATAGATTTTGTTTCCCTTCAAAATGAACGATCTGGAAAATCAGCAGAACCAGAAAACACTGAATCAGGTGGAGAAAGTAACCAAGCCAGAAAATCAGCAGAAAACGCTGAATCAGGTGGAGACCATTAAAAATCCTGGGCGTGTTGAAGCAGGAAAAAAATTAGCAGAGTGGAACAGACAAAAAAATTAATGTTACAGAATATGACTCATCATGAAAACATAACACCGCCAGCGCCAGAACAAGTTGATTCAATGCCCGCTATAAAAACTCCATGTGATACAAGGGCACCAAAGTCTTCATGGAATATTGAACTTAAAACTGTTGCCATTTTTGGCGCCATTGCTGCTGTTGGGGGCTGTTATTACGGTTATAAAATATATAAACAACGCTGGCAAAACAAGAGCCCAAACAATCTCCACCGCTAAATACAGAAGCCGAACACAACTGCACGCCAAAACCCCCAATAACAAAGCATCATTTTGATCCATTTATAATGGAATAATATTTTAAGAACTTAATTTTAAATGTTTTAATAAAAATAGATCATGGCGTATTATAAAATGATAAAGTCAATAAATAAAGACATGGAGTCTATAAAAGACATTTCCATAGACCAGAATTGTAATCAATGTGGTTGCTTCGGTTGTAAAAACTTCATTAAGATCTATGCAGAGAACGCTGAGCAAGACATTCTCAACGATGACGCGTTTTTTGAGGCGTGTGTGTACTATATTAGACATCTACTATTTAAGATAAAAACATAGCTTGTATTTTTTTGATAATTATAAGATAACTTAATAAGAACTTGGTTGTACTTAAAGGATGACTTAATCAAGAACTTATTAAGAACTTGATCAAGAACTTAATTAAAAACTTAATCAAGAACTTATTAAGAACGTGAATTAAAAACTTAATTAAGAACTTGGGGTGACTTGGGGGTGGGAGTGTGTGTGGTGTGCACAGGGGGGTGGGGTGGAGGACGTGCGTGCGTGGGGTGGGGGTGGGAGGACGTGCGTGCGTGGGGCGGGGGTGGGGGGACGTGCGTGGGGTAGGACAAACACCACACACAAACAAACAACAAACACAAACAAACAACAAACAAACACACAAGGCCTAACCCTATCTAGTTTGTTTGCCAGAACATTCAAAAATCGTTATCCAGGCACACTGCGTTTTTTAAACAATCAAACAGCCGAAGCAGGGCAGGCGCAAATGTCATATGGCAGCAAACCGTACATGCATGATCGTTACTATATTTAGAGCCACGTCAGTGTGTGCATGCGTGGGGTGGGGTGGGCGGGTGGAGGGGGGTGGGGGGTGTGCATGCGTGGGGTAGGACAAAACACACACACACAAACAAACAACAAACACAAACAAACAACAACAAACAAACAACAAACAAACAACAACACCCAATGCCACTAGACCACACTGCGCCAACCACGTCAGCGGTAGGCCTGCTGTGGTCTTACAGTCGCACGTTAGAGAGGGCTTTGTAGGTCAATCGGCAGAGTCTGCCGATTGGCCTAGTTTTGCACAACCGTTACTATTTTTTAAGCCCACGTCATGTGTTTGTGGCGTTCACTGAGAGCCTTGCAGAGCAGTTGTCGGAGGGCAGTTAGCGAACAGTGCTACACCCACTATAATTAGCCAGTAACAACACCGGCCCTGTCTGGGCCCAGCCCGAGTCGTGTTCCGCGTCGTCTGCTTTGCCGTTGTGTCACAAACACCACAAGGTGGAGAAGTTTTCTGAACTACTAGGTAGTACACCGGTCACTGAACATTTGGAGCTTTTTGAATAGAATCATTTCTTCAAAAGTTAAAAGCTTTTCAAAGTTACTCTAATTAAATAATTGTTGAGGAAACAAAAACGAAATGCTTCCTTTTGGCTTTGAAGGAGGAGAACAAGGCTCGCCACTCAATTTCTTTGTCAAAAACTTTGCCATGGCCTCATGATAAACAATGTATTTTTTCACAAGATCGGTCTGTTGATCGAAAGTTTTCCTTGCGAAGATAACAACACTTCATCCATTTCTTGAGTAATATTAGTGTCACTTCCAGCACTGGCAGAAAACATTGAAATATCACTTCCCTGACTCGCCATGTTTTTAACACACACACAAGTTCTCTCTGAAACGTCTTTACAGCCCGCCGGTCGAATTTAAAATGGCGGCGGCTGTGTATGGTGAGCACAACACAAAGTGTCACGTGATTTAAGCTCAGCACTTGATTTGATAAGAGGCTTATGCGAAGTAAACATGACTAGAATTGACAAGCCGTCTCGTCATCGAGTGTGCGACGTCGCGTGGTCCTCGCAGCAGTTCCAACGGGGCCGTCAGGTGTGCTTTATTGATTTTTTGGTCGCGGTTTTGTGGCGAGCCGTGCACTGTGTGCGAGGGTCGCTTGTCTGCGCGAGCCGCGCCATAAAATGCTGTGTGTGTGTCTGCCCGCCTCTCTGTCTGTCTGTCTGTCTCTCTCTTCTCTGTCTGTCTGCCGGTGATTCTCTCTCTCTCTCTTCCGCCACAGGAAAAGGCGGCTTTAAGGCCACTTTCGCCCAAAAACACGGTGGTTGAGCAAGTGAGTCAGGATTGGTAAAATGCTGTTTCTCTTAGGTGTTTTGTGCATGTGTGAGTACATTCATTCATGTGATCGTTCAGTAATTTCAGCCACTGGAACCTGTCGGTGTCAGTATGATCTGTTAGTATTGTTAGCAGACCTTAATGCCAGGCCAGGAATTATATGTGTATTTGTGTGGTTGCAAGTACTGTTGACACCTGTCTGGAAGTTGATCAGGGGAGACAGCCCATTGTTTGAAATTGTTGGTTTTAAGTTGTATATGATGATATGTGTCAACTTTATATGATGTGTTTGTCAACCTGATGTGCATTGCTCAGTCATTTTGGAGTAAGCCAGCTGGATATTTCAGTTAAAGATCAACTTTAAAAAAGATTGACAGCCCGAAGTGTTTTGGGGTAGTGATGTGGTGTGTGTGTGGTTGCCCCATGGTTTGGACATAGGCTGCAAGTTGTAAGTGATGTTACGGCAGTGGCAGTGACAGTGACCGACCGATTTATTTTGAGCAATAAGTATTTGCATATTTTTATATCTTGCTTTCCAAGTTACATATGTTTGGACCATGTTCCTAACATTGGAATTGTGTGGGAAGCCATGCATGTTTTTTTTTTAGGTTGTTCTGCTATCTAAGGAAAGTACTTAATAGTGGCCGTGGAGTCGGACCGGGCTATGTGTTTAAGTCGGACTGAAGTTTGACTTTGATTGTGTACTACTGTGTGGCACTGATGGTTTGTAAAGTAAGCTGTATATAGTCTGTCTGGAAATCTCTTTCCTTTTATACAAATGGATAATAATTAGACTAAAGCTAAGTGCTAATGCTGGTTTTCATTTGGATAAGTTACCATTGGGTGCATCTTGTGATTGGAGTGGGTTAGTTAGTTAAGAGACAGAATATTCACAGTAGTGACTTGACTCCCATGGGTGGTGCTCATGATGAACATGAATCTAGTATGTGTAGGGCACTATGGGATTCATGATAGGTTCTTAGTGGGGATGTGCCTGTATGTGTCCACAGATATCTCCCTGTAATCCTGCCTTAGCTGGTGCCTGTAATCCTGCCTTAGCTGGTGCCTGTAATCCTGCCTTAGCTGGTGACGGGATCCCTGTGCGAGGAGTGACAGAGCGTGGGCAACTCTTCCTATTGCTGTGACAGTCCGAGTGGTACATGGGAATGTTGACGACAAACAGGGGCTGTTTTAAGGTAACAGCATTGAACATTATTTCCAGGATCAAGGAAATGAGTCATCGTTCATCAGTCGTGGAGCGGACTACCCAGTGTGTGAAAGACACTAGCAGAAGTCCTTAGTGGCTTTAAATTTATTTAGTAATATCATTGCATAGCTGGTTTAGTTGTTGGCTAATTAGTCATTACTTGTGTGTCGCAGGCTGCACAGGTTTTCAAGACAAATTGTCTTTTGTGTGGTGGCAAAAAAAAAGAAACATTTATATCAACATTTTTACATGTTGGACAACTTGGGTGGGCCATTCTCTGCAAGTATTTCATAGCAACCCAGTTACTGGATTATTAATTGGTCATGCGTGCTTTAAGTGCCCAGTTGTTGGAATGTGACCCGGTTTAATTAATCTTGAAAGTGTGTGAACATTGCAGAATTGTTGTATTTTTTGTGCATTTTATATCAGTGATTGGTCTGTCACTGTGTTACAAAATTGTAGTTCTGGCATTCTATATTGGTGTTTGGTCTGTCATTGTGTTGGAGTTCATTCCCTGGTTGCTGGCTTGTGTATGAGCCGGTAAGTGAATTTGTCGAGTAAGTCTCGGATTCACAGTGTCCTGTTGGGCCAATAGCCAAGGTGTTATCGGTCGTGTGAGTTGTATTGCATGTAGCGATGCATCGCACCAGGCTGGGCACTTTGGGGTTTGACCCCGAATTAAGGTTAGTTGTTAATTAATTTCATGACCTTGTGTTAGTTTGGTTGTGCAGGGGGGTGTGTGTGACTAGAAGTTGTGTGCGAATGGGGTTTAAGTGGTTGAATGTTTGAGTTTGAGAGAAAGTGATTGTGTGGGTAGTAAGTGGAATATTCAGTGTTATGGACCCCGGTGTCGTGGTTTGAATGAAATTATACATGTGTGAACTGTTCATCTGGTTTTGGACTGCTTATTTGAGTTGGGGAGTTAGGAAATTGTAGGTCTGTAAGTCTGTCTGTCCCTCCCTAGTTAGTTCAGGTCTTAGCGAGCCTGACATATGGTGGAGATGCGGGGTACAATTAGGGGGTAAGTAGGATTCAATTAGTGAAGGGTTGGTTAGCAGGGAGGTTGTTAGAGGAACTTCAGGCAAGCATACAGACTCACTCTGAGTGTAAACATTAGGAACTCAGAGTAGTCAGTGGGTGGTTGGAGGTGCGTGCCTAGTAAAGGTGGAGGCATAGACAACGAGCACTCAGGCGTGTAAGACCTGTATATTGCCGTTGTTAGTGTGTGGAAGTGATGTGCTTTGTCTGTAATGTCTGTTTTGTCATGGGTCACGATAGTGTAAATAACTCAAATTATTTGTTTTCTGCCAGTTGTTGTAGAAACTAATAGTTATTTTGTTGTCTGCCATTGGTTGTGGGAAATTATAGCTGTTTCATTTTATGCCAATTCGTTGTGGTTAATTGGTGTCGACCAGATGGTTGGTGGCTGGCCAGAGGGGCTAGTTTGGTTGATCAGTATGTTTGGATTTGACATTGTTGTCAGCTGTTGGCATGAGGGCCAGTCTTATGGTATTTTGACAGTCCAGCGTGGGTGCGGTTTGTTCTCGGTGTTGCAGGATCTTGCGAGTTAGTTTCCTCTGGAAGGGTGGACTTTGATGTATTGTGACTCCACATCATATGAGGGGTTATGCGAGCGGCCGTGTGTGTGGTATCTTTGCATGGTGATTGTACCGTTTAGTTCAGTACCAGTTACTATGGGTACCAGGGTTGCAGATCCTAAAAACAGTATAGTGTATATCCAACGTTGTATTTTGGTTCAAGCACGCAGGAGCGGTTAGCTAGTCTTGGCTAGTTCAGTATGTTGCATACCCCGAGTGACTAAGTTGCGTTCACAACTGGCCAAGGGCTCAGGAAGTCCTACTCCTGCGGCAACGTCTCCGGTAGTTAAGGAGCATGCAGGTAGGTTAGTGAAGGAGGTTATGGCGGAGCAACAGCTGGACACCTTGGCCGACAAATATGTTCGGTTAGGTCGAAGCATGGGGTTACAGGGAGGGGAGTTGGCGGACTTTGTAGGCCGACGCCTGGACGAGGTGGCCCGGCAGGAAAGAGAGCAGGAGGCCAGGGAAGAGGAGTTACGTCTCAAGCGAGATGCGCAGGAGAGAGAGCAGGAGGCCAGGAAGAGGACTTACGTCTCAAGCGAGATGCGCAGGGAAAAGAGGAGGCTCGCAAGGAGGAAGAGTTGCGGCTTAAGCAGGAGGCCAGGAAAGAAGAGTTACGTCTCAAGCGAGATGCTCAGGGAAAAGAGGAGGCCCTCAGGCGTGAGGCTTTTGAGAAGGAGGAGGCTCGCAAGGAGGAAGAGTTGCGGCTCAAGCGCGAGGAAGTTAATTACAAGCGTGAGGTGGAGCAGCAGCGGCTGGATAGAGAGCGCGAGCAGGCTATCAAGGAGGAAGCTCAGGCACTGAGGGACGAGGATAGAAGGGAAGAAGAGATGCAAATAAAGAGAGAGAGGAGGGTGGAGGAGAAGGAGGCGGCTAAGAGCAAGAGAAAGGGCCGATAGGAAGCACGTCAAGCTGCAGCTTATGAGAGATGATGAGGATGTAGACGAATACCTACAGCATTTTGAGCAGGTAGCCAAGCTGTGTGGTTGGCATCCAACTGCATGGGCATGTCAGTTGGTGGCTCTGCTCCAAGGGAAGGCTAGGGATGCAGTCCTCAAGCTATCTGCAGAAAGTGGAGGTCTACACAGAAGTAAAAGCTGCCTTGCTCAGGTATTTTCGCCTCGACGCAGACGCCTACCGTCAAAAGTTCAGAAGGATGGAAAAGAAGGTGGCTGAAACATTTGAGCAGATGCTGGACAGGCTTAGGGCATGTTTCTCCCAGTGGTGTGTATCTGCTGACAAGGACCAAAGTAAGCCTAATGATGTCTTAGATTTATTCCTTCAGGAGCGCCTATACGACCAGCTCTCTGCTGATATTTATCAAAAGGTGAAGGAATCATCACCGAAGGATGCAGAAGAAGTGGCTGCATGTGCTACTCGCCTGGCAGAGGCCAAGAGAGCGATGAGGGAGGTGCAGAGAGAACGAGCTCAGCAAGGTCAGCCTCAGGGCAATAGTAGGGGGCAAGCGCATGCCCAGAAGCAAACCAACGTTGACAGCGCCCAAAGGGATAGTAGGCCTGTCCAGGGAGAGGGGCGGTGTAACACCACAGTCATTGGCTAAGTCGAGGGGGGATATGACGTGTTGGGTGTGCGGCGACAAAGGGCACCTGAGTGCGTCGTGTCCACAAAGAAGGCTTGGTGACAAAGGAAGCACAGGTGGGAAGGGCAACAAACCATCGGTGGCTAGAGTACTGGCAGGGGCCGAGTTAGAGAGCCTCGAGGCAGAAAGCCCACCGTCCCTCTGCATGACGTGTGCTGCGAAGCATTACACCCCACGGTGCACGGTTACCGTGAATGGCCGAAGTGTGAGAGGTCTAAGAGCCCACTGGAGCTACATATACTGTAGTGGATGAAGCACTGGTTGACCCGGAAGACTACATTGGGAAGGTGGTGGATGTGAAGATGGCTGAGAGTGGCACTTCGTACAAGGTACCGGTGGCCAAGGTGCATGTATCGTCACCGTTCGTGGAGGGCAAAATTTGTTGTACTTGTGTTTAAGAAACCCTGTGAGCAAGTCCTAATAGGGAATTGGGCTGCTAATGAGTGGGAAGATGCACCGCAGAAAGTACCAGTTTACGCGAATCCTACAGCAGTGATGGCTGTCATGACACGCGCTCAGGCCAAGAGCAGCGAGAACCAACCAAGGGACTGCCTGTCACAAAGCAAGTCATTGGGGTGGACTTCAAAGAGCTCAACAAGATGCAGGAGGAAGACCCAACGTTGGATGCACCCCGGCGTGCCGCAGAGAATGGTGTACGAGCTCGGTCAGGTCATGGCTGGGTTACTTTTGCAGACCAGGATGGACTCTTGGTGAGGACATACACCACGCCACATGAGACTACAACCCAAGTTGTTCCCAAGCGTATGAGGCTTGAGGTCATGAAGATGGCTCATGATGTACCCATGGCAGGACACATGGGGACTAAACGAACAAAAGCTAGAGTGCTGCAGGACTTCTACTGGCCTGGGATGTGTAAGGAAGTGGCTCAGTACTGCAGATCATGCCCAGAATGTCAAAAGACTATAGACAAAGGTAGAGTGCCACCAGTGCCCTAGTGAGATCTCCTGTCGCAGGAATCCGTTTGACAAAGTGGGAGTGGATCTGGTAGGGCCTGTCGTGCCAGCGTCCAGTCAGGGTAAACCGATTTATCCTGGTCCAAGTAGACTATGCCACTAGGTACCCCGAAGCCACAGCACTCCGTAACTTTGATACTGCAACAGTAGCAGAGGCTTTGTTCACCATGTGGTCAAGGACCGGGATTCCCGCAGTGGTACTCTCAGACAGAGGGTCCCAATTCACCAGCGAAACTATGCAGGAGGTCCACAGACTCCTGGCGATAAAAAGGAGTGACGTCAACGCCTTATCACGCCCAATGTAACGGGCTGGTGGAACGTTTCAATGCAACACTGAAGAAGATGCTGAAACGCCTTGCCATGGAACAGCCAAAGGAATGGGACCGCTGGGTTCCGGCTGCACTGTTCGCATATCGTGAGGCACCACAGGCAAGCACAGGCTTTTCGCCATTCGAACTGCTCTATGGGAGACGGGGGAGAGGGCCGATGAAGATCCTCAAGGAAGCCTGGCTGCAAACCCGGAAGAACCCGAGACTCAAACTGCAGCCGAATACGTCGTAGAGCTGCGTACCAAGATCGCGGACACATGCGAAATCGTGAAGGAAGCACTGATCAAGGCTGGTGAGACTCAAAAGCGCCAGTTTGACCGCAAGGCCAAGATCAGGGAGTTCAGGCCCGGAGAGCGAGTCTTGGTGCTTCGCCCCGAGAAGGTCAACAAGATGGAACTGACATGGAAAGGACCATACCGGTAGTAGATCGGTTAGGAAATGGATTACAAAATCCAGATGGAACGGGGCACCCAAAGGTATTCCATACGAATCTCCTGAAAAAGTACAATGAGAGAGAAGAGCATCACACCCCGGCAGCCATCCGAGCCGTCACACCAACCAATAGGAAAACTGACATGGATGACACTGTAGACGGGACCATGGGTTCCTCACAGCTATTCAAGGAGAGGGAAGAAGAAACCCAAATGACGGCGGTCATGAGGGCGGTTGTGATCGAGGAGGAGACTGAGGGAGTGACCCCCATTACAACCAAGGACATACCTGTGATACCCTTGGGGGCATCCGAGACAGCTGATGATGTGGTAATTGGAACGGATGACCCAGCGTTCGCTCAGGCTCTCAGAGAGCTGACCAAGGCGTACCCTGACGTGTTTACGGACCTACCGTCGCAGACTAACTTGGAGGAATGTCATATCCGTTTACGAGACTCCACTCCTGTCGTTGCAAGCCATACCCTGTACCATACGCACAGAGGAATACAGTGAAAGATGAAGTGGTGGTGATGCTGAAGTTAGGGGTCATAGAACCGTCCACGTCGCCATATGCATCGCCCATAGTCCTTGTTAAGAAAAAGGACGGGAAGATCCGCTTCTGCGTGGATTACAGGCGTTTAAAAAAAGGTCGTGGAGTTTGACTGTGAGTCAATGCCAGAGGTAGACTATTTATTCGCAAAGCTGGGCAAAAGAGGTTCCTCAGCAAAATCGATCTGGCTAAAGGCTATTGGCAGATCCCTGTGGCTGAAGAAGACCGACCCAAAACAGCATTCATCACTCCTCAGGTTGTTTCCAGTGGCGAGTGGTACCATTCGGTTTGTGTACATCAGGAGCTGTATTCACTCGGATGATGAGGAAGCTGATGCTGCCCCTTGATACAGAGAAGGTAATAATTTCTCGACGACATCCTGGGTGGCCACGGAGACTCAGGAAGATCACATCCTAGCGCTCGACAGTTATTCCGACGGCTGCGGGGGTGCCAACCTGACAGCAAGGCCAACCAAGTGTGAGCTCGGTTTTCAGTGAGGTCGAGTACCTGGACACAAGGTTGGTGGAGGGAAGATCTGGCCTACGGAGGACAAGATGGCTAAGATCCGGGAAGCATCCAGACCTGAAACCAAGAAGCAGGTCCGTAGTTTCTTGGGCCTGGTAGGCTACTACCGCCGATACATCCCTCAGTTCTCCGATATTGCTCTGCCTCTAACCAACCTGACCAAGGGTGGAGAACCAAGAAAGTTTGCTGGACACCGGAATGCCAGGAAGTGTTTTTAAAAGTCTCAAGGAGAAGTTCTGTGAACCGCCTGTGTGCAGGCTACCAGTGCCTGACGGGAAGTTCGTTCTGCGAACGGATGCGTCTGAGACAGGATCGGAGCCATTCTACTCCAGGAACAGGAGGGTATGCTACACCCACTGGCATGTGCTAGCAAGAAGCTCTTGCCTGCTGAGAGAAACTACCCCACAGTCGAGAAGGAGTGCCTAGCACTGGTGTGGGGAGTGAATAAGTTTGCGCAGTACCTGTACGGTACAAAGTTTGTGATACAGGTGGATCACTCTCCCTTGCAGTATCTCGAGCGGGTCAAGTCGACTAGTGGAAGGGTTACACGGTGGGCACTGCAGCTGCAGCCCTACCAGTTCAAAGTGTTGAGGCTATCCCTGGTGATCAGAATGGCGCAGCTGACTACCTCAGTAGGCTGGGTTGAATTGGAGGGTATCTGAGAGTATGTGTTACTAGCATACTGTGGTTGGAAAGCATTTGTCTACCTGTCATTAATTGAACGTAGAGTTCAATCTTGGAAGGGGGGTATGTCAGGATCACTGACATTGCTACTTGAGCCTGTACATGTATGTACTATGTTACAGATAGATCTAGGGGAGGCGACTCATGTTTGAACTTCTGCATGTGCGGACTGTATCATGTTTCATGTCAGCGTATCGTGCGTGGTTCGCATTAGAGTCAATATTTCCTCTTTATGTGCTAGGGTGAGCCCGGCGAACATTTCCGCTCACGTCGCATGCGTGTGTGTGCGTCAGTGGATATCTGTGTGACAGCACAGCTTGGGAGGGGGTAGGAAGGTATCCCTTGAACTTTTTAGTGTGTTGTCCGTGGAAGTGGGGAAATTGGGTCATGCATCATCCTCACTGTGAGTTGCCCAATCATAGTTAACCTTACATTGAATTATCCAATCACAGCCAAGTTGACTGTAGAGCAGGCTGGGCGTTAGGCGAACTGTCGCTCAGTGTTATTTTGCAGCTGTTTCAGAGTGGAAGTCTCTGACGTTGTATGTGTTTCTATGTTGGAAGTCCTGGTGAACCCTTTTTAGGAACCTTGTGTTCAGGTTCGGGCTTGAGGATTAGCGGAGCTGCCTTGAGTCTGGAGAGGACTGATTCTGTGTTCTGTGAAATTGCATTCTTCTCGCTGTTGGAAGTACAGTAGAAGGACTGTCGTTACTGTAATTTGTGAAGACGTGGTTGCTGTGTTTGTATTGAACTGTAACCGGTGTTCCCGAGACCCTGGTGGGGTGAAGACTTGGTTGCTGCGTTTGTGTTGAACTGTAACCGGTGTTCCTGAGACCCTGGTGGGGTGAAGACTTGGTTGCTGCGTTTGTGTTCAACTGTAACCGGTGTTCCTGAGACCCTGGTGGGGTGAGGACTTGGTTGCTGCGTTTGTGTTCAACTGTAACCGGTGTTCCTGAGACCCTGGTGGGTGAAACTTGGTTGCTGCGTTTGTGTTCACTGTAACCGGTGTTCCTGAGACCCTGGTGGGGTGAAGACTTGGTTGCTGTGTTTGTATTGAACTGTAACCTGTGTTCCTGAAACCTTGGTGGGTGAGGACTTGGTTGCTGTGGTTGGGTGCTGTAGACGTGCCGGTCTGGGGTGGCCTTGGTGGCGCTGGACAACCCATCTCGGAGTTGGGCCGGACACGTGTTGGTTCAAGGTACTTTGTATATTTCAGTGTAGACATTTTAGTAATCCTATCATCTGAACCTGGTTGGGGTTGGATTGAGCCAGGATACGGGGGAACTCAAAAGGAAATCCTTGTCTTTATTGGTTGATTTGGGCAGCTGGAGGCTGGAAGCAGTCTGAGGTGCCAGGCAAGGGGCTGCGTTAGTGCCAGGAAGGGCTATGGGTGTTGTAATTAAAACAGTGTATGGTTGCGTTGAGTAGTTATATTGCATGATATGATTTTGGGCATGTAAGATCAAGGTAGGGGGTTTTTGTGCATGTGTGAGTACATTCATTCATGTGATCGTTCAGTAATTTCAGCCACTGGAACCTGTCGGTGTCAGTATGATCTGTTAGTATTGTTAGCAGACCTTAATGCCAGGCCAGGAATTATATGTGTATTTGTGTGGTTGCAAGTACTGTTGACACCTGTCTGGAAGTTGATCAGGGGAGACAGCCCATTGTTTGAAATTGTTGGTTTTAAGTTGTATATGATGATATGTTGTCAACTTTATGATGATGTGTTTGTCAACCTGATGTGCATTGCTCAGTCAGTTGGAGTAAGCCAGCTGGATATTTCAGTTAAAGATCAACTTTAAAAAAGATTGACAGCCCGGAAGTGTTTTAGGGTAGTGATGTGGTGTGTGTGTGGTTGCCCCATGGTTTGGACATAGGCTGCAAGTTGTAAGTGATGTTTTACGGCAGTGGCAGTGACAGTGACCGACCGATTTATTTTGAGCAATAAGTATTTGCATATTTTATATCTTGCTTTCCAAGTTACATATGTTTGGACCATGTTCCTAACATTGGAATTGTGTGGGAAGCCATGCATGTTTTTTTTTTTTTAGGTTGTTCTGCTATCTAAGGAAAGTACTTAATAGTGGCCGTGGAGTCGGACCGGGCTATGTGTTTAAGTCGGACTGAAGTTTGACTTTGATTGTGTACTACTGTGGGCACTGATGGTTTGTAAAGTAAGCTGTATATAGTCTGTCTGGAAATCTCTTTCCTTTTATACAAATGGATAATAATTAGACTAAAGCAAAGTGCTAATGCTGGTTTTCATTTGGATAAGGTTACCATGGGTGCATCTTGTGATTGGAGTAGGTTAGTTAGTTAAGAGACAGAATATTCACAGTAGTGACTTTGACTCCCATGGGTGGTGCTCATGATGAACATGAATCTAGTATGTGTAGGGCACTATGGATTCATGATAGGTTCTTAGTGGGGATGTGCCTGTATGTGTCCACAGATATCTCCCTGTAATCCTGCCTTAGCTGGTGCCTGTAATCCTGCCTTAGCTGGTGCCTGTAATCCTGCCTTAGCTGGTGACGGGATCCCTGTGCGAGGAGTGACAGAGCGTGGGCAACTCTTCCTATTGCTGTGACAGTCCGAGTGGTACATGGGAATGTTGACGACAAACAGGGGCTGTTTATAAGGTAACAGCATTGAACATTATTTCCAGGATCAAGGAAATGAGTCATCGTTCATCAGTCGTGGAGCGGACTACCCAGTGTGTGAAAGACACAGCAGAAGTCTTAGTGGCTTTAAATTTATTTAGTAATATCATTGCATAGCGGTTTAGTTGTTGGCTAATTAGTCATTACTTGTGTGTCGCAGGCTGCACAGGTTTTCAAGACAAATTGTCTTTTGTGTGGTGGCAAAAAAAAAGAAACATTTATATCAACATTTTTACATGTTGGACAACTTGGGTGGGCCATTCTCTGCAAGTATTTCATAGCAACCCAGTTACTGGATTATTAATTGGTCATGCGTGCTTTAAGTGCCCAGTTGTTGGAATGTGACCCGGTTTAATTAATCTTGAAAGTGTGTGAACATTGCAGAATTGTTGTAGTTTTGTGCATTTTATATCAGTGATTGGTCTGTCACTGTGTTACAAAATTGTAGTTCTGGGCATTCTAATATTGGTGTTTGGTCAGTCATTGTGTTGGAGTTCATTCCCTGGTTGCTGGCTTGTGTATGAGCCGGTAAGTGAATTTGTCGAGTAAGTCTCGGATTCACAGTGTCCTGTTGGGCCAATAGCCAAGGTGTTATCGGTCGTTGTGAGTTGTATTGCATGTAGCGATGCATCGCACCAGGCTGGGCACATTGGGATTTGACCCGAATTAAGGTTAGTTGTTAATTAATTTCATGACCTTGTGTTAGTTTGGTTGTGCAGGGGTGTGTGTGACTAGAAGTTGTGTGCGAATGGGGTTAAGTGGTTTGAATGTTTGAGTTTGAGAGAAAGTGATTGTGTGGGTAGTAAGTGGAATATTCAGTGTTATGGACCCCGGTGTCGTGGTTTGAATGAAATTATACATGTGTGAACTGTTCATCTGGTTTTGGACTGCTTATTTGAGTTGGGGAGTTAGGTATTGTAGGTCTGTAAGTCTGTCTGTCCCTCCCTAGTTAGTTCAGGTCTTAGCGAGCCTGACAATCAGTAAGGCAAAAACCAGAGTGATGAGGATCAATGAGGCCAACGACAACAATATTGCACTCGACGGAGAAGACCTAGAGAACGTCGACAGCTTCACATACCTCGGCAGCATTTTCAGCAAGGATGGGGGCACAGACAAAGACATCCAAACAAGAATAGGCAAGGCATCCGCAGCTTTCAAGATGCTCCGACCTGTCTGGACCTCACACATCATCTCTGCAAAAACCACGATCCGCATCTTCAACACAAATGTGAAGTCTGTGCTTCTCTATGCCTGTGAAACGTGGCGCACCACCAAGTCATCGACACACCGCCTGCAGACCTTTGTGAACAGATGCTTGAGGTACATCTATCGCATCAGGTGGCAGGACATGATCACAAACGAAGACTTGTGGAGAAGAGCGGACAAGAGCCATTGAAGATCAAATTAAGCGCAGGAAGTGGGGCTGGCTTGGCCATACCCTCAGAAAACCAGCAGCCAGCGTTGTCCGCCATGCCTTGCGATGGAACCCACAGGGAAGACGCAAGAGAGGCCGACCACGCACCATCTGGAGAAGATCAACGGAGGCGGAGACAACTAGACTGGGCTATTCCTGGGGCCAGCTGGAAGTTGCCGCCCGGGACAGGCAGAGGTGGAAAAGGCTCGTGGATGACCTATGCTCCACTAGGAGCCAACGGGAACAAGTCAAGTAAGTCATATATCCAACAAACATACTCATGTTAACTTTAAAAAAATTGTGTGCACCAGAATCTCCCTCCACTCTCGCAACCCACCAATGTAATCTCCAATGTCCTTAGAGGCACAGCACAACAGAATTGAATATATCTTCCAAAACACAGGTAAACAATAATAAATAGAGCTAATATGTATGAACAGAATGCCTATGTGGGGGATATTGGAAAAAAGCAGAAGAGGGGGGGGGGGGGG
>CM031628.1:43865074-43870074 GCA_018398815.1 Conus ventricosus
AAAACACAGGTAAACAATAATAAAAAACCTGATAAGTATGGACAGAATGCCTACGTGGGGATATTGGAAAAAAACAGAAGGGGGGGGGGGGGGTAAGGGCGCAGGGTAAGCGAGGGGAAGGAGAAGCCTGGGGGGGGGGGGGGCAGGGGAGAGGGGTAGGGTGGAAAAAAAGGGGAAAGGGAGTGGGGGAGAGTTTACAGTTAACAAAAATAATTCGTTAAAATCTTGGAAACATCATTCCCAAAACGAACACAAATATTCAACAAAAACACCATTAAACTTCATACTCATGTATGCCCAACCTTAAAAACATAATTGACTCATCTAATAAAACGAAAAGCAATACAACAGAGAAGGGTGCCGAAAGGACATCTTGCAACTGCACTAAAAAAGAACAGTGCCCCCTGAGCAACAAATGTCTTCACAGCAATATTGTATACCAAGCTACGGTACCATCAGAAAATGAAAAAGCAACATATACTGACTTCCATAAAAAACGCGAAAACAAAACAAGCTGAAGGTTGGGTGTGAATTTTATATCGGTCACAATTGTACAGAGTGGAAGCGAGAATTCAACGTGATTTGATTCATTACACCGGTAATGTGTGAAAATGTCATCAGCAATATGTCTTTTGTGTGGAAAATCCAAGGTCACGTGACAAACCAGCTTGAAGTCCTAATACCGTGTGGGGCCCACCATTTGCGTTGACAACTGCTTGACACCTGCGGCTCATTGAGTGGACCAGGTGGTTGATGCGTCCCCTTGGCACACCAGCCCACACATGGACGATGGCCTGGTGAAGTTGAGCCGCTGTTGCTGGTCGTGGACGCAGGAGGTCCAACCGTCTGCCAAGTTCATCCCAAAAATGTTCTATTGGGTTTAATCGGGACTGAGGGCTGGCCAGGGCAGCACATTGACGTTGTTATGCTGAAGAAATTGCTGGGTGCCCTGGCGCTGTGTGGTCTTGCATTGTCCTGTTGGAATGTCCAGTTTGGGTGTTGCGCAAAAAAAGGATCGACATGGGGTCTGAGCACCTGGTTGATGTAGCGCTGTGCATTGACACCCTGTCCGCGACCAGGACCAATGTCTGAAAGATGACTGGTCCTATGGCGTGGTTAATGCCAATTGTACCCATATCATAACGTTCGGGCCTCCCCGGGGTTCCGTTCTACCACACAGGAGTCAGCATAGCGTCACCAGGTCGACGCCATATTCTGACACGACCCTCAGCCATGTCAATACAAAAACGGCTCTCATCTGAGAACAGTATGCGTCCCCACTGCTGCCTGCGCCAGTTGATTCGGGCTTGTGCCTACTGCAGCTGTCCTGCCGGTGTCTTGGTGTCAGTACCGGACCTCTGTGAGGACGCCTACATGCCAGCCCGTTCTCCTGAAGATGCTGCCGCATAGTGTTGAGGCTGATTCGTTGCTGGAGATTCCCAGGCACCTGTCGAGCAGTGTTTTGCGGCTGTTTGCTGCCTGTCCCGCAGATGGGTTCGGACAAGATGGCGATCCTCTCTTTGTGTGGTGACCCAAGGACGGCCTGGCCGGGGACGATCATCAGTGGTACCAGTGACTCGCATGCGTTTCTGCAGACGATAGATGGTTGAGATGTGAACGTTAAAGATGTTGGCGACCTGCCTGGCATCCACACCAGCCTCCAGATGGCCTAGGGCACGATTGCGTTCCTCTGCTCGTAGTCTTGGCATCTCTTTAGCGCTCAGACGGCAAGTCGTTACCTGAACCTTGTAGCGCGGCTTTTTTAAGGCTGCATGCCTGCGTACTTGTCGCTGGTTAACTTTGCTCTGCATGGTGTGCACGTGCCTCACATGCAGCAACCAGTTTGCCATTTTTGTTGACCCTCCAATGCCGGGAATGATGTGTTGCTCACACAATATTTTCACTGCACGTGAGTCTTGGACCCAAACAACTTGCCACAATGGTTCAATATTGTATATTCACCCCTTTTCACCCGAAAAATAGCCTTTCAAATGTTCGCGTTTTTTATGGAAGTCAGTATATATAGGGATCACTGAAAACACTTTCAAAACCAAATACGCAAACCATAACAGTCATTCAAAAAAGAAAAATACAAAAACCAAACAGAGCTGAGTAAATACATTTGGAGACTCAAAAAAAAAAAAAAAAAGACTACAGCATATCATGGAAAATCATAAAAATAGCAACACCATACAACAATATTTTTTAAAAATGCAATCTATGCTCCACAGAAAAATGGTTAATATTATGTAAAAGTAGAAATAGAAAACAATTGCAGGCACAAATGGAAATCTTTGTTTGCGCACTCCACCTGAACAGACCCCAACAAGAACCACAGACCACACGTGCAGCGACTCACACATGCAGAAACGGAATCAGGTCCCGCACGCTATAAAAGACAGATAACGTGCCCCAAAAGAAAATCCTGACGAGAGCAAGAGGTTCGAAACAAGCTTGTTGATTTTAACACTTCATTTTAAAAATATTTTCAACAGATGTTGCTCCCTAGAAGGTTGAGCCCTTTCAGATTTTTTAAGGACATTTTTATATTGTTCGTGATATATATATATATATATATATATATATATATATATATATATATATATATTTATATTATATATTATGTATATTTATATATTTTATATGATATGCGTGTGTGTGTGTGTGTGTGTGTCTGTGTGATGCAGTGTTGTGTCGTGTGGTGTGTGGTTCATGATCCCTCAATGATGATCACTAGCGGCGATTGATTGATCTGTTTCAGTGGATTACATGGGTCCGTTATGCTGTTAGTGAAGGGTTTTTCCATTTATAACATATTTTCCAATTCTGTATTTCATTTAAGTCCTCTGTCTTCCGTGTCCCTCCCCGTCCCCTTCCCCCCCCCCCCCCCCACGCACTCATGCACGCATGAGATATTTTCTTTTATTCAAATCTTTGCCAAGGCATTAATACAATGACGGCAGAATTGTTAGCCTGCGCTTGTCTTTTTCCACTAATAAATTGTTCAGCATGTTCAGCGTGCGTGCGTGCATGCGTGCGTGTGTGCGTGCATGCGTACGTGTGTGCGTGCATGAGTGCGTGCATGCGAGTGCGCACGTGTGCATATGTGCATGTATGTGTGCGTGCGCGCGCGTGTCTGTGTGTGTGTCTGTGTGTCTGCTGTGTGTGTGTGTGTGTGTGTGTGTGTGTGTGTGTGTGTGCGTGTGTGTGTGTGTGTGTGTTGTGGGTGCGCGCGCGCACGCTTGCATGCTTGCGTGCGTACGTTTGTGTGCGTGCGTGCGTTGCGTGCGTGCGATGTGAGTGTGTGTGTGTTGTGTGTGTGTGTGTGTGTGTGTGTGGTGTGTGTGTGTGTGGTGTGTGCGTGCATGCGTGCGTGTGTGCGTGCATGCGTGCGTGTGTGCGTGCATGAGTGCGTGTATGCGAGTGCGCACGTGTGCATATGTGCATGTATGTGTGCGTGCGCGCGCGCGCGCGTGTGTGTGTGTGTGTGTGTGTGTGTGTGTGTGTGTGTGTGTGTGTGTGTGTGTGTGTGTGTGTGCGGCGCGCACGCGCTCGTGTGTGTGTGTGTGTGTGTGTGTGTGTGTGTGTGTGTGTGTGTGTGTGTGTGTGTGTTTATCTTATTATATCTCATCCACTTAGAATATGTTTTTAACACCTCCACCACCACACCGCCTCCCACCCCCACCCCTTCTTTTTAACGCCTGCATTCTGGTATGTGATAGACCAAGGATAGCTCTTGAGCTAATTAACTGATGAGATGCTAGCTGATCTGTATCAACTTTAATCAGGTTTGGGTAACGAATAAGTAGTAAAATCATATTGGCTACCTCTGTATCAATTCTTAAGAAATCAATTGAAATTCAATAATTCTAAGTGACTGAAGTGGCGGAATAAAAATGAAATAAATAAATAAAATCACCCTTAGTTCAACTCCGATAGACGTCACAGCGAGTTAAAATGGCAAAAGTTGTAACTGCGCAATACAGAGTCGATCATGTTGAATTTACGCGAGGATGATATATATCGACATTTATTTGATTTATGTCATCAATTAAAATTTAATACTTCTAAGGGACTAAAGCATGAGAATAAAAATGAGATAGAGTAAAATGAAATTAAATCCTCTGTCCAACTCCAATAAACTGCATTGCCGAATTCAGCAGACTGGAGTTGTAAATACGTAATACAAAGTGAATCGTTTTGCACAACCAGATATTTTAATCAAAAAGTACAAGTTGACATACATTTGATTTATGTCATTTGAAGCGACACATTATAAACATCGTATAGTTGATGAATATTTTCCCTCTCTGTTCCAAACCAGGTAGGCGTCTTTGTAAATGTCAGCATGACCTTGGAGAGGTGCATAGTTGTGGTGTGGTTAGAGACAGTGAGAACTGAGCGGAGGAAGAAGACGATTTTACCTGTCTGCCTGCTGGCGTGGCTGGCAGGTGCCTGTCTCTCCATCACTCCCATGACGTCATCAGGGAAAGCGTTCAGTCAGACCAGTCTCTGTGTTCCGCTGCCTGTGCCAGCTGATCGACCAGGGGGACATCACTATGCCTTCAGTCTCCTGGTGGTTCTGAACAGCACGTTGATGTCACTGACTATGCTGGGTCAGATCTACATCTACACCATTATCCGCAGAAGTACTTTCGCTTTCCTGACCGGTGACGACAAGGCTCGTGACCTCACTGCGGCCCATCGAGTTATCTCCCCGGTTGTCACAGATGCGTGTTGCTGGTATCTCGTGACGTTGTGGGCCATTATGACGTCACAAGGTGTACAGTTGCCAGGTGACGAGTCAGTTTCAGTTTTCTTCATTTTCTTCAGTGCCGCTGGTACGCCATACCTGTATTTGTTAAACCGTGCGTTGGAACGTCGCAGACAGGTGCAGAGACAACGAGTTTTGAAACGACTGGGACTTCAGTTCAAAGGTGAAGAAAGACAACATTGAAGAGACATTGAATTATGTGTCCTTTTCTGGTAAACTAATAAAT
>CM031628.1:43872574-43925074 GCA_018398815.1 Conus ventricosus
AAAAATCTCACCTTTTTGTCCTCGGTTGCTTAGAACGCTATATGCATAAAAATAGATTCTTAGTCAAGACCGATAACCTTTAGATCAACAATGTTATGGGACTTAAATTATACCTAGTGGTAGCTCGCATGTCTACGTCAGTTTATCAGAAGGCTGTGCATCAGACTATTTATAAGGCAGTGCACACGATTTTTAGATATTTCTCATCGTGGATTGTTGTAATTTGTGGCCGATTCATTGCATAGGTGCCCGGTTTGACCAACTGAGCTACATTCTGCAACTGTAAGAAATTCAGCTGTACCCAAAAAACACGTGTAAGTGACGATAGTCTGCACAGGTACCGATTTTCACCCCCCCCCCCCCACCCCCAACACACACACACACACACACACACACACACACACACACACACACACACACACACACACACACACACACACACACACCATTTCAATTTTCAGTCTTTGTTATTATGTAACCCAGCAAACTACATAGAAAGCTTTTTCAGGCCATCGAACTCATAGCGGAAATCCTATCTTGGACACGTCATATCACCTGGAACAAGAGAAAAACAACAAAACGGAAACGCATCCCGACCGAAAGCAGGACAGAGCTGTTGCCAGACTATTCACCAATTATTGCATTTTAAACCGGGCTGCACAGAGAACACCTTACGTTTACCCTTGATCCCTTGATTTTTCACTCCAAGATAGAATACCTCATATAACTACTGAAAGACATCTAAAGGCCACAAACATGCATGGCAAAGCTATGTATGCAAAAATTCACCACAGTAACGACAGCCAGTGTCCACAGTGGAAAGGCTGTACAATTTTCGCTTCCTGTTCGCCAGGGAACTAATAACTGAAGAAAAAGAAACACATGAAGGTGCTGGGGAGGACCCAGAGAAGCACTGTCTTCACCCGCCTTTTGAGCAGTCCTGTACCACCCTTGGAGGCCTGCGCTGTGTTGGCGATGAGTACAGGCACGCGCAGGACACTCCATTAAGATATCAGGGGACATAACTGCTCCTGAACAGAGGTAAATCAGACTACAGGATGCAACTCATAACAGCCTTAAAGTAGTATCCCCATGGGTGTACCAGCCTGTATTTCATGACTACAGAGCCCACCGGCGAAAAAACACCACCTTCCAGCTGCCGAGCACACCCCACAGACCCAACCACCCCTGCCCACGGACAGATGAAGACAGTGCCACTCCAGACACAGCCAAGCTTTCCCCATACGGTTTTATGTGCCCTCAAGAGAGAATCCAAATTTTGTACAATTTTCACTTCCTAGTCGCCAGAAAACTAGATGCTAACATATCATACACTGTTGTTGGAAAAAAGCTTTGTGTCCACAGCTAAGGAAAGGAAAAAAAAGTGGACCATCAAATCAGAAAAAAAGAAGACAACACACCCCAGCTCACCCACTCTCGCACACTCACACATACCGCACTCACATAAACCGAGTTATATATCTCACATTATGGGAGCATACTAGTGTCTTCAAACGAGGAAAATAGCGAAAAGAGGGAAAAGTATCATAACTCCATGATTCTATTTTCATGGGGATCACAACTGATTTACTGGTTCCTGAGGATCATTTTTTTAAGAATCATGATTTCCCCCCCCCCCCCCCTAGTATACTTGGAATAATCTGTTTTCCTGAAGGAAGAAAGGACAGCAGACACGTTTACCCTAAGTAGGGAGGTGAGGGACTTTTGACCCCTCAAAAGGGGATCTTGGCGGGGATCTCCACCGGAAGTCGTCGCACGCATTCTGAAAGTAGCCGGAAAGGGCCAAGGTCACGGTGTGTACCGAGTCGAAAGCGGATCGATATTGTTGACGTCATGTACTAAAAAAAAAATTTCCCTTTTTTTTTGTCGTGTGGTTGTCACGACCGACCCCTGGAGGTCTGCCCTGACAGGATCGGTCTAGATGGGAGTGAAGGGAGTGACTGACCTCACACGCCTCGCAAGAGACCACACAAGAAAGATTACAATACAACACCCCATTTATTCACACCAACACACACATAGTCACAAATAAGCATTCCAACACACTCAACATGCACAATCACAATCAAGCATTTCAACACACACGACGCACACACAATTAAGCATTCCAACACACACCACATGCACAATCACAATCAAGCATTTCAACACACTCGACATACACACAATTAATCATAAATAAGCATTTCCAGCACCCATCCCTTTCCGAGTCTCATGTGGTTCCCTCACACCCCTGCCTCTCCAAAGTCCACTGGGAGCACCCTGACGCACCAGGTGCCCCAAACCGGGTCGGTTCTTGAACGGAGTGTCCTTCGATGCCGACACCACTGACACACACCACATACGCCCAAATCGCACAGTACAGAGCTATCACACCGGTCACATGGGCTGTTTGAAGTGCGAGGACGGTGGAGAGCGCATCCCGTGGGACGAGGCGTCGTCACTGGAGGTCCCGGACAGGGATCAGGACCGTCCAGCAAAGTCCACGTACTTTTTCACCAGTACGCAGCCCCAACCAGTGCGCGGCCCCAACCAGTGCGTGGCCCCAACCAGTGTGTGGCCCCAACCAGTGCGTGGCCCCAACCAGTGCGTGGCCCCAACCAGTGTGCGGCCCCAACCAGTGCGTGGCCCCAACCAGTGCGTGGCCCCAACCAGTGTGCGGCCCCAACCAGTGCAAGCTCCGGGTGAAGCCCCCGGGAGGAGGGAAGACGGAACTGGGAGGAAAGAAGAAAGAAGGGTACTGGAACCGCGCAGTCAGTACGGTCTGACACATGCTGTTAAATCCTAACAGCCACTCGCATGATGGGCGAGGGGAGGCTTGCCGAACATCAATATCACCAGCCCAACACAGACCCGAGCATAACACAGTAAACAAACCAACTGAGGAATGTTCGCTAAAGGTTTCCTCACACGAAGCAGGTAAGAGATTACATTCACAGGCTAAACACATGGATAGAAAATTGTATATTCATCCTTCTCTCATTCACGTTCAACATTTTCCTTTCTTAGGAACTGAACTAATACAGCAACCATCGCTTTATAACTGCCACCACATTTGCAAATAATAATTCAATGGCACAATTATCACCACATTTTATAGCAACATTTCAAAATAACACAAATCTCCAACCACGCATCCAAACGACTAATCATGCATACGCACGCTCGCAAACATAAAACTCGTTCTCCTTGCACCCACAAACAGATGGTGGCCGAAGAATAAGAATCCGGCGAATGTGACAGGGGCGGACGAGCGAGACCAAGCAAGTACCAACCCTGAATCACCAGGTTCTCTCCCATCCCCACCGACTACCGCATCACCAGATGCATAAAAAGGAGAAAGAATTTTGGATATAATTTAGAATGGCCAGGTTAAAAATTGAATTAACCAGAGAAAAGTGGTCTCAAACAATATTTCTTTTATAATTTTGAAAACAAAAGGAAATTGCGCAAAAGAGAAGAATTAGCCGGCTAACAAAAAAAAACAAACAAACAAACCACGAAACTGATGCTTACCAGCTACCCGTGGATGACCCAGAAGTGGTGGGTCAAGCGACTCTCTGCCCTCTGTCCAGTCGATAGGACAAGCAGAGCAGATGCGGAAAAGATGACGTGATGTGATGTCCCTCCCCTACAGGCCGACTGTAGGGATGAAGGTACGACCGTACCTTCGACGAAGTGGTGTAGAACCAAAAACAGAGCAGGCGCTCTCAGAGACATCTTCCGCTCGAGTGAAGAGAAAACCTGCCTAAGCGATGGCGGCCAACATGCCACCCTACGTCACAGTGAGAATACCTCAAGCCCAAGAGGAATCTTGCGCGTGCGGCAGGTGAAAGACAGGTGAGAGGCCGATAGACAGCAAGTTCGAGAGAAAGGTACCAGCCACCCGTGAACCTGCAGGATGAATTGCACGGGCAGTGGAATTAGAGAGAGAGAGAGAGAAAGCTAACCTGAGCTGAACGACATTAAGGTGCAAACGCACCACAAGCCACATTAAGGGACGGATACACGACCACAGCAACGACAATAAATAAATGAATAATCCCGCCACCCCAGATGGGTCAATCGTCGTAGGCCTCGTGACAAACTCGTGACAAACCCCCCTTCTAAAAGCATCTGTTTCTCTGAGATACAGTGCTCCTTTGAACCTTGACGCATGTGCAAATTCACATCAATGGGAACTGAACCCAACCATCTGTGATCGACAGAGTACGACAAATCCAATATAAACATTCCACGATAGAGTTTACACAGGGAAATACATAATACTACATTTATCAAACAACTAAGCAAACCTTCCAACAACAAAAAGTAGCAATCCGAACCATTAGCGATCCACTACCGTTAACATCACTGAAGTGAAAAACTGTCACTACACCTGATACAGAGACCAAAAGGGGATATAACCCTGGTTGAGGGGAGGTCCCTCTGACTGATTTTCCAATGTGCTGACTACGGAGCTCGGCTGAGATAGTCAGCATCCGTACTGCTGGAACCCTTGATATGGCGAAAATGACTCTGCAGTTCCACTGCCTAACTCATGAGTCGACGACTGACTGGCCGGATCCGGTCCAGGCACTGGAGAGGATGATGATCGCTCTCCAGTACAAACTTCCGGCCGTACTTCTTCTTGGGCACGCCTGTGCGCGTCCAAATCTGCCGGAGAGCTTCAGCAATAGTAGGGGTATCGATAGTCCTAAGCGGGGCAGCCTCTGGGCATCGAATCGCATAGTCTACCGCTACCGAAATGTAGCGGTGACCGCGATCGGATGATGGATTAATGGGTCCCACCAGGTCGACACCAACCTTGCTGAATGGCTCCCCAACCAGTGGCACTGATCCTAGGGGAACACGCCTCAAGCGACCCTTAGGCGTTGTCCGTTGGCAGACATCACAACTGCGGCAGTACTGCCTAACCTGAGAATTCATCCCTGGCCAGAAGAAGTCCTGTCTTACCCGCTCAAGAGTCCGCTTTGAGCCATATGACCTGCCATAGGTGAATCATGGGCCTGCCGGAGAACAGATTCTCTCAAGCTTTGGGGAACTACTAGCTGCTTGGCCACACGATCTGCCTGAGTGAAAACCCTAAAGAGGATCCCCTTGTGGAGCTTAAAGCTCACCTTGGCGTGTCGGGCAGACTGAGCGGGACGATCCACCAGTTGTCGCAGGCGTTGGACATCCAAGTCACTGGCCTGAAGACGGACTATGGTCGCTGGATCGACTCTCGCAAGAACCTCGTCAGAGATCGGCTGAAGAACGGGACGCAATTCCTGCTCCTGCTTCTTGGCCTTGGCGCGCGTGGTAACTCCCACACATGCCTGTACGGGCAGATCCGTAGACACAGACTGACTGCGTCCGTCTGCAAAGGTGATAGTATTCCCTATGAGAAGAGAATACAGAGGTCGCTCCACCGCAATGGCCCATACTTCGCCACAGAAGTAGGGGGTGGAGATAGGAATGAGTACAGAAGGACGGTGGAGGTAAAACCAGCCTCCAACCCGCACACATCATAACTGGCGCCTCGCTGAGCCTCAGGGGAAACCAAATCCTTATCAACAAAGAGCGTTGATGCTCCCGAATCCCTGATGGTGTCGACCAAGGATGAACCAACAACAGAAAGAAACACCGGGCACTCTGTACCACCAGAAGCTGGGATGGACCCCACGTTAGCCGAGGCACGAGGACGCTGGAAAGGACTAGCCCCATAACTACCGGCGGCTTTAGGGCAATCTTTCCTAATGTGGCCGGGACGACCACAAAGGAAACACAGTCGGGTGCTGAGGTCCCCGATGAACTGCCTGCCTTGTTCGACTCGCTAGCAGTCGTCGGCGCCTTATTGCCACTAGACCCAGCGAGGGTCTTCCTGTCCGTAATCTGGGCGATGCCCATAAGCTCTACGAGCTTCAGCAAACACCTCAGCGGTATGAATCACAGCCGCGAAATCCTGAGGTGCTGTCTCGCCTATACGGATCCTCAACTCTGGGGACACAGTGTTGGTCAGCTGTTCGATGAGAATCAGATCCTCAAGCTCCAGCTTAGCCAACTGACGCCAGTACCCTAGCGTTTTGCGCAGCCTATCTCCAAACTGCACGAAGGTCTCATCGTTATTCTTTTTCATGGACCTGAATTTCCTCCTGTACGTCTCTGGGGTAATGTGGAAACGTTTACGCAGAGCCAACTGCATGTCTGCATAAGACACACCTTCATTTAGAGTGAGCACACACTCCCTTGCAGCACCTGATAATCCAGAAAAAAGGTGCATGGCCTTTTGTTCCTCAGACAATTGGTATGAACTAGCAACCTTGTCAAAATGCTCTAAGAACATATCAATATCCTCACTAGGTCTGAACTCTGGAAGCTTTAACTTTGGGCCTCTAACTCTATCACTTGCCTGTCGATCAACCCCTGATTTACAGGTGCTGGAGGCCGCGAAAGAAGTTGTTCCATCTCCTCCCTGCGCAGAGCCTCCTGTCTGGCAGCCTCTTCCCTACGCTGATCTAACTCTTCCCGATGGAGAGCTTCCTGCCTGGCAGCCTCTTCCCGACGGAGAGCTTCCTGCCTGGCAGCCTCTTCCCTACGCAGAATAGCCTCTTCCCTACGCAGAATTTCCTGTCTGTCAGTCTCCTCTCTGCGCAGAGCCTCCATCCTATCTAGCTCTTCCCGACGGAGCGTTGCCTCTTCCCTACGAAGGGCTTCCTGCCTAGCAGCCTCTTCACTACGCTGTGTTGCCTCTTCCCTACGAAGGGCTTCCTGCCTAGCAGCCTCTTCCCTACGAAGGGCTTCCTGCCTAGCAGCCTCTTCCCTACGAAGGGCTTCCTGCCTAGCAGCCTCTTCACTACGCTGCCGCTCCAGAAACATAAGGACGGAGGCGATGTCCTGGGCAGGATTCACCACTCCCGACACGGGAGGATGATCCGTTTGACCCGTCCCTTGGGTCTCGACTTTCCCATGAGGAAAGTCTCCCGGGGCATACTCCTTACGAGGGAAGCATGAAGAAAAGAGGGTTTTGATTTCTGTGACTCAACAGAAGCCCACAGTTGCTTCGCTATACTTTGACGCTTTCGAGCGGAAGTGCCAGTCGGGGTCTCAACAGGAAGGTCCCCTAGCAAAGAGGTAGTGAAAGTACTCGCTGGACTATCGGCTACAGCACTGGAATAAGTAGAAATCACTGTAGTCGCAGTACTGGTACTAATAGTAGGGACTACATCCTGAAGACCCTTCTTCTTTGACGCACGCGTCGCCATACCACCAGCACCGGACGTTGCCATGACAACAATATCCTACGGTTCTCAAATACAGGGGAAAGACAATTCCACTAGAAAGAAACAAATATTTTAGGGATGTGTGTGTGTGTGTGCGGATGTGTTCCGGCTGCTCCCACTCTGGCAACACCGCGCTCCACAGCACGAGCAACAGTGCGGTGGGGCTCACCGAAAAAAAAAAAAAAAAAAAAAAATGTCCGGCTGCTCCCACTCTGGCAACACCACGCTCCACAGCACGAGCAACAGTGCGGTGGGGCTCACCGAAAAAAAAACAAAATGGCAGACGGAATCCGGAGAGAGGAAAAAGTGACACTAACGTCCGATACACCCACCTGTACTCAATAACCACCCGGTAAAAAAAAAACTGGATAACTACAAAACAGGAATGACAGACTGAGTGGCAGCAGAAAGGAAAGTCTTACAGCCGTATCTGCGTGAGGCACCCGCGGAAGGAGGTCTGGACGCGGTCGATTCCCCTGGTCTCACCTCGACTCCCCAGCCACACCAGATGTTCCTTCAGGCCACCAAAAGACTCCCTACACGCTAGAGTCACCCAGCCAACCACCCACAAACAAACACGACAAACTAACTAAACGTATACAAAACAGACAGAACTGGACAGGTACTCCGCGAAACGAGAGAGACAGTCAGAGCCCTTCACATCCCGGACGAGCCCCCACAAATGTCACGACCGACCCCTGGAGGTCTGCCCTGACAGGATCGGTCTAGATGGGAGTGAAGGGAGTGACTGACCTCACACGCCTCGCAAGAGACCACACAAGAAAGATTACAATACAACACCCCATTTATTCACACCAACACACACATAGTCACAAATAAGCATTCCAACACACTCAACATGCACAATCACAATCAAGCATTTCAACACACACGACGTACACACAATTAAGCATTCCAACACACACCACATGCACAATCACAATCAAGCATTTCAACACACACGACATACACACAATTAATCATAAATAAGCATTTCCAGCACCCATCCCTTTCCGAGTCTCATGTGGTTCCCTCACACCCCTGCCTCTCCAAAGTCCACTGGGAGCACCCTGACGCACCAGGTGCCCCAAACCGGGTCGGTTCTTGAACGGAGTGTCCTTCGATGCCGACACCACTGACACACACCACATACGCCCAAATCGCACAGTACAGAGCTATCACACTGGTCACATGGGCTGTTTGAAGTGCGAGGACGGTGGAGAGCGCATCCCGTGGGACGAGGCGTCGTCACTGGAGGTCCCGGACAGGGATCAGGACCGTCCAGCAAAGTCCACATACTTTTTCACCAGTACGCAGCCCCAACCAGTGCGCGGCCCCAACCAGTGCGTGGCCCCAACCAGTGTGCGGCCCAACCATGTGCGTGGCCCCAACCAGTGCGTGGCCCCAACCAGTGTGCGGCCCCAACCAGTGCGTGGCCCCAACCATTGCGTGGCCCCAACCAGTGTGCGGCCCCAACCAGTGCAAGCTCCGGGTGAAGCCCCCGGGAGGAGGGAAGACGGAACTGGGAGGAAAGAAGAAAGAAGGGTACTGGAACCCCGCAGTCAGTACGGTCTGACACATGCTGTTAAATCCTAACAGCCACTCGCATGATGGGCGAGGTGACGCTTGCCGAACACATCAATATCACCAGCCCAACACAGACCCGAGCATAACACAGTAAACAAACCAACTGAGGAATATTCGCTAAAGGTTTCCTCACACGAAGCAGGTAAGAGATTACATTCACAGGCTAAACACATGGATAGAAAATTGTATATTCATCCTTCTCTCATTCACGTTCAACATTTTCCTTTCTTAGGAACTGAACTAATACAGCAACCATCGCTTTATAACTGCACCACATTTGCAAATAATAATTCAATGGCACAATTATCACCACATTTTATAGCAACATTTCAAAATAACACAAATCTCCAACCACGCATCCAAACGACTAATCATGCGTACGCACGCTCGCAAACATAAAACTCGTTCTCCTTGCACCACAAACAGATGGTGGCCGAAGAATAAGAATCCGGCGAATGTGACAGGGCGGACGAGCGAGACCAAGCAAGTACCAACCCTGAATCACCAGGTTCTCTCCCATCCCCACCGACTACCGCATCACCAGATGCATAAAAAGGAGAAAGAATTTTGGATATATTTAGAATGGCCAGGTTAAAAATTGAATTACCAGAGAAAAGTGGTCTCAAACAATATTTCTTTTATAATTTGAAAACAAAAGGAATTGCGCAAAGAGAAGAATTAGCCGGCTAACAAAAACAACAACAAACAAACCACGAAACTGATGCTTACCAGCTACCCGTGGGTGACCCAGAAGTGGTGGGTCAAGCGACTCTCTGCCCTCTGTCCAGTCGATAGGACCAGCAGAGCAGATGCGGAAAAGATGACGTGATGTGATGTCCCTCCCCTACAGGCCGACTGTAGGATGAAGGTACCGACCGTACCTTCGACGAAGTGGTGTAGAACCAAAAACAGAGCAGGCGCTCTCAGAGACATCTTCCGCTCGAGTGAAGAGAAAACCTGCCTAAGCGATGGCGGCCAACATGCCACCCTACGTCACAGTGAGAATACCTCAAGCCCAAGAGGAATCTTGCACGTGCGGCAGGTGAAAAGACAGGTGAGAGGCCGGGTTTGGGGCCCACCCCAATTTTTCAAAGGGGAAAGGGGTTCCCCCGCCACCCGGGAACCGCAGGTGAATTGCAGGGGCAGTGGAATTAGGGGGAAAGAGAGAAAGCAAACCTGGCTGAACGACTTTAAAGGGTTTGGCAAACGCCCCACAAGCCACTTTAAGGCCCCCAACAACCACAGAAGGGCCAAAAAAATAATCCCCCCCCCCCCAATTCAAACTGAAAGGCCTTTACAAAACCCCCCCCTCCCCCCATTTAAAATGCTTTAGGGGGTTTTAAAAAAAAACAGAGGGGGGGTGTTTCGTTTTGCAGCGCGGAGGGATTGTCGAGGGCCAGTTTTTTTGAATTTTTTTTTTTTTTTTTTTAATAAAAGAAGGGGTTTTCTTTTTTGCCACGTGGTTGTCTTTTTGAGGTTTTCGTGAAAAAAGATAAAGTGATGATGATGATGGGGACGGGGAAATGCGTTTTGAAGTCGGGGCCCAATGTACATTTTTAAAGGAGAATGTAAAAAGTAAATTGCTAACAAAAAAAAACCATGGATCCAAGGGGAAACATCCTTTTTTACCTGGGTGTTTGCCGGCCCAAACCGGAGGGGGAAAACCTGTTGGGTCAATGGGTTTAAAAATACACAAATGAACTTTTGACATCCCTCCCAATAGATTGTGTGGGGGTTACCGAGAGTGGAAGTCGGGGCATAATTTTGAAAGGAAAACTTTATTAAAAACCCCCTCCCCCAAAATAGATAAAAATGGGAATGGTCGGAAAAAAATTTTTGGAGGGATTGATGATTTGGGTTTTTGAGTGAAACAGATGGCAGGGTGACAAAACTTTTTCCCCAAAAGGAAGCCCATAATCGCACTTTGATTTTTATGTGCATCGTCCCAAAATCTTTTTGGGGGAAAAAAAAAGGGAAAAATGTACCCCCACTTGAAGGGTCATTATCTGGGGGTTTTCCCAACCCCCAAGAACGCCTCACAGTTTCCCCATTTAGCTAAACAAGGGGATCCCCAAAAGACTAAAATTTATGTTCAGGAAGCTTTTAAAGATGCAAAAATCCAAACCCCCGGGTTTAAATTTGTTTCCCTTTTTTCGGAACACCCATAAATCTCCTTTCGGGAGCCCCCAAAATTATCAAAATCCCGGACTCCCCAAGTCGTGCTTGTCCCCAGCCATGATTTTCATTTCCAATTTGCAATTTTTTTCCTCAACAATATTTTTTTTTTTTGGGGGGAAAAATGGGAGAAGGATGTGGGGGGTTTTAAATGTAACACAGTGTAAAGCCCACGGAAACAATCAAACGGGTACCCTCAGCGTTTTGAGGTGGTGTTTCGAAGTTTTGAACTTTTTTCGGATCTTTAAAAGCGAGGCCCCCTTCTACAAAACGGGGTTTTGGGCGACGGGGAACTTGGGATTTTCCCCAAAATCATGTCAGCACGTATAAAAGGGAATTTATCCAGGGCTCCCTTTGGGTTTGTGTGGTGCCAACCCCTGGGTTTTAAAGGGAAATCCTAAAAGGGGGCCTCGAAAAATTTTGATCAACCCCGGGAGGGGAATGTTCCCCCCAACATTTTAAAAAGGCCATTTTTTTCAAGCCTCCTCCCCGAAGAAACTTTTGGTGCGATCCCGGAAGAGTTCCGCTCCCTGGCGAAAAAAAGGAACACCCAGCAAGAGAAAAAAGCAAAAACCTGTTCGGGGGGGGCCGGAGGATTACGGGGGGATTGAAACCCATCATGGGCTCCTGAAAAATTTGATTTTAGGGTTGTGTGCTAGACTCTGTCCGCGACCCATTCCTGGGGGGCAACAACCCACATTTCTTGGGGAAACTTGGGTCACCCAGATGGTGATTTATTAGAAAAAACAATGATGAAAATTTTTGAAGAAAAGGAAAATATGTTTCACAGTACTTTGGAAAAAATTTTAACGTTTTGACCCATTTAAAGGGGAAAAACCACTGGGAGTAGTGACTGTTAAAGGGAAACAAACTCCTAAAACCCCCCCCCCAAATAAAAAAAAACAGAGACTGTTGAAAACGGTTCAGCCCTGTGTTGACAAGTGTAGAAAAGGGAAATGTTTGGGGAAGTGTACCAAAAACGATGAAAAGCAAAAGTGGAGCGGGAAATTTTTCAAACCCTCCTTTTAAATCATCCCGATCTGAAATGGAACCAGGAGATTTAAATCTTTTGGGGAGGGCCGCGAATTTAAAAAATCGAACCTCGTTGATTTGGGCAAAGTGTGCTAAGAAAACGGGCGCCACTTCCAACCCCATGGGTGTAAATCCTTGCCGCTGCTCTCGTGATGTCAAAATTCCCCTAAGATTTAGTTGGAAAAACCCCGCCCGTTGGGAAATTTATGCAACCAGATACCCCGGCACCCCGTCATAATTTTTCACAATTTTGCTGAAAGGCCCTTCCCCGGGGTGGGTTCCCCTTCCCCACCCCCATGTTTTCTACAAACCAAAAAAATGCCAACCCCCCCCCCACACGAGAAACTTGCCTTATCAAAAATTTAAAAAACACAACTACGAAAGGCTGACCCTTTGGGGGGAGAGACACCTTTTCTTGGGGGAGAAAGACACAAAACGGGAAACCCGGAAAAAAAAGATTAAGCAAGACTGCACCTTTGATGGATTGGGAAATCATCCCGACTACTTTTTAAAAGCCTCGGCGGGAAAATAAAAAAAAAAATCCCAATTTTAAAAACCCCCCAAAAAATTTTTAACCCCCCCCCCCCCCCCCCCACCCCCCCCTACCCCCCTTTTTTTTTCCCCTAAACCTTAACCCCCCCCCCCGGGGGGAAAAAACCTTCCCAAAAAGGGGCTTTTTTGTTCACCCGAAAACTTAAAAACTCTTCCAAAACCCGGGGGCCAACCCAAAAAAAAGTTTGAGAGGGGTGTTGTTTGTAGGGGAAGGGCCACCAAAGCAAAGGGGATCTGATTGACGTTCCCCAAAGCCTGAAAAAAACAATTGGTTTCAGCTACGCTGACAGTTTAAAAATGCTTTGGGGTTTTTCCCTTTTAAAAACAAGACCGGCCTTCCCATGGTGGAGGCCCTTTTAAACACATCCTTGAACAGGGCGGAACCCCCTTTAAAAATTCAAAAAGATAAAGGGGCAGAGTTTTTTGAAAAAAACCTTTTTAAAACCCTTTTTGAAGGGGGGGAAGAATACACTTTCTGTGACAGAAAAACGAGGACACCAAAGCCCTTTTTGTAGAGAGATTGAATTGCACTTTTAAAGAGAAGCTTTGGCGCTACTTTACCAAAAAAAAAAAAAAAAAAACTTTGAGATTTGTGGAAGTCTTACCACAGTTGGTAAATGCAAACAACCGTTCGTTTCACCCGCAGCATCCAGCGTGCTCCTGTAGAAGTGACAACAAATAACCAAGAAAATGTATGGCAAAACTCGTACAACAGCGACCAGCCTACTCCCTCCTCTCCTAACCCAAAACTGAAAATAGGAGAACGTGTACGCATCAGTAAAAACCGGGCAGAAATGTTAAAAAAGGTTATTTGCCATCCTGGTCTGAAGAACTCTTCAAGTCAGTCGAATAAAAAAGACCATTGCAGTGACTTAATTCTCAAAGACGGTCATGGAGAAGAGCTTCAAAGAACGTTTTTATGACCAGGAGATACAGAAAATTGGGGGGGAACAGATTTTCGATTGAAACGATCTTTAAGCAAGCAAAAAAGCTAATGGACAGCGTGAATATTTACTCAAATGGTATGGCTATGACTCTTCATTCAATTCATGGGTTCCCCAGACAGCATGACCACCTACGCACACTGACCATGCCTGATCAGAACCAAGTGAATCAGCTCTGAATCATGATGATGATGAACCGTCGCTCTACGCAGGTCAGAAATCTTCACTGTGGCGTGTGTTTGTGAAGAGTTCCTCGCGTGAAATTGTGTTCATTTGAGCAGGACGCTCTGTTGATGTGTGGCAGGGGTGTCTCTATCTAATCTGAGTCGTGGTCAAGGAGTCGGAACAATTTGTGGGTGGCTCTTCACTGGGAGTTGTCATTGGGCACAACCTTCCTAATTCCTAACGTCGATCCACGGCCAACTACCCAGCAAACTGAGTATGTTTATTGGACGTTACAGCAAAACAGCTCCATGTCGTACTACCGATAAAATCGCCTGTCACTTTTTACTCAAACTGCCTAAAAATGGGTTTGACTTTGAACGGAGATTCGAAGTGGGCTGTTGAAATCTGTTCAGCTACACATACTTTTACATTGAGAACAAAAATTTTTGGATTCATTTTCGCACGTGGAGATTCACATAACAGTCGAACTACTACAGGCGGGAATTGTATGCCATCTGCAGAATTTTTTATTATACTTTAACCAAGTTTATCGACGGTTCTGTTGGAAAGAGAAAGAAGGCCACATCAAACTGTATTATAAAGCGCGCTACCGAAAGTGACAGTTAGACTGTTGAGCTGTAGCGTTCTTCAGTTCAGCCCCACATAGCGACAGTTGAGTCTGGAGAAAGACAAGATATTGATGGGGGAGGTGTCATAAAGAAAAAAAAAAAAACAAGTACAACTCAGTTGAGGTTCTTGGGGGGGGGGGGGGGGGTGGAAAAAATGTTGTGTGGGGGGGGTTTTGAGGGTGATGTCTATGTCTACTGCAACTTGATTCAACCACGTCTGTTGGTGATGTGATGGTTCTGTCCGATTGTCCCGATGGGATACTCAGTGCACTGAAGTCGTACATCTCATTTTGAAACAAACCAACTATATTCTCTGAGTAAGGTTCCAGTTCAAACAAAGTGGCAATCCTTTAACCAATGACACAGGCAAAGTCTGTCATTGGCAAAAGGGAGAAAAGCATCGTGCACTTCAATATCGGCGCAGAGACTTGACGGCTTAAGCGGTGGTGCGTACTTCCTTCCCAAAACTGAAGAAAAGCTTATGAAGACAGTTACTGCGCCTCCAAGCTGGTTCATGGGCTTCCTGTGTTTATAGGGGGAAGACATTACGGAGGGAGTGGACTTGGAAAACCATCTGGGAGGCGCTTGGGCGTATCTCATCATCCCATTGTTGAAAAAAGTGAGTGGAATGGCTTTATGAAAGAGGAGACCAAAATGGCATGCAGTTGCGGGAATGATGGGCACAGCTGCGCTACGACATCGTGGTCTATCAAAATGGTCTACGAGGAACGTTGGACAAAATGTAATGTGAAGTCCGCTCTCCGCAATGGGGTAAGCAGGTGGCAAACGATTTTTGCAGCAAGCAGTGATGCAGAGTAAACGGCCGCGGCAAAACCTCCCAGGTGAACCTGCTAGGAGGACGTATAAAATTAGGTCCTCAACCAGCGTACGTCACTCCAGACGCATCAGGGGAAGAAAGAGAAAGACCACAGGATTCCTCGAGGACATTTTTGGATAGAAACATGTCGATGCTGCACCATCTTTCGCAGTGAAGTGTAAATATGGACTTGATTGTTGTTGTATGGGTAACTCAGTCTGCGGTAGAAGAATGTGCTTTTGTAGTTAGGAACATCATCCACTTTCAACATTGGCCACCATGGTTGACCATTGAATTCCCACTTGTTGCCCCCCCTCAGACTTCGTGGATTAAGCACTCCCCCCCCAATCTTCCCACATTCGTGCTAAAGTGAACAAAAAAAATGGCACCACCCCTTGACGCTGGGCAGACTGATCCGTGGCCACCATCAACAACTGGCTCCATAGCCTGTTTTCTTCAGGTAGATGTCTCATGAAGACTCCTGAATTCATCCAGCACAATTACACTTTAACCCTACGAGTGTACCCCTCGCAGGCAAACTGACTTGCAAGGATGCTAAAGACAGTCATTTGAAAGTGCCGGTGTATTGCTCTGACACACTCGGGCGTATTGAGGACACCAAGGAGATGACAATGTCGGCCTCGAAAGAGTTCGACAGTACGGAGTGGTGAATCGTGGATATGTTGTGGGCGCTACCTGATCAAACCAGTCAAGTGGCTGTCAAAATCAGGCTCATCCTACCAAAAACGCTTTCACATCATGGCTCTTGATGTGGTTTGCGGGCGCCCCTATAAATGTCTCATCACTAACGCTTCCCGGTTTGTTCAACCCAAAGTGAAATACTGATCCAGTTGTTTTCCTTGGCTCACGAAAAGACATGGCAGGGAGTGCGTGACGTACCCTCTAAAGAGAATCGTTGAGGCAAGACCTTTGCCAAATCCACACCAAGGCAACTTAGCGTCTGTCCAAAGACAACCTCTTTCTCAGTCAGACCCCAAACAAAGATTGTAGTCGCTCTTGTTAGATGCGCGCATTCTATGGGCGGTACATCGAACCATTCAATTTTCACACGCCAACTTAATTTCCCTGTGTCTGTATTGGATGGCGAGCAGTTTCTGCCAAGCACTGACACCAGATTTTGAACATTGGCGGATTGTGAGGGCATACACGGTCTGTGCAGGAGTCTGGGGTGGCGATCAGAGATGCTGGAAACACCATAAAGTTTTCAAGATTAATGTCCGAGGGTATACTCCCTGTTGCTTCTGATCTGAGCACCGAGTTTGCTGATGGAGACCAGCAATTTGAACTGGTCAGAGTGGGCACTTTGTCTGAATCTGAAGCTTTCAAGCTCTGTATGAGGCCTGTACCTTCGTGATGTGTATGCAGAGATTTGGACAGCTATATCGATATCGATCATTCCTCGCAAGTGCTAAACAGACATAATTTAATTGACATGAACAGCGTGGAATTGCCATGTTTTTTTTTTTTTTGTTTTTTTGTTGTTTTTTTTTTTTGTTTTTTTTTGGGGGGATATATCCCCAAGGGACATCACTCCCACTAATATCACCACAATTACTCTTGCATTGGGTTGATCAACACCTACCACAGCTTTGGTTTGATGGCGTGGTTAAGCAGAATGTTTTGTTAGTTTTGTTTCTGGATCTACATCCTTCCGTTTTATCCAGACATGAAAAGTTTATGTTGAACCACAGTGCAGTTCATCGTTTTAACCAAGGACTTATTCACACATTGGGACAGCTCAGCCTTGTTGAGGGTACTATGTGCGGTACTATGTGGGTACTTTGTGCTGTAGTTCAATTTCAAGAAACAAGTCGCGGTCAGTCTCCAAAGTGTTGTCGGTGTTCCACCCCCATCAACTGAGGGACCAATGATCAAATTGTGGATCATTTAATCATTCTGTTCACAGAAAAAGTCGTTTAACTGGTCTTAACGTATTGAGATGTCATATAACACACCTTTTCTCTGCGACTCGCCAAGGAAAAGATTCTAGAGGAGTTAAAGTTGGGATTTGGGATTGGAAAAATGAAATGCTCAGATGCGCTTGTCTCTTATCAATCTGTAGGTACAGAGTTGTTACAGAAGAAAAAAGAAACACCCGAAGGTGATGGGGAGGACCCATAGAAGCATGTTTGCTGACTTTAGAGCCAGTCCCTGTACACCCTTGGAGGGCCTGCGCTGTGTGACGTTGGGTAAGGCAGCACAGGACACTCATTAGATATCAAGGGAACTTAACTGCTCCTGAACAGAGGTAAATTAGACTAAGGATGCAGCTCATCAACCAGCCTTTAAGTAGCTTCCCCATGGTGTGTACCAGGACCGTATTTCATGACTGCAGAGCCCACGGCGAAAAAAACACACTCAGCTGCCCGAGTCCACCCCACAGACCACACCCCCACCTGCCAACGGACAGATGAAGACTGTGCCATCCAGACACAGCAAGCTTTCGCCCTTACGTCTTATGTGCCTCAAGAGAGACCAAAGTTGTTGTCTTTCCACTGTCAACAGGACTTCCACTGTGGTCTGTGGGCTTGAATCACCGTCACTGGACCTTTCTCCAGGGTCAGCCTAGTTAAGGAAAAGAAGAAAAAGAAACACCGAGGTCGCTTGTAGGACCCAGAGAAGCACTGTCTTAGCCTGCCTTTAAGCAGACCTGTACCACCCCTTGGAGGCCTGCGCTGTTGTGACGATGGGTACAGGCACGCACAGACCTCCTTTTATCACACACTTTTTCACTGCGACTCGCAATGGAAAAGATTCTATAGGAAGATTAATGTTGGGATTTGGGATTGGAAAAACTGCTAAGTCGGATTGCAGCTTGAATCTTATTCAATTGTTTGTCTCAGAGTTGTTACACAAACTGTTCGGCGTCGATTTTGAAGCAAAATGTACAGATTGCGGAAGGAAAATGTGTCACATGCTTCTTTTCTTACTCTTGGAGACCACTTGTGGTCGGTCTCGACAGAGACCGTTTTTTACTTCACATGTGTATTCATCTCTGTGTATTCGTATAAGATGTCAGAAGCTTTAAACTGGCAGAGTTTGAAGGATGAAGTCTGGAAGAAACAAAATCCTTGGTTTCAAAACAAATTGTCAGTCTTATCGTATGAATTTAAAATCAACCACAACAGTTTATTGACCTTTTGAATGGATAACGCTTGTTTTCCTGAGTGGTTGCTTGAATATCCGTTTGAGGTGGTCCTGAACGGTTTGAGCAGTCCTAGTACATTACACACATACCACAGTAAACTATATTAAGTGAGGCCTCATCCATTTCATCAAATCATTATTCATCCTTCTCTTGTACACCCGCGCTCATGACGTCTTTACGACCAGTACCATGAAGAAAAGGAGCCAGTGTCTACACTCTACCACTGGGAAGCAACATTTTTGCCACGTCCAAAACTTGGTGAAGGGTGTTCAGAATATATATGTGCACCATTACAAGAGACAACAAACACCTGGGGTGGGTTCGTTGGTCAGGGCGCAGAGAGGATTATCGCTGGAACTGCGGGAGTTTGAAAGGCTGGTCAACTGAAGAATAAACTGGAGCATCTTCAATCACCAAACATCAGCTCTGTCCCCGCGGACCCAATTCACAACACAACTAACCCCCAACATCATCAGAAGAGCACCATCCTGTTCCCCGACACAATCACGGGTGTAATCCATACCTCTCGGTACTCCGTCTCTCTTCGACTCTGGGGGACTCTGTGGATATCTCAGCAGTGTGAACCAACCTGTCTAACTTCCCAACAACCTCCTACCCTGTTTGAGCAGGCCCTGCATAACGGGTGGATGGAATTGTGAAGACAGCCACAGTCACGCTGGTGTATGTGGGACCCAAAACAAAGGATAGGGGACGAAAGAAGACCCCGCTGCCATTGGTGCATCTCCCCTGACGTCGGAACGATGGGACGGTGTTATGGTGGAATTCACACACCCCTGGTGGTTGGAGTTACACCGCTGTGACTGAGCCACACAGTACAGACGGATCCGTGACACTTCTCGAGCGACTACTTGCGGTCACTGTGTGGATTCCATATATGTGCTTGAAACTGATGTGTTTGATCCCCCCCACCCCCCCCCACCATACCTCCCCAAAAAAAGAGAGAATAAGGGGCCAAGACCCCCAATGGTAAATGTGTCAGTGAGTGTCGTTATTTTTAATGGCCTCCTGTAAGTTCCTCATTTGGCTGCCATCTTCCACAGATCAATTTGCACAGTACTTAGCGGAGAAGTAAACGCAGGAGCGGACTGAAATTGTATTTTGTTCTTCTCTCCTCTCTCTCTCTCTCTCTCTCTCTCTCTCTATTCTCTCACTCATCTATCTTCTCTCTCTCTCTCTCTGTGTCATGTCCATCATGGTTTGAACATGGTCTTGTACATCGTACACCGATTAAGTTCTCATCACAACGGTGGGTGAGATGGGGTGGATGGGTAGTGACAGCGGGTCGTCCAACGGTGACAATCGGACACTACTCCGGTAATCTTTGCTGAAAGGAGTCAAGGGCATTCTATTCTTTGTGTGTGTGCGTGCGTTCGTCTCTTTTTCTTTTTCTCCTCTTTTTTCACTTCTTCATGGACGTATTCTGACAATTATTTCTGGTTCCAGTCTGGATTGCGAGAGTGAAGCCAGATTTCTGTTTTTTAGACACCATGAACGTCAACACTATCGATCAGATTTCGAGTCGACTTCTCACTCGTGATAGATAGACCCTTCGCCTCTTTCGGAATCCACGCCGATCACTTCCCGGTCACGCCAACTGCCAGCCTACTTTCGGCATGCGCATAACCCTTTCCGGTGGCGATTCCTCCGAGAATCCCATTTGTTGGAGGGATTCAAAAGTCCCTTCCCTTCAATTCGCGCGCGGACGCACAGCACGCAACCGCACACACGCAAGATCACGCACGCCGCACGCACGCACGCACGCACGCACGCACGCACGCACGCACACACACACACACACACAACACACACACACTCACACTACACACACAACATAATTCGCACGTGCGTACCCCATGCATTCAGGGGAACACATGCACAACGTACACCGTGACACATGCAGGTGCGCACGCGGTGCACGCATCACACATGACACATGCACACACCCACCACACACACACACAACACACCACGCGCACGCGCGCGCGCACCCACACACACACGCATCGCACAGCACACAAGAATACGCTAAAAGAAAGCTGAGAGAGAGGAGAGAGAGAGAGAGAATGAGAGAAGATGTGAGGAGAGGAGCGAGAGGCGAGACTTTTCACTTTACTACGAAAGTGGAATATTTATTGAGTTTACCAGAAAAGGACATATGTTCATGTCCTCTTCATGTCTGTCTTTTCTTCACATTTGAACTGAAGTCCAGTCGTTTCAAAATCGTTGTCGCTGCACTCTGTCTGCGACGTTCCTACGAACCGTTTTTAACAAATACCAGATATGGCGTTACAGTGGCACTAAGAAAAGCGAAGTGAAAACTGGTATATGATGGTCATGGCAACTGTACACCTGTGACGCCACAAGGGACCCAAAACGTCACGAGATACAGCAACAGCATCTGTGACAGGCCGGGGAGCTACTCGACGGGCCGCAGTGAGTCACGAGCCTGGGTGTCACGGTCAGGATAGCCAAGTACTTCTGGGGATAATGGTGTAAGAGGTAGTATGAACAGCATAGTTCAATGTTATCAAAGTGCTGCTTCAGGAAACCACCTGGATACTGAAGACGTGAGTGATGTCCCCTGGGTCGATAGCTGGCACAGGCAGGGAAACTGAGACTGGTCTGACTGATTATTTCCTGATGGACGTTCATGGGTGTTGATTGAGAGACAGCACCTGCCAGCACACTGCAGAGGCAGTACAGTTAAAATCCGTATTCTGCCTCCGACTCAGTTCTCCCTTTCTCTGACCAACAACAATATGCACCTCTCAAGGTCATGTTGACATTTACAAAGGAAGCTACCTGGTTTGGAACAGCGAGGGGAAAATATTCATCAATATACGATGTTTATTAATTGTGTCGCTCAAATGACATAAATCAAATGGATGTCACTTGTACCTTTTAGATTTTTAAAAATATATGGTTACTGCCCCCCCTCCCAAAAGATTCACTATGTATTACGTATTTTACAAACTCCGAGTCTGCTTAATTCGGAATGCTGTTTTTTGGAGTTGGACAGAGGATTGTATTTCATTTTACTCTGTTTCGTTTTATTCTCACGCTTTATCCCTTAGAAATATTAAATTTTAACTGATGACAAAATCAAATATTGTCGATATATTTCCATCGCCGTTGTAAATTCAACATGACGCTCTGTATGCGCTAGTTACACTGTTCGCCATTGTAAACTCTATATGAGTATTGGAGTTGTACTAAGGGCGGATAGTATTTATTCATTTCATTTTTATTCTCGCACTTCGCACCTTAGAATTATAGATACCAAGTGATTTCTTAAGAAATTGATACGAAGCGTAAAGCCATATGATTTTTATTATTCATTACCCAACCTGATTAAGTTGAATCAGATCAGCTAGATTTCTTTCAGTTAATTAGCTAAAGAGCTATCCTTGGTCTATCATCATACAGAATGCAGGCATTAAAAGGATGGGGTGGGGGTGGGAGGCGGGTGTGGTGGTGGAGTGTTAAAAACATATAAGTGGATGAGTTTTAATAAGATTAAACACACACACACACCACACACACACCTCCACACACAACACCACACAGGCAACACACTCACACTCACGCACGAACTAACGCCCGCAACGCACCATATACACGTACACACGCAAGCACGTCAAGCGTGCGCGCGCACGAACACACACACACACACACACAACCACACACAACACCCACACACACACACATACACACACACACACACACACATAACACACCAGACACGCGCGTGCATGCACAAAAACATTGCTACACATGCACACGTGCGCACTGCATGCAGCACTCATGCACGCACAACGCAGATGGCAGGCACACACGCTCGCGGTGCACGCACGCACGCTGAAACATGCGTTACAATTTATTGTGGAACAAGTCAAGCTCAGGCTAACAATTCTGCCGTCATTGTATTATTGCCTTGGCAAGGATTTGATTAAAAGAAAAAGAAAGGAGGGTGGGGGGAAGGGGGGGGGGGGAGGGGGGAGGGACACGGAAGACAGAGACTTAAATGAAATATAGAATTAGGAAAATATGTTATAAATGGAAAAACCCTTCACTAGCAGCATAACGGAACCATTGTAATCCCTCTTGAAGACAGATCTAATCATATCGCCGCTAGATCTGACTCATTGGAAATCATGAAGACACACACACACACACGCGCACACACGCACACGTACACACACACACACACACACATGTATATATATATATATATATATATATATATATATATATATATATATATATATATATATATATATATATATATATATATATAAAATTATATATATATATATATATATATATATATATATATATATATATTATATATATATGTGTGTGTGTGTGTGTGTGTGTGTGTGTGTGTGTGTTAAAAAGGGAGGTACCCGTTATATTTTTTTTAAATGAAGTATTAAAATCTACAAGCTTGTTTCAAGCCTTGCTATCATCAGGATATCTTTTTTGGGGGGGGGGGGGGGCACGCCAACGGTCTCTTATGGCGTGCGGGACCTGATTTCGACTCTGTGTGTGCAGGTGCACGTGCGGCCTGTGGTTCTTATTGGGGCCTTTTCAGATGGAATGTGCTAGCAAAGATTTCCACTTGTGCCTGCAATTGTTTACAATTTCTATTTTTGTGTTCAGAGTTGCAAAGTGTGGTTTACATAATATCAACCATTTTTCTGTGGAGCATAGATTGCATCTTTTTGAAATATTGTGTTATGGCGCTGCTCTTTTTTATGATTTTCCATGATATGTTGCAGTCTGTTTTTTATCTTTGAGTCTCCAAATGTATTTACTCGGCTCTGCTTGATTTTTGTATTTTTCATTTTTGAATGACTGTTTGTGGTTTGCGTATCTGGTTTTAAAAGTGTTTTTCAGTAATCCCTATATATGTTTTCTTTTTCATTTTTGATGTTACCGTAGCTTGGTATACAATGTTGCTGTGAAGACAATTGTTGCTTAGGGGGCACTGTCCTTTTTTAGTGCAGTTGCAAGATGTCCTTTCAGCACCCTTCTCTTTTGTGTTGCTTTTCATTTTGTTAGATGAATCAATTATGTTTTTGAGGTTAGGCATACATGAGTATGGTAGTTTAATGTGTTTTTGTTGAATATTAAGCTTGTAGATTTTAATACTTCATTAAAAAAAAATTAACAGATGTTGCTCCCCAAGGGGTTGAGCATTTTCAGATTTTTTAAGGACACTTTTATCTTGTTCATGATAATTGCTCCTCACTTGAGCACTGTGGTCTGAAAAAATCTAAAATGGAGAAAATCAACTTTGGGGATCCACTAAAAACATACCATTTTCAAACCCACAAACTTACACTAAAAAACTGATAGAGCAAACTGAGGAATTTGTGCGCAACATGAGATGGAAGGCGTTCTTCTTCCTAAAACCCAAATGAAAGAAAGAAGACAGAAAACACATATGGATTTCAAATCATGCGATTCACCTCCGACAATAAGATGAAATGGAAACCTTTTGAAGACAAATGACGGGACTATAGCAATAAATTAATTCAAGAAATCCAAATAACAACTTTCAAACATCACTAGCAAATGATATAAAACAAATCCAAAATGATAAAAAGATACCCGTAAAGTCTGACCAAACTAGCCAATCTTTTACAAAATGGACCCAAATGAATACTCTCAACACCTTAAACAAAAAAATCCAGAAAAATTACAAGAAAGCCGAATAAATTCACACACAAAAACAAACCCAAAAAAGAAGTAAGAGCTTGCACACCAAATGGAGTTTTACGCGATAGGCTAGAAGGCAACAGCAAATAAAAGAAAGCCTTCATAACACTTAAAGACCACTAGCCAAACGTCCAAAACAACCCAACATGTAGACAAAAACAACCCATCTAAATCCGAACTGGGCAAATACGCAAGAGAATTTTGGGAACCAAGCTATAGAAGGATTAAAATCAAAACATCGATACAACCTTTGAAAAACAGCCAAGAAGCATACAATGTTTAAGAATCTCACAAACAGAGAAATACAATGTTCATTACATTTGGACATAGTATGACTTCTATCCATCATAGATGAAGGAAATACGCAACAAAGCTTTGAAATTTGAGCCAACAAATTATACACAAATAACAGTCAGAAATGAGATTATTTTGTTGATATTTGAACAGTTTGTTTCTTTTGGGAATATGTATACCTAAGATTTTAAAGAATTCTTTCCTACGTTAGTTTTTACTTTGTCCATCGTATGGTTGTACCATATAGCTTCCTTTTTCCAGTTTTCTTATTTCTGTTCGTGTTATTGTCTGGGCTGTATTGTAGTTTGTAATCATAAAAAAAGACCACTTGCTTTGTACTGCTCTCTAGGTATTTGATGCGTGCATTATCGAATACGTTTTCATTGCATACAGTTGGATAGTCTTCTTGTTTATACCATTGGGTATTGTTTTTGTATAGATGGGGGTGGTTGTTTTTTAAATTTACGTAGATTGGTTATGTCAGTGGATTTTGTTATGGTAGTACACATGGTCTTACAGGTCTCTGAGGTCTAATGTTATGTCTAGGTAATTCACTACTTTTTGTTGCTTCTATTGTGATTTTTTAGTTGTATGGATGTGAAGATTTTACATAATTCTAGTTTCTTGTTTTTCAATAGTTCTTGGATTATTGTTAATGCAGCGAGGCCGTCATATCTCTGTACAAAACCAACCTCTTTTCCAAGTTGTTTTTTGGATGTTGGATAGCATGATAGAACCGACTAGTTCACATTTTTTGGCACCATCGATACGATCCCAAGGTTACATCAAATGTGAGATTTTAGCTCGTTTTTAATCCAAGTTTCATTTCTGCTGTGGATAGGGTTTTCTTGGTGTGAGGAAAAATAATCTTCATGTCTGACTCTGTTACCTTTGTTCTTTGTTGCCAAATTCCAAAAGCAATGGTGATATTTCTCATCATGATGGGTAGAAGTCTACTATGTCAAATGTGATAAAACACTGTGTTTCACTGTTTGTTAGAGTTCTTAAACCATTGGATAACTTCATAGCTGTTTTTCCAAAGGTGTAATACGGGTGTTTGATTATAACAATCTTCTATAACCTTCCCAGACTTCTCTTGCTTATTTTGCCCCAGTACGGATTTAGATGGGTATATTAGTCTACATGTTGGGTTGTTTTGAAGTTAGCTTTATGGTCTTTATTTGTTTATGAAGGCTTCTTTGTCTTGCTGTTGCCATCTACCCTCTGTCTTAACTCCATGCGGGGTGCAAGTTTCTTTTTCTTTTTTCTCGGATGTTGCTATGTGTGGTTTTATCAGCTTTCTTCTATTTTCGGAGTTGGGAGAATTTAATTAATTCCATTTTTGTAAAAATTGCTAGTTTTGAACAGCCTTACACAAATATCTTTTTATCATTTTGGATTTGTTTTTATTTCATTTGCGCTAGTGATGTTTGAAAGTTATTATTTGATTTCTTGAATTCAATGTTTGGCTATCATCCCTTCATTTTGTCTCAAAAGGTTTCTTTTCAACAATGTCGGAAGGTGACTCGCCATGACATTGAATCCAATGTTTTTTCTTCATTCTTGCATTTGGGTTTAGTGAAGAAGAAATGCCTTCCATCTCAAGTTGCTTACAAATTCTCGGTTGTTCTATCATTTTTTCAGTGTACTTTTTGTGGGTTTGAAAACGTATGGTTTTAGAGTAGATTGCCTAAAATTGATTATCTCCATTATTTGATTTGTCGGACACACATGTTCACGCGAGGAGCAATTATCAAGATACAATATAAAAATGTCCTTAAAAAATCTGAAAGGGCTCAACCTTCCTAGGGGAAATTATTTTCCACATCAAGAAAAAACCCTACTCCACAGCACATGAAACTTGATTAAGAAAAAATGAAGCAAAAACTCCACATTTGATTAACCATGGGATCGTATGATGGTGGGCCGAAACATGTGAACTAGTCGGACTAATTCATGGCAACCAACATCCAAAAACAACTTGGGAAAGAGGTCGTTTGTACAGAGATGAAGGTCTCGTTGCATTAAACAATAATCCAAGAACTTTTGAAATCAAAAACAAGAATTATGTAAAGATCTGACAAAAACCACCACTTAAAAATCACAAAAGAAGCAAACAAAAAAGTAGTGAATTACCTAACATAACATTAACCTCGCTGCGCGTGCTGGTAGATGATACGGAAGCAGCTTATCTGGTCTGTACATGACTTTATCACTGCGGAAACCCAGCCTGATCTTTTCTCAGCCTCGTTTTCGATGTTGTCCTTCAGCTGCTCGAGGATGATTCCGTTGAAGACTCTTCGCCATTGATGCTGAGGAGTGTAATACCTATCCAGTTCTTGCACTTCCTAATAGGTTTCCTTCTTAGGGACTTAACTCTTTCATCCCTACCAACCCGGATTTTTTTTCCAGTTTGCAGAAAATCCTACCCTTCCCTTCCCTGCAGCCGTCCCGAAAACCGGTAGCACAAATCCTCTCCTGACCTTCCTGCAGCCCGAAAATCGGTGTTCTCGAGTAAGCGCTTTGAACTTTGCGGCGAGTCGCGTCATCGTACACGTCCATGAACCGGGTCGCTCGCGCGGCAGTGTTTATGAATGGAATGGTATGACCGGATGGCCCCTACAGAGTGGGAAAGTTTGGATTGCCGCTCTTTTCCTGGCCGGTTTTGGCACTGCACACGTGAGGCAGTTCTCACTTACCACTTTTTTCTTTTCTCTAAAATCCAGGAATGAGGGATATCGGATTATAAGAATCTAGGAACAAGAGAAGTAATGGTTCATAAAAAAGTAGGAAGGGAAACAGTTAATACGGTATCCATCTTACCAAGTCGTCGGTAGTTCTTCGGCCTCCTATCCAAAACTTTCTTGAAGAGTTCATGAAGCATTTGATGGTTGCTTTCGGCTGCCAGACCTTGATTGTTTCTGGTGGGAAATTGTCGGGCACTGGTGCTATGTTGTACTTGAGGTTCGGAAGGCCTTCCGATCTCATCCTGGTAGAGGGGTTTGGTGTTTGGATGTCATGTGGTGTCATCAGAGAGTGTTATGGTCTGGTGGATATGGGTGGTGCTGGCCCGTTTGAGGAGCTCCTGAACTGTTCTTTCCAGTGGTGCAACTGGGCATCAGGTTGGTGAGCGTGTTCCCGTCCTTGTCCTTCACACAGGTGCCTCTGTCACTCGTCGACCGCCTGCAACTTCCGTGTTATGTCGTACAGCTCCTTCATGTTCTTCTGTTCCGGCTGCTTTTTTTTTCTGTTTCTTTTCTTCTGCCAGGTTCTCCCGCATAGTTTTCCCTCTTGTCCTGTCTTAATCTTCTCTTCACTTCTTTGTTTGCTTCTAGTGCATTTTCTGTGCCTCTTCCTTACTTGTCTGGGTCTTGCTTATGTTGACTCCTGCTTTCCCTATCTTTTCCTCTCTTTCACTTTCTCGGTGTCCTCAGCTGACCAATCCGGGCTTGTGGACTCTTGCCTTCCTTCCAGAATCTTCTCACATGTTTTCACTAAGCACGTACTGCCTTGATGTTCCCAAAGCCTGTTCTCAACTGAGTGACTCTTCATCGACAAGGATGCAATGTGTCAAAACTGTTGGAAAGTTCCAACATCTGCCCCTCACATTGCTCTCGTGACATCCAGTAGTTGACATCCAAGTATGACCCTTAAGCACGCTTCTCCCTTTCCCCCTCGCTATAACCTGCGCCCTTAACCCCCCCCCCCCCCCCCCCCCCTTCTGCTTTTTTACCCAATATCCCATCCCCCATGTAGCATGTCATGTCCAACATATTAGTTTTATTTATTATTGTTTACCGCTGTGTTTTGGAAGATATATTTCGATTCTCTGTTGTGCTGTGCCTCTAAGGACATTGGAGATAACATTGGTGGGTTTGCGAGAGTGGAGGGAGATGCTGGTGCACACAATTTTTTAAAAGTTCTAACATGAGTATGATTGTTTGGATATATGGGAAGAGAAAGTGAGGGTGTGAGCAGGTTGAATGCGTTGGTGGAGATGATGGGGCTGGAGGGAGGGGAGAGAGAGTGGGAAGGGTGGTTAGTGGGGAGTGAAGAAGTATACGCCGGTGTATGGCGAGGTGAGTGTAAGATGAAGATGAACGAGAAATCCCGATACATGTGGGCTAAAGAGAGTGAATGTGAAACGTGTATACAGAATGCACGAGAAAAAGGGTTTGTCTAATTTGTACAGAAAAAGGTATCTTCTTGAACTTTTTTCCTTGTATACTGAAACCATATTATATACAGTTTGCTCTTCAAACAGCTTGTAATACCCTGAAGAAGCTTTTAAGCGAAAATGTTATTGGAGATTACCAATTTAAGATGAAACTGTTTTACATTTTCTGTGATTTTTATTTTACTCCAATTATATATATCCATATATAACTATATATATTATATATAATATATATATATCTCATATATATAGTTAAAACCAAGTTAAAAGAGGAATCTTAAAAGACTAATCCTACAAATTTGTTTCGGAGCATGTTGCGCTGTCATCAGGATCTTATGACAGCGCAACTGCTCGAAACAAATTTGAAGATAGTTTTAAGATTCCACTTTTACCTTGTTTTAACTAAATGTTGCTCCCCAAGGGTTAGAGCACTCCAAAAAATATGTTTTAAGGCATTTTAAACATACTTATCTATAAATATATATATATTATATATAAATGTTATATAAACTATATATTAAATATATTATATAAATATACTATATATATATATGATTAATGTAGTTAAAATACCCAAGATGATTTTTGATAGTGCTCGACCCCCTTGGGAGCAACATTTGTTAAATAGGTTTTTAAAACAAATCTACAAATTTGTTTCGAGCGCGTGAACAATATCCGCACATATAGAAAAAAGACTTAGCAATCGCATGGACCTAATGACAGGGTAAAGTGGCAGCAAAACAAAAGGAATCGTTTCAAACACTCAAGAAACCAGAAAGCCTAACTTTTCACAACAACCCAACAATGTAAGACCAATAAACCCATCTTAAATCTGAACTTAGGCAAAATAATTAATGAAAATCCTAAGAAAAAAGCAATAAACGAACTTAAACTCAAACTCTGACTACAACCTCTGGACGACCACAAATGAAGTTATTCAATGTTCAAAACACTTGATAAACAAAGCAACACGTATTCATCAACATTCTACATAGTAGATTAATTTTTTAACCCATCCATAGATGAGGAAAACTGCTCAACCAAAGCTCTGAAATTTTGCTGAGTCACCAAACAGACATAACAGGGTCAGAAATGGAAATCATATTCCACACCAGAAAACGCAACGGTACAGCAAAAAGAAACTGGAATTCAAGAAAACGAAAAGAAACTCAACATTTGACGAAACCATGGGATCATATGACGGGGGTTGCAAAAACAGTGGCGAACTGGTCGGCTATTTATGCTATCCCAACATCAAGAAACAGACTCGAAAACAAAGATGGATTATAAACAGAGACGACGGCCTTGCTGCACTAGACCAACAACCCAAGAACCATTTAAATAAGAAAAAAGATTATGTAAAATCTTTACCAAAACCCACAACTTAAAAATCACCATTGAAGCAAACAAAAAGGTAGTAAACCAACTCAGACCTAACGCTTGATCTCATGCACTACATATATAAACCATACAATGAAGCCCAATGACACACCTCTGTCTATGTAAACATCAAAAGCACCACTCCACCATTCTGTAATTAAAAGCCATACCCATGGCATACATAATAGACTATCAAACTGTCCTGCAATGAAAGAGTATCAACATGCAGCAGGTAAGAATATCAAGAAGCACTCAGCAAAAAAGTGGGTACAACTACAAAACTACAATACACTCCAGACAATAACAACAAATAGAAATAAAGAAAACCAGGAAAAGGAAAATCACAATGGTACAACCCACCATACGACGGAAAACTCAAAAAACAAACATAGAAAAAGAATGCTTTAAATTTAACAACCTCGTTCCCCAAAGAACACAAACTATATAAAATATCAACAAAAACACCGTCAAGCTATCGTATTACATGCATGCCCAACCTCAAAAACTTAATTGACGCATCTAATAAAAATGAAACCAACACAGCAAGAAGTGAAGAAAGGAAATCTTGCAATTGCATCAAAAAAGAGCACAGTGGCCCCCTGAGCAATAAATGCCTTCCCAACAACATTGTATACCAAGCCACTGTGACATCTCAGAAATAGAAAAAGAAACATACATAGGGATCACTGAAAACCACTTCAAAAAACCAGATATGCAAACCACAAACATCATTTAAATAAAGATAAATATAAAACCCAACAGAACTGAGTCAAATAATATCTGGGAAACTTAAAGACCGCAAAAACACGCTACCATATAACCTGGAAAAACATAAAAAAGCCATCAGCCAACCATACAGCAATGTTTCATAAAGTGCAACCTAATGTTTAACAAAAAAATGTTATAAACTATGCAAACCACACTTACAACTTTAAACACCAAAACAGAAATAGTAAACAACTGCAGGCATAAATGGAAAGAGCCTTGTTAGTGAACACACCCAAAACCAAAACCTGCAAGCCCCACAAAACCCGTGCAGCCAACCCGCACGTGCAAACAACCGCAAACGGAGCCCACACGCTATATAACATCGGCGGTGGGCAAACCAAAAACCATCCCGATGACAGCGCAACGCGCTCGAAACAAATTGTAGATTCTGTTTTTAAAAACCTATTTTAACAAATATATATATATATATATATATATATAATATATAATATATATATATAATATATAATATAAAATTTATATATATATATATATATATATATAAATATAAGAGTTAAAAAGCCACTCAGAATGATTAAAATGCTCAACCAAGTAGGGAGCGACATACCAGTTTAAAATAGGATTTTAAAAGGGAAAAAAATTAAAACCAACAAATTTGTTTCGAGCCGGCGCTCTCGTCAGGGTGTACAATTTGGGGAGTGTGCCTGTGTTCCCCGGTTCTATGTTCCCCAGTAGCGCTGTTCCCCGTGTCTCTGTTCCCCATGTCGATGTTCCCCGACCGAAAAAGCGTGCCGCTGTTCCCGTACCAGTGTTCCCCAGGTTCTCTGTTCCCCAGCAGCGCTGTTCCCCAAACCGATTTCAATGCACGTTAGCGCCAGTACGGCCCTACTGTACAAGGAGAGGTTGTTGCGCCGGCACATCCCAAGGTAAACAGAATAATAGGGGGGAAAATGCACATGCCCACCCCCCTCCCTTCCCCACCGAGAGAGCGAGAGAGAGCGCGCGCGCGAGAGAGAGAGAGAGAGAGAGAGAGAGAGAGAGAGATTGCACGTGCCCCACGCGTGTCAACTCAGGTTGTTTCCCATTTCAACCGCGACATTGGAAGTGTCATCGCGCTTTTGTCGTCTGCGAAGCGTGTCACTTGGCGTGGCCCCCAGGGCACATTGCCCGCACCGTTCTAACGGATAGGAGGGGGGGGAGGGCAATTTCGCTGTGAGTTGCTTGGTCAAATCAGTAAGAAAAACGGAATATTTCGATCGTGTATGATTCTAGAACGGAAAGCATGAATTTGTGACTCCAGCAAAGGTTTTGACAGTGATGCGCTTCTTTTTACGTTTTGAACTCCTATCCCTTTATATCACACTTTGCGTGAGCTACACCTTTTCTTTCCCAACGGGGCCCTTTTACTTTTGACTGTCTACACAGACCTGATGGGGTCATGCAAGTGCTGACCTGCTGGTTCTAGCGCTGTCCAGTCGCATGAAGCCCTCTTCTAACGGCCCTCCCGCTCCACCCCCAATACCCCGACCCTCCCACCCCGCCCTCCCACTGCCTCGCCTATAACAATGAAAACAACAGTAACAACGTTTAAGTCAGCAAAACCCACCAACACCACCAACGGCAAAAACTTGGGGAACAGCGGGCCTGGGAACAGCGGGCCTGGGGAACACCGGGATCGGGATTTGCGGGAATGGGGAACAGCGGGATCGCCACAGGGTGGGGAACAACGAAACTGGGAACTTAGGGACTGAATTTCGATTTTTTCTTGAGGGGAACACCGGGACTGGGAATATAGAGACTGGGGAACAAAGAACCCGGGGAACAGCGGCATGACCCCCAATTTGGGCACGCCACCGGTTTTATATGGTGTGGTGTGTGGGCGCCTGAGCTCTGCGCGTGTGGCACGTGGCCTGCAGATTTTTAAAAATCTTTTTGGGGCACGTTCAGGGGGACGTGCTAGGGAATGGTGTTGACAAGGATTTCCATTTATGCATGCAATTGTTTATCATTTCTACTTTAGAGTTCAGAGATGCTAGATGGGGTTTACATAATATCAGCCACTTTTCTGTGGTACACAAGTTGAATTTTTTAGAAATGTTGTTGTATGGTGTTGCTCTTTTTTTTTTTAAATATAATTTTCCATGATATGTTGTAATCTATTTTCTTATCTTTAAGCTTCCAAATGTATTTGCTTAGTTCTGTTTGGTTTTTATATTTTCATTTTGGAAGGACTGTTTATGGTTTGCATATCTGGTTTTAAAATGGTTTGCCGTGATCCCTATGTATGTTTCTTTATCACTGTCTGTTGTTACTGTAGCTTTGGTACACAATATTGTTGTAGAGACATTTATTATTCAGAGGGCACTGGTCTTTTTTGTGCAGTTACAAGATATCCTTTTATCACCCCTCTTTGGCTGTGTTGTTTTTGGTTTTATTGGAAGAATCAATTATATTTTTAAGTTGGGCATACACGAGTACGATAGCTTGATAGTATTTTTGTTGAATATGTTAGATAGTACATGTTCTTTTGGGAATGATGGTTTAGGATTTTGAAGAATTCTTTTCCTACGTTAGTTTTTGTTCTTCCATCATATGGAGGGTTATACCATATAATTTTTCTTTTCCTGTTTTCCCTGTTGCTGTTCATGTTGTTATCTGGGTTATATTGTAATTTGTAGTTGTAGCCACTTTTTTTCAGCGCCTCTTGTATTCAGCTGCTGCACTGTTAAATCTTTCTCATTGCATGACAGTTTAGATAATCTTTTGTTTTATACCATTAGGTATGGTTTTTAAAATGGAGGGTGGATGGTTACTGTTGATGTCTACGTAGACAGGTGTATCATTAGTTTTTTATATGGTTGTATGTATGATCCTTAAGGTCTAATGTTATGTCTAAATAATTTACTGTTTTTTTTTTTGGCTTCTACTGTGATTTTTAGGTTATGGCTTTGAAAGTGGCTACAACTACAAATTACAATATAACCCAGATAACAACATGAACAGCAACAGGAAAAACAGGAAAAGAAAATTTATATGGTATAAACCCTCCATATGATGGAAGAACAAAAACTAACGTAGGAAAAGAATTCCTCAAAATCCTTAAAACATCATTCCCAAAAGAACATGTACTATCTAAAATATTCAACAAAAATACCATCAAGCTATCATACTCGTGTATGCCCAACCTTAAAAATATAATTGATTCTTCCAATAAAACCAAAAACAACACAGCCAAAGAGGTGATAAAAGGATATCGTGTAACTGCACAGAAAAGACCAGTGCCCTCTGAATAATAAATGTCTCTACAACAATATTGGTACCAAGCTACGGTAACAACAGACAGTGATAAAGAAACATACATAGGGATCACGGCAAACCATTTTAAAACCAGATATGCAAACCATAAACAGTCCTTCCAAATGAAAATATAAAAACCAAACAGAACTAAGCAAATATATTTGGAAGCTTAAAGATAAGAAAATAGATTTCAACATTTCATGAAAATTATATTTAAAAAGAGCAACACCATACAACAACATTTCTAAAAAATGAAACTTGTGTACTACAGAAAAGTGCTGATATTATGTAAACCCCATCTAGCATCTCTGAACTCTAAAGTAGAAATGATAAACAATCGCATGCATAAATGGAAATCCTTGTCAATGCACCATTCCCTAGCACGCCCCCCCCCCCCCCCCCCCCCCAACGTGCCCCAAAAAAGATTAAAAAAATCTGCAGGCCACGTGCCACACGCGCAGAGCTCAGGCGCCCACACACCACACCATATAAAACCGGTGGCGTGCCCAAATTGTACACCCTGACGAGAGCGCCGGCTCGAAACAAATTTGTTGGTTTTAATTTTCCATTTTAAAATCCTATTTTAAACTGGTATATATATATATATATATAATTTGGGGTGCTGTTGGATTCTTTTTTGAACCCTTGTGGTGAGAACACCACAGAATTATGAACTGTGGTGTGTCTCTATTTGACACCAGGAGCGCAGACACAATCAGCCGTGTCTCCCTGATGAGTCCGATCCAGCGGACGAAAGGCCTAGGAGCAGGCAATACAAATAGATCTGCCTTCAGAAGGGATCACGATGGTTCCCTCTGGCAGCTAGTGAAGGGTTTTTCATATTTATAATATATTTCCCCCATTTTTCTTCATCTTCATTTTTTTTTCTTTTTCTCTAAAATTTCAAATCTTTGCAAAGTCATTATTATAATGACGGAAGAATTGTTAGCATGCACTTGTTTTCCCCCACTACTTAATTGTTCAGCATCATATATATATATATATATATATATATATATATATATATATATATATATATATATAATATTTGTGTGTGTGTGTGTGTGTGTGTGTGTGTGTGTGTGTGTGTGTGTGTGTGTGTGTGTGTGTTTCATATAGAGATAGATAGATAGATAGATGGATAGATCGATAGATAGATCTGAAAAGCCAAATGACGAGGACAGAAACAGCTGGTCACGGTGCCCTACAGCTTTGTTAGTGCAGGGAAGCAGACATCCGGTCACTCCATACATAGCAACGGGTCGCCTCGTGGTAGTCCCTCCCTCTGCTGGTCACATACACCAAAACAGCAGTCTGTACCACCACTGGCCCACTTTACACCAAAACAGCAGTCTGTCCCACTATTGGTCACATACACTAAAACAGAAAGTCTGTCCCACCACGGGTCACATACACCAAAACAGCAGCCCTGTCCCACCACGGTCACATACACCAAAACGGCAGTCGTCACACCACTGGCCCACATACACCAAAACAGCAGTCTGTCACACCACGATCACATACACCAAAACAGCAGTCTGTCCCACCACTGGTCACATACACCAAACAGCAGTCTGCCCACTATTGGTCACATACACCCAAAACAGTAGTCCTGTACCACCACGGTCACATACACAAAAACAGCAGTCTGTCCCACAAATTGGTCACATACACCAAAACAGTAGTCTGTACCACCACTGGTCACATACACCAAAAACAGCAGCCCGTCCCACTATTGGTCACATACACTAAAACAGTAGTCTGTCCCACCACTGGTCACATACACCAAAACAGCAGTCTGTCCCACCGCTGGTCACATACACCAAAACAGCAGTCTGTCCCACACGGGTCACATACACCAAAACAGCAGTCGTCCCACCACTGGTCACATACCCCAAAACAGCAGTCTGTCCCACCACGGTCACATACACCAAAACAGCATCGCCACCACTGGTCACATACACCAAAACACAGTCTAATCCCTCTGCTTTTTTGGGATATACGAGGATGTTTTGTGTCCAGAAACCAAACTTGCTATCAAGGGGCCAGCCTGAAACTAAAGGGAATGCAAACTGGTTTTTGGGTATCATTGGTTGTCAAATCCTGCTCGTAAAACCTTTGTCCTTTGCTTGGAACGTTCGACTTGGATTTCGTGTCGTAATTGAACCTTTGTATCGTGTGCGTATGGTGCAAAGGGCGGGCCACTCAACTCTCAAATGTGACATATTTATAAGGACCCAATATCCTCCTGTTGAAAGTAACCCCAGGCTAGCGAGATTACACCAAAACACACTTTTTGCTGAATCCCATGAGGGGTAAAGCTCTTTAGGGTTTTAGGGGGGGATGGGTTAAGGTCCAACCACACTCATTTCATATCATATTGCCAACATTTCCCGTGTCACCGAAAAGTCGGGTAAAACATTTTACTACCACGAGCGACGCGTACTATTAGGGAAACTGACCTAATGTCTGCTTCCTTTGTGAGATTTTAGGCAAATGAATCTGCTGTATCTGATTCAGTGTAAACATACTGGAAAGGGTTTAAGGTTTATGTAGACAGACATTCATTGTCACATTCAATGTGCTGTCAGAACTTCCAGAAAATTTACCTGGCAAGAGAGGATAAAGAGGAATGCTGCCATGTGCACACGTTCTTGATTTCCGGGCTCTGTCCACCCAGAATAAGAACCATTGTACATGTAGTCTGCCACACACATACACGATGTACAATCCCAGAAACAAATTTAGACAGGGCAAAGCTGAAAAACAAATACTTTGATAGCTTCCTTTTCTTTTCGTGCTCCAAAATACCTCACTAAACCAAGGCCATTTCCCAGCAAATGAAGAACGAGAAAGCAAAGCAAAGTTCGCTGCCCCTTTTTCCCAAAAGATGGTCACAGGTGGAAAAAACAGGTGAAGGTGCATGGCAGTTCTTTATGTTGAAGTCGTCAGGCAGGGTGTGTGCACAGCACAGCTGGAAATTGTCAGCATACAGCTCCTGAAGACTGTTGAGATTCTTCAAACGTGTTGGAAAATCGTGATATTCATTCCCTTTGAGGTCTACTTTCTAAGATTGAAATGGACCAGGCCCCCTTTCCAGCACCCTATTGATGTTACTGCCGGGACATGTTCAGTTGGTGAGTCCAGAGAAGGGCTTCAGTCTATGGAGATCCAGGTACACCATCTCTACAAAGCTCAGGTCCAGGCTCGTAAGTCTTGGAAAGGTTTTCACCGCAACAGACTGGTTGGGAAAAGAGAGCTGCCAACGGATTGTTTGCCAGGATCAAGTGATTCAATTACTGACGTTTCCAAGTCTCCAAGATAACTGATTTAGCTGATTATGGCTTACATAAAGAATCTTGAGGTTGGGAATAGGTGGGAGAAGTAATTCTGTCAGAAAACATTTCCTGAGCTTCAGGTATATTAACATTGTATTTTTTGAACGGGCTTTCTGCTTTCATACCAGTATCAGAGGCACAAAATAACGAACATCAGGGAAAATCCCCTACAGGAAACACATGGTCACACACAAACGCCAATCCCTGACAGGAGCAGGGGTCAGGACAAGTCATGAGCAGTGCCATTCATCATCATGCTGAGGGCAAGGACATTACCGTCACATACATGATTTGGATGCAAGCATACCTGGGACGACGACAACGAAAGTACCCAGGACATGTGTAGGTCTCACAGTCTGTCTCATCCTCTCTGTGAGACAGTCATAGACGCCGTTACATGGGACATACACGGGTAAACGGTAGGCCCCCAAACGGACATTCAAAATGGTTGGGGGGCACGGATGCCGGGCTCACAATAAACACGGTCCATGGCTTCGTCACGAGAGTTTCCATATAAATTAATCAGCAAATGGCAGTCTTCTACGTCATGATTAAAAACGACGAGAGATAGTTTTTAGAAAAACGGTTTTGTCCAAAATTGACGCATCCAGCAAGTCCACAGAGTTCTTGCACTGAGGGCCAACGACGGCACAGGGGGGTTCCCTGAAACACACAACCCTTTCATGTTGCAGAGTTGATGAAAAAGGAAGAATCAATCAATCAATGAACACCCCGAAGACATATTTTCATTGAAAGCTTCATTTTAGCGGTTGATAGTATTAGGGATACCCTCCCAAACTACCTATGCATTGTGTAAGAAGTTTTTCATCGGCATGACAGAGAAGTGAGAGAACATATTCTACGTAACTTTTATCTATTGAAATGAAAAAGAGGCTGAGGAGATCAGAAAAAAGCTCAAATGAGCGCCAAGTCTGTTCAGTGACAGTGGATGGGAAGTGTGTGCGTGTGTGGGGTGGTTGTGTGGTGTGTGTGTGTGTGTGTTGTGTGTGTGTGTGTGTGTGTGCGAGCGTGCGCGCGCGTGTGTGCGCGTGTGTGTGTCTGTGTGTGTGTGCGCGCGCAGCCTGTGCGAAGCCAGATTAGGTATGCTGCAACGCTCTCTCTGTCATTGGGCAGCCTGGGGCGAAGCCAATTAAATGCTGCAAGCTCTCTCTACCGGTTCATGAGAGCAATTTTTAATAAACATTCTTTACCTAAGGACAATGAATAAACATTGTGATTTTCCTTACAAATAATGAATTTTGCTTAATGCTTCTGACTGAAATTTTTTCCTTTTTTTTTTTTTTCTGTCCCAACCTCTGCGCCACCTCAGAGGCAGTGCACCCACGCCGCTCAATTTCCCACACCCCGTCCACAGCCACAGCCCGGCGTCCCCCCCCCCCCCCCCCCCCCCCCCCCGCAGCCCCGGCACCGGCAATCCACAGGACTATTCCCAAAGTCAATCGTCAAGAGCAACCCACCGAAGGAGACACTGCACAGCGCCGCGTGACTTCGGGGGTGTTCAGTGGCGCCTGTTCGATCTAACATACGCAGGACATCAACTACTGACGACAATAATTTCTTAGTCGCGGAGCCGGCGTGAGTGAGCTCTCCCCCGGAGGGCGCCACCACGTCCGTCCAACGACAGCCCCCATAGACTCGCCGATACCGGGGACCCCGACGGAACCAAACCAAGGACACAGACGTGGAGAGGACAACGCAATTGAGGTCACCCATGAGAGCAGGGCATGAAGGGCCACAGAATTTGAGACTTTTTAAAACAAATCCTGATGGATGAGAATGAGGATGATTAAGATTTAGCTACGGATTTTTATTTCGGGCTAAGACTACATGACAGGGGGTACTCAACGCTTCCTTTCATAATATATCCCGGCGTCAACCAGGGCCCAGAGATACAGGCACCTCAGTGTTGGTCATGAAATTAGCAACACTCTCCGAAACGCATCCCTTTAAATGGATAAACTCACTGTGTGGTCCCAGTCTTTCCCCAAATGAGTTCACAGCAAACTCAACTCCAGGTAGAGCCGGTCGGAGCAAAAACCAAAATGACTCTGATGGTATTTTGAACCCACGACCTCCCAGCCGGATCCGCGACGCTAACCACTTCGCAACGGCGGCTGGTCTGACTGAAACTTTAGAAGAATAAGTTTGTGATAAAACCAAATGTTCCCGATTCATCCGGTAAGGGCCCCACCATAAAATCTTATCCATTCCTTTTAGGGAAATGGTTTTGTTCGTGGGCCCTTTACTATGAAATGCTCCTCATATCAAACCTCCTTTAACATTTGTTTCTATTCCAAACGCCGTGCTTAGAGCTTGTCCGTGCCCTCCTTTTTTGGCCTCTTCCGACTGTCCACGTTTTTCTCTGCGCACCCAACCTCCAACAGACTGGAAAAACTACCAGACAAGAATTTCTTATTAATTTCAGATTATGTTGGAAAACTGTGACCTTCCTCCTTGTCTCTGGTGCATAGTCCCGGGGTTGAAGCATCTGTTTGAAACATCACCCTTCCATTGCTAGTCTAAATGAACTCGAACATTTTAACTTAATCAAGGCTGGTTAGTGATTGGAGGGACATAACTGGGAAAAAACACAGTGGTGTTTCACGGCATTGCTTCATTCACTTCTGTGGCATCAGCCACTGGACATCAGCCTTCCCACGCTTTATGCCACACGATCTGAAGCCCCTGAACTGCAATCCTGAGGCAGGCTTTGAACATCTGCCCTCCTGGGTGACATCCCAACCTACAATGCAGCAGCTCTGGATTCAACCATGAGCACTTTTTTGAACGATCACGACCCAAGTCACCAGACACAAACTGTCAGCAGCTAGGGCTGACCCCTGTATGATATAGGTGCGGCACCGTGAAGTAAAACACGAAAAAGGGAAAAATGATGCGCAAAATTAGTTTTTGAGTTCAGGGGCATTGCTCAAAGACCATGTGGAAAAAAGCAGGCACTTAAGTTATTCAAACTAAGAAAACATATTACACTTACTAAAGATAGGGAAAAAGGTTTTTTTTTTCACCATTCAAGAAGAGAGACGTCACTCTGAATGAAAAGAAAGAAGACAAAACAAAAACAAACAAAAAAGACAAAAATGGCCCTTTTCACGATGTCCCCATTTAAAGGGACGTCCCTACCATTTTCTGCAATGTTTTTAGGGACAATGCAAAAGCGTAAGGAACAGCGTTGGCCCAGCTTTACTAATTTGTATGCTGAACTGAACCTTGTTCCTGTGTCTGTTTCTCAACCAATTACCTTTTTGACTCAAACGCACAATCTCTCTTCTCTGCCAAGAAAATTACCTTTTTTCCACCTTGCAAAAATTTTTTTCTGGATCCCTCCCTTTACGTCAATTACCGATTATGACATTATGAACAATGCTCTCATTTGTGGATAATTCCTAAAGCAGCAAATGTTCTTGATTTATTATCTGCTGAAGAAAAATCAGATAAATTACAATGAAATAGAATAGACCCCACCTTACCTTTTCATGAAGTCTTGAAAAGCTACCAAATTTTTTTTATACCTTCTTTGTTGTTACTGTTTAGGGATTGTTGTTGTTGTTGTTGTTGTTTACAATTGAACTTGACTCTCACAGTTTTCTCACATCTTTTCAGTCACTACTTAGGTCTCATTATAGCACTGAAACTGAGCAGACAATCTATACAGGGTCAAAACTGCTCCATAGAAATGGTGTGTACAATCATAGTATTTTGGAATCACCTCTGACTTTCTGCGTTCTTGCAGTTTAAAAAATCAGTGGGATCTTGTTGTTGCCCACATAAAACAGAACATGAATTTAGAACACAAAGCAATCAACCATCAAAGTTTCAGCTGCCTAAGATGTAGAAAATAACACAGGTTGTCCAAACAGCCTGAAATGGCACACTTGTCTTTCGGCGTGTTTCCCAGCTAAGAGGAATGTCTATTCTCCATCTAAACGCTAAATCCCTGTTGTTTCCAAATCCCTTATCTTAAGTAAAACCCTGGGCCTTTAGAAGGGAACCCTTGGTAGCGAGAATACCACAGAATTGTAGACGGGAGTGCATCTCCATTTGATGCCAAAGGTAGCGAGAATACCACAGACTTTTAGACGGAGTGCATCTCCATTTGATGCCAAAGTAGCGAGAATACCACAGACTTGTAGACGGTGGTGTATAGCCATTTGATGCCATCGGGCACAGACCAATCAGCTGTGCTTCCGACCACGGACCAAAGGCCTCGGTCTGACAGCATGTCTATACGCTTGTCTAACTGTTTCTGTTTTGCTGTTTGTTTGTATGTTTGATTGTCTGTCTCTGTCTCTTTCTCTGTGTCTGTGTCTGTCCTCTGTAACTCCTCTCCTCCCTTCTCCTCTCTCCTCCTCTCTCTCTCGCCCTCACTCTCCTCCATTCTCTCCTCTCTCCTCTCTCTCTCTTATAATCAAAATTTAATTTCTATTTCTTTCTGTCTGCCTGCTATCTCTCTGATAAAATCACATTACAAGTGCTTAAAAACAATTTTGTGGTGTGTGGTGTGTGTGTGTGTGTGTGTGTTTTGTGTGTGGTGTTTTGTTTGTGTGCGTGCGTGCGTGCGTGTGTGTGTGTGTTGGGGTGTGTGTGGGTGAAAAGTGTGTGTGTGTGTGTGTGTGTGTGTGTGTGGTGTGTGTGTGTGTGTGTGTGTGTGTGTGTGTGTGTGTGTGTGTGCCTGTCTGTCTGTCTGTCTGTCTGTCTGTCTGTCTGTCTCTGCCTGCCATCTGTCTTTCTCTGTCTGTCCCGTCTGTCTCTCCCTCTCTCCCCTTGAAATTTAAGATTTAATGTATATTTCTTTCTGTCTGCCTGTTATCTCCCCGAAAACAAATCACATTCCCAAGTTCTCAAAAAAAAAATTCTGTCCTGTCCCTGTCCTCTGTCTCTGCCCTCTCTCTCTCTCTCTCCTCCTCTCTCTCCTCTCTCTCTCCCCCTCTCTCTCTTTTCCTCTCCCTCTCTCCTCTCTTCTCTCTGTGCCTGCCAGTCTGTCTATCTGTCTGTCTGTCTCTCTAATCTGCCATTGTTTTTGTAGGTGAAAAGTACTACATTTTAATTTTATGCATACAAAATCTGATTGCAATAATGTGTACACAAACATCAATGTGCACTGGAAATGTTAAACACACACACACACACACACACACACACACACACACACACACACACACACACACACGAGCCGCGCCGGGCGCGCGCGGCGCGCGCATGAGACCGTCTGACCACGTCCTGTTTAATGTCCTGTATGCCCCCGCCACCCCCCCCCCCCTTCCTTTTTAAGCTGTGAGCCCTGCATCAACCATTCCATACTAATGTCATGCGTCACTAAAACGTACGTCATGCTCCCCATCCTACATCACTCTCACGGTTCATACCTGACCACTGGCACCACAAGAAAAAGGGTTGTTCTGCAGAGCACAGTGGATGAACACAAAAATTCTAAATCACTTCCATCAAAACAATCCGCGTGATAATCACAAACCAGGCAAACGCTCTCCGCTGCGAGCACAAAGGAAGTACTGGGAGTCTGATGTTTTTGGGTGCTACACACCAATGACGTCATGACAGTAAATTTCATCAGCCAGACAAAGCGTTGACGTTGTTTGTCAGCCCAGCAATGACTTTCGAAAAGTCACAAGCCAGAAATCCGGGAATTGTGTGACCCCCAGGACACTGGGTAATGAGAAACGGTAGGTAAGACTGGGGCAAGAGACACTGGCCAGTTTGAGGGGGTCTTCTTGTCTTTTTTCTTTGTTTTTGTTGTTGTTGTTGTAGTTGGTCGTGGTGGTGGTGTTGTGTTGTAGTTGTCCTCTATCAGGTCGGTTGGATCCAGAGGGGCTATAAAATTCACACAAGTAGAAGTAATAGTTTTTGGGTTGACGAAAATGTGTCATTCATGTGCACGAATTCTCACTGTATAAAGGATTGCCCCACACTGAGGATACTACGCTCCATGTCTGTTATCACACACACACACCACACACACACACACACACACACACACACACACACACACACACACACACACCACACACACACTAAACACACCCCCACAAAACACACCCCACTCACACACAGCCACCATAGCACACCCCACCCCCCCCCCCCACACACACACACCACACGCACGCGCGCGCGCCCACACACACACACACACACCAAAACCCCACACACACACACACTCACTCTCTCTTTCCCCTCACACACACCACCACACACACACACACACACACCACACACACACACACACACACACACACACACCAACACAAAACACACACACACACACGCACGAAACAAATTTTGAAAGCAGTGAGGCAGAGAAAAGGCACTGTGACATACTATGACTCATTTGGCACATGCAAATGAACCAGTAACATACAAGGTGATTCAAGTGGCCATCCCCTTTGGGAACCATACTATCCTTTATATGTCCCAGAAATACTGAATGAAAGTATTTGCCATGCTTCTGAAAATTTGTTTTGTTTTCCTAAAGAACACTGTCACGGTCCCCTAAGCTGGACGGCCCTACCCCCCCTACCCACGCCTATCACACACTAGGTTTAACAACACAGCACACCCAACACAGCTTCACAATCATGCACACTTCTTTTTCAACATACACACTATGGTGCCACCACTCACGTCCATCCACAACCGCACACAGGTATCCCACTCTCCCCCTGTTCCACCTTACCCTGCTACAATGACCTGGGACCCTAACCTATCCTAAAACACCAGTTTTCGGTATATCACTGTGACCTGGGGACGCAATGATAGCCCGCACACGTGGTGGCTAACTACCAGGGACTAGGACTAATCCAAGGGGCCTAATCTCTAAACTACTACCACCCACCCCTTTTCCCCCGGGGCCCACCCTTCCTTTTTTTAACCTGGGACTACACCACACCGTCGCCGCATCCCCAAGGGAGGCAACGACCAGGTACCCTATGCCATGCCGGCACCACTCCTAAAGGGGGTAGCAGCTAACACCCCTAACCCTACTGCCTATTGCTACACCCCCTTCCTACCACAAAATTTTACACCCTTCCTCCCCAGAAAACCCTGCTCCTCAGCGCTGTCCGTGGCCTCTCACAGGCTGACCCTGGAAGACCCTGCTCCCTTGGTGCTTTCCATGGCCCCTTGCAGCCTGACTCCTCCACGGAAGACCCTTTTTCCTTGGCGGGTGTCCGTGGCCTCACGCATGACGACTTCCTCCCGCGGAACACAACCTCACACACACCCCCCACCCCTCTCAATGGACCCGACTCTTGAAGGGAAACCCCCCCTCCACTGAAAGGCCTGCTAGAACGGAAAATTTTTAAAGGGAAAGGGCCCGGGCAGCATCCCCCCCACAAGGCGCCTGAACAGGGGGTCCTTCCGTCCTTGGAAAAGAGGAACAGGTGGCTGGAGAACTGCCTCACAGACGGCAGACGGCCTGGGTGGACTCCCCCCCCCCCCCCCTTAAAAATAGTAGTAACGGGAAGCCGCCACCCCCCTGCCCGCACGCGCAGCACGCTGCGTTGATCTGGCCCAGCCTCGACACAGAAGCAGGATATCTGCTGAAACAACTGGATAGACAGAAGATCATCCACACCAGTTGCAACTGGCTGAAAGTGGCTGCCAACGAGGACAACACGCAGGCCAAGGCACACCCGACCCCAACGAGGACCTGGCCCTAACTATGACTCAAAGTCACTCAGCATGAACTAACGGCGCACCCGCCTCAAATACAAGGGGCACGCCCACTCCGACGAACACCAGGGGGCCGAAGTCGGGTCCCGGGGTACCCTTGGCTTGTGCCAAGTTCTGTGTTGTCCTCGTTTTGGCCCGCACTTTCAGCCAGTTGCAGAACTGGTGTGGTTGATCGTCTGTCTGTCCAGTTGTTTCAGCAGATATCCTGCTTCCATGTCGAGACTGGGGCCAGATCAACGCAGCGTGCTGCCGCGTGCTGGCAGGTGGGTGGCGGCTTCCCATTACCTACTATTCTTCCGGAGGGGAGTCCACCCAGGCCGTCTGCCGTCTGTGATGCAGTTCTCCTCCTGCTACCTGCGCTCTTTCTGGGAGGGGGAGTCCACCCAGGCCATCTGCTGTCTGTGAGACAGTTCTCCAGCCACCTGTTCCTCTTTCCCAGGAGAGAAGGACTGCCCTGTTCAGGCGTCTTCGAGGGGGCGTTGCGCCCCTTCAACTTCAGTTTCTGGCGGAGCCTTCAGTGGAGAGTGGTTCCTTCAAGAGACGGGTCCATTGAGAGGGGGCTGGATGTGTGGTGTGAGTGTTGTGTTCCACAGGAGGAAGTCGTCTTGTGTGAGGCCACGACAGCGCTGAGGAGCAGGGTTTCCCAGGGAGGAAGGGTCAAATTTTGTGGTAGGAAGGGGTGAAGCAATAGGCAGTAGGTTAGGGTGTTAGCTGCTGCCTCTATAGGGACGTAGTGGCCATCATTTAGTCCTGAAATCTCATCAAACTCTTTAAAGTTTTAAACAAATATTTCATACGAAACCCTAATCCCCATCTAATGAACACTGTATCATCTGCAAATTGGCTGATTTTAAACATCGTATTGAGTATTTCAATGCCTTTTATTCTCTCGTCATCCCTGATTTTACATGCTAAAATTTCTGCACACAAAACAATAGAATATGGCGAAATAGGATCAACCCGACGACAACCTCTTTCTATTTCAAACTCTTAGATACTTCCCATTCACAACTACATAGGATCTTATGTTTTTATAAAATGTCGAAACCCAGCAGCATATACATTCCCCAAACCCAAAAGCTTTAAGTTTCTTATTCATAAATGTCCATTTATCGAATCAAACGCCTTCTCATAGTCAATTGATACCAGTAAACCAGGAAGAGAATTTTGTTCCAGATAAAAAACTATTAGTCATACAAGGTTCTTAATTTTCTCCATGTATCGTCCTGGAACAAAACCCGTCTGGTCTTCATTAATTAATTTATGTAAAACAGCCTTGATTCTATTCGCTATACAGGTGGCACCTATCTTATACGAAACATTTAACAATGAAATTGGTCTCCAGTTTCTTAAAAACTCTCTTGTTTATCGGCTTTTGGTAGACACGTTATTAATCCTTCTCTTGAGACACCGACATCTCTTTATTTATAAAGCCTTCATTTAATGATCTTATTACAAACTCTTCTATTTGTTTCCAAAAGAACTTAAAGAAATTAACAGTCATCCCATCTGTACCAGACTTTTATCATTCTGCATATTTTCAGGCTCTGATGCTTCTTGGATGGTAATCATGCCTTCTAAACGTTCTGCTTCATCTTCATTTAGTTGTGGCAGATTTGAAGTAACCGCTAATTTCAATATCTTTTACTTCTCTTTCCTTGTACAAATGCTCGTAGTATGACCTGGTCTCTTCTAACATTTCATCTGTTTCTAGCAAAACATTTCCTTGATCTGTAACTAATTTTCAAACATCTGTTTGCTAACAAAATGTTTTTTTTTCCAGGTTACAAAAATACTTAGTTACTTTTTCACCCTGTGAAGCCCATCTTGCTCTGGATCTAAGAATGATCCCATCTACTTTTGTTTTACGTAACTGAGCAAGCTCACTTTCTTTCTTTGTAAATTAATAGCATTAATCTGCGTGGGTTTTTCTCTTTCCAAATCTTGTATTTCCTTTTCTAAGCAGTTTTTCAGCGTTCATTTGTTCTCTTTTCTTATTGATACCAAACGTAATCGTTTTTGATCTTACTTCCATGATCAGAACTTCTAAAAATAACCTATCACTTATCAAAATTGTATTTCATTATTGGCTATCTTGCTTAAGTTCTGCCTATCATACGGCGATGTAGCATATTGTTCCTTGACATCATTATAGTTTGGTTTACTAAATTTACATAATTGGCATCCCTAAGTAGCGAGGCGTTAAAATTTCCAGAATGTCTTTCTTTTCTGTTCGGTATTTAGTGCTATGTTTAATTTGATCAACGAGTGGTCACTTCTGTAACCCCAAAGGATTTCTGCGTCTCTAATATTACCAGTAAGTGTATCTGATATTAGAAAAAAATCCAATCGACTTTGCTATATGGGTTGGGTTCTTCTCCAAGTATATCTTAGAATTTCAGGGTTTAATTCTCTCCAGATATCGACCAATTCTAATTCACTGATCATGTTTAATACCATTTCTCTGGCTTTTGCATTATTTACAGATTTATAATTGTAGTAGTCCAGGCTAGGATTAATCACTAAATTCCAATCTCCACCAATTACGATGTTCGAGATACCAGTCTCCTTGATTTTTGTTTGAATTTCTTCAAAAAAAGTGGACTGTCGCAGTTTGGTCCATAAATATTTACCAGCACAATTTCAGTGTCTAACGTGTTCAGAATAAGTATAACGTAGTTTCCTTGTCTATCCGTGACCGTTTTCTTTATTTTGGAATCAAAATTATTATTTTAGCAATATAGCAACTCCCCTTGATCTCGAATTATAAGACGAAACACACATTCATAGCCCCATTCTGCCCTTACTTGTTTTTCATATTTTTTGTGAAATGTGTATCCTGTAGAAAGTAAACTGAATGTTGTTTTTGTCTAAGAAACTGGAACACGTCTCTTCGTTTTTTGAAAGTTTCCTAACCCTGGCAGTTTAAAGAGGATATGCTTAAATTACTCATTCTTGTCACGTCGTAATTAACACATAATCACTGCAACCTACTTTTTCGAGAGAGCAAACAATAATCCACGAGTGCCCTATCTTTCTCATATCAACCAAAGATATGCAAACAAGACACATTATAAACAAGAAAGAAAAAAAATGCCATATAAAAAGTCTATATGAAGATGAAATATATGCAATCAAAGATCACATCTGGTGAACGAAATGTGTAGCAACTTCGAAGGAAATATACTAAACAGCAGTAAACTCGTATCCGCATAGGAAAGACACACCATTCATTCCTACATATGCAGCCAATGTGCAGCAGCCTTTGCCGAAAAAGGAGAGTATAAAGAGGCACAGAGAGAGAGAGAGAGAGAGAGAGAGAGAGAGAGAGAGATAAACGACACACGACACACGAGTTATTACGAGGCCACCAGCCCATACGAAAGGAGTTACAAGACAAGATGGGAATATATACATATCTACAATCATAACCGATATCATAATTCAGTAGTCAATAATCCATAATCAATAGTACAATCGGTAGTTAGCCATCGATATTATCGAACAATACTTGATAGAAAATTCTAGTCAGTAGTAAAAATCAATAATCAATGCTCAAAAACAAAATAATAAGGTTAAACGTCATACATGTCTTTCTGTCAAAGTCCTTTTACAAATACTCCTCTTTCTTCGTACGCCAAGTCAAAAATCAAGAAAAAGAAAAAAAAACAACAACAATCACCAAACCACAGGAATTGGAACATCGAACATCAAACATAATCAAATCAAAATCAAAATCGAAACAACACAAGACAAAATCGACACAAAATTGCTTCCTTGGCCTAACAACCTGAGCCATATATCTCTATAACTCGGCCTATGCCTGTATTAAGTTGTGTAACAAGCTTATAAAAGCATTTACTTACAATTGATGAACCTACTTCTGAACAGCTTTCTTAGAATTCGTCCATATTTATTTATTACTAATAAGCTCCTAATGCGCAATGCGTAATAGATTACATGGCAACATCTTCTGATAATTCATGTCTATTGTTTGTTGCAGTATCCTTGTAAAGTTTGTTAGGTAGGTCTTAAAAGTTCTGTAATACTTCTCCCTTGTTGCTTATAATTGATGGACATCTTATTAAGAAAGTAGTTCGGTTTCGACGTTAGGACAAAGGGCATGTTGTTTCGCGTCTTATTAATATTTCCTTATTTATATTTATTCGCTATGCCGAGCTAAATTAACTAGTGCCTTTAAACTTCGAAATTGTTATGTCTCGACATACGTCTAGCTGTGTGTTGTTGAATCCTGTAGCTTATATACCTCTCGCTATTTTCGATTGAAAATGCCAGTCTTGTCTATAACCATCGATCATTCTTTGTTTGAGTCTTTAATAAAAAAAATTTTCGTTCACCATTCCATACTTATCCAAACTTTGAGAACCGTAAATGTCTAACTATGTTTTACTTCCGGCCCAATTTTCGTTCTTCATCTCTGTCAGTTCTTTATTATACGCTTGTTTTGGTATCTGTCTGTGTCATTCTAATAACTTAAACCAATATCTTATAGCCCTTAAGTTGACATAATAGTGATACCACCGATTCGCCATATAAGGGTGTTTGGTGTCTTTTTATAATTCTAATAGTTTTTTGCAAGCAAATGTATTATGTTCTCTATCACTTCATACTTGTGAGTCCCAAATCTCTGCAGCATATAAAATAGTGGTTTGACTGTGAGTCAAATAGCTTAAAATAGACCGTTGTATCCAAATCCGAGACTATACGGTTTTTCTTAATTCTAAATTTCTTTTGCCCTCCCTGCATACTCTTAAAGCAATTCCATGGTAAATTTGTCGTTAGGGTGAAGCCAAATATTAACTGTTTACAGTACTATTCTTCCCCTTTGTAATTCCATTTTCGTTTTTTCCCCAATACCCTCCCTCCTGAATACCATCACTTTTGTTTTTTGCATATACTGTGAGCCCAGGTTATCTGATGCTTGTTGAGATTCGTCTATTTGCATTTTGTAGGCCAACTTGTTGACGATATTAACGCAATATCTCTGCAAAGCAAAAAAATTTTGCCATCTTGATATTGAACCCGTGTCTGCCTTCTGGTCACCTTTCTCCCCCCTCTGCTATTAACAATGAAAAAAATTTGAGGGGACAACAACCTCCCTGCTTTTTCCCCTAGTGGGGAGTTTAAGAATTCCGAGAGAATTTTCCCCGCTTCTTACCATGCCTGTTTGTTGTATACCCTTTTTAAAATTTCTAGCATTTTTTTGAAATAACCCAAATTTTTTTCAGCACTTTTTTTAGTTTTTTTTTCCTCTTTACGAGAAGGCTTTTTTTAATCAAGAAAAACGAAATTTGCTTCTTTTTCTTCTACCAAAAAGGCCTGTTTTTAATTGACACAAGTTTAATGGTCGGGAGTTGATAGCCTCCCTAAAACCTCTTTTTCTTCACTTATTTTACCAATTCTTTGGGGGCCCAACATAAGGCGCTGTTTAAAACTGTAAATAATTTACTTATAATACAAAACAAAGATATACCTCTGTATTTTCCCGGGGTTTTTCCCCCATTTTTCCTTTTTATGTAATGGTAAAATTAAAAAAGACTAGACCTTCATTCGGAAATCTCCACCTCATAAATTGTTAAAAAATCTTTGTTACAGGGGATAATTTTATCATTTTGTTTTAAAAATTTCAGCTGGGGACCACAGGCCCGCGGCCTTTCCTGATTTCAATTTTCGTATGGGATTTTAATTTTTCCTCAGTTATTTCGTCATCAACCTCTATGTGCATATTATTTCATTCTCCTTCTATCCGTTGTGATTCCCTCCGCTGGTCATTAATCTGGATTTGAATATTTTTAAAATATTCCTCCCATTGTTGTATATAATAGATGGAAGTTTTCTTCGTCTTTAAATTTCGAAATGAATTCCAAAATTTTTTGGGTACTCTCTGAGTATATAATTTTCATATTTTCGTCTGTCACGAAAACGACCCCCGGAGGTCTGCCCCTGACGATCGCTAGGGGGGAGTGAAGGGTGACTGACCTCCACGCTCCCAAAGACCACACAAAAAAAATTTCGAACAACACCCCATTTATTCACACCAGCAAAAAAAACATTCCAACACACGCACCATGCACGATCACAATAAAGCACTCCAACGCACACAACATGCACAATCACGATCAAGCACTCCAACGCACACAACATGCACAATCACGATCAAGCACTCCAACGCACACAACATGCACAATCGCAATCAAGCACTCCCACACCCACAACATGCACGATTATAAATAAATATTTCACCATACGACGTACACAATCACAATTACAGCATTCCAGCACATATGACATGTACACAATTATAAAGAAATTATTTCCAGTATTGACCCTTTCTCACACCACGGAGTGCGTCCACATCCCTGCCCCTGTCAAGTCCGCAGGGAGCACCCTGTCGCACTAGGTGCTCCGAGCCGGTTGGTTCTCGCAGGGAGTCGCCCAAAGCCGACAACCCTCGACTCCCAAGCGGGCAGTGAAGAGCGTGTCCCGGGGGGGGGGGGGGGGGGGGACGTAGCTGTTACTGGAGGTCCTGGACGGGGGTCCAGGCCGGCCAGTCGAGACGGCGGGCTCCCCTAGCATCCACGGTCCCGACCAAGGCGTGGCCTCGACCAGCGCGTGGCACCATCTCGTCCGTGGTCTCAGCCAGAACGTGGCCTCGACCAGCACGTGGCACCATCCAGTTCGTGCTCCAGGTGAACCCCCCCGGGAGGGGGGAGGACGTAGCTGGGAGGAGAGTCGGAGAGGAGGAAAAGAAGAAGGAAGGAGAAGGAAGAAGGGTACTGGAACCCTGCCGTCAGTACCGTCTGACCATTGCTGTCAAGTCTTATCAGCCACTCGCATGATGGGCGAGGGAAGTGTATTAAACGCACACAGTACACCCATTGAATCAAGTCTTCTCACACGATGCAGGTAAAAGACTGCATTAAATCAACAGGTTATAAAACAAATATGAATTATCTTCACCCTTCTCTCACTCACGCTTAACGTTTTCCTTCCTTAGGAAATAAATCAACACAGCGACCATCGCTTAATAACTGCCACCACATTTGCAAATAGTAATTCAATGGCATAATTGTCACATTTTATAAACACACTCCAAAACAACACAAATCTCCAACCACGCATCCGAACGACAAATCATGCGTACGCACGCTCGTGAACACAAAACTCGTTCTCCTTGCACACACAAACAGACGGTGGCCGAAGGATAAAAGTCCGGCGAATGTGACAGGGGCGGACGAGCGAGACCAAGCAAGTTTCCAACCTTGAATCACCAGGTTCTCCTCCCTTCCCCACCGACTACCGCATCACCAGATACATAAACAGGAGAAAGAATTTTGGAAATAATTTAGAATGGCCAGGTTAAAGATTGAATTAACCAGAGAAAAGGTCTCACACAATATTTCTCTTACAATTTCGAAACAAAAGAAAATTGCGCAAAAGA
>CM031628.1:43930074-43932459 GCA_018398815.1 Conus ventricosus
ACACACACACCCACCCCACTCCCAACACACTCACACTCACCTACACACACATCCATCCACCCACACCACCACCCCACTCCCAACACACTCACACTCACCTACACACACATCCATCCACCCACCCACACCACCCCACTCCCAAAACACTCACACTCACCTACACACACATCCATCCACCCACACCACCCCACTCCCAACACACTCACACTCACCTACACACACATCCATCAACCCAAACCACCCCACCCACTCCCCAACACACTCACACTCACCTACACACACATCCATCCACCCACACCACCCCACTCCCAACACACTCACACTCACCTACACACACATCCATCCACCCACACCACACCCCACTCCCAACACACTCACACTCACCTACACACACATCCATCCACCCACACCCCCCCACCCCACCCCCAACACACTCACACTCACCTACACACACATCCATCCACCCACACCACCCCACTCCCAACACACTCACACTCACCTACAAACACATCCATCCACCCACACCACCCCCACTCCCAACACACTCACACTCACCTACACACACATCTATCAAACCACCCCACCCCACCCCACACCCAACACATTCACACTCACCTACCACACACATCATCCACCCACACCCACCCCACTCCCAACCAACACATCACACTCACCTACACACACATCCATCCACCCACCCACCCCACCCACTCCCAACACACTCACCACCACCTACACACACATCCACCCAACCCACATCACCCCACTCCCCACAAAACTCACACTCACCTACACACACATCCATCCACCCACACCACCCCACACCCAACACACTCACACTCACCTACACACATCCAAACCACCCACACACCCCACCCCCCAACACCTCACACTCACCTACACACACATCCATCCACCCACACACCCCCCACTCCCAACACACTCACACTCACCTACACACACATCTATCAACCCACCCCACCCCACCCCACCCCAACACACTCACACTCACCTACACACACATCCAACCACCCACACCCACCCCACTCCCAACACACTCACACTCACCTACACACACATCCATCCACCCACCCCACCCACGCACTCCCAACACACTCACACTCACCTACACACACATCCATCCACCCACCCCCCACACCCAACACACTCACTCAACCCACACACACACCATCCACCCACCCCACCCCACCCCACTCCCAACACACTCACACCCAACCACACACCACACCCATCCACCCACACCCCACTCCCAACACACTCACACTCACCTACACACACATCCATCCACCCCCACCCCCCCCACTCCCAACACACTCACACTCACCTACACACACATCCACCACCCCACCACCCCCCCCCCACTCCCAACACACTCACACTCACCTACACACACATCCACCACCCACACCCACCCCCCACTCCCAACACACTCACAACTCACATACACACACATCCATCCACCCATACCACCACCCCCCACTACCAACACACTCACACTCACCTACATACACATCCATCACCACCCACCCACCCCCCACTCCCAACACACTCACACTCACCTACACACACATCCACCACCCCACCCCACCCCACCCCATCCCAACACACTCACACTCACCTACACACACATCCCTCCACCCACACCCACCCCCCACTCCCCAAAACACTCACACTCACCTACACACACATCCACACCCCCCACCCCCCCCCCACTCCCAACACACTCGCACTCACCTACACACACATCCATCCACCACACACACCCCCACTCCCAACACACTCACACTCACCTACACACACATCCATCCACCCACCCCACCCCACCCACTACCCAACACACTCACACTCACCTACACACACATCATCCACTCCACCCCACCCACCCACACTCCCAACACACTCACACTCACCTACACACACATCCATCCACCCACCCCCACTCCCAACACAACCACACTCACCTACACACACATCCATCCACCCACACCACCCACACACTCCAAACACCGCACCTACACACCACACCATCACCCCCCCACCCCACCCCCCCACACACTCCACTCACCTACACACACATCCATCACCCACCCCCCACCCCAACACACTCACATCACCGACACACACATCCATCCACCCCACCACCCCACCACCCACACACTCGCACTCACCTACACACACATCCACCACCCACACCACCCCACACACACTCCCAACACACCACCATCACCTACACACACATCCACCCCACACCCACCCACACCACCCCCACCAACTCACCCAACACACACTACACTCCCCCCCCCCCAACCTCCACACACATCCCCCCCCCCCCACCACACACCACCACCCTCACTCCCATACACA